>MU224222.1:30448-81920 GCA_018584345.1 Thuja plicata
ATGTGTCTTAGGACCCTTATGACCCCTTATGACCCCTTACGACCCCTTACCATACACTAATGTATGGTAAGGGTTCGTAAGAGTTCATAAGGGGTCCTAGTGTGTCCTAGGACCCTTTAAGACCCATTACAACCCTAACCATTCATTAATGTATAATAAGGGGTCCTAAGGGGGTTTAAGGGGTCCTAGAACACATTAATGTGTCCTAGGACCCCTCAGAACCCCTTACCATGAATTAATGTATGATAAGGAGTCCTAATGAGTCTTAAGGGGTCCTATAACACAATTAATGTATGGTAAGGGGTTGTAAGGGGTTTTCAGGGGTCCTAGGACACATTATGTGGTAGGACCCCTTAAGACCCCTTAGAACCCCTTACCATACATTAATGCATGATAAGGGGTCCTAAGGGGTTTTAAGGGTTCCTAAGACACATTAATATGTCCTAGAACCCCTTAAAACCCCTTAGGAACCATGAATATACATTAATACACGGTAAGGGGTCTTAAGGGGTCCTAGGACACATTAAAGTATCCTATGACCCCTTATGACTCCTTAGGACCCCTTATCATATATCTTAGGGGTTTTTAAGGGGTCCTATGACACTTCAATGTGTCGTAGGACCTAGGTTATGACCCCCCCTCTCTCTCAACTTATCACCTTATCACCTTCTCACTCTCTCTCCAAGATTGGGTTTCCACCTATGACAATTGAAGAGGCATTTCTTAAATATCAAAATTACTGGCCATCATGAGATTTCTTTTTTCTTTTTTGGGGATAAGAGAACTAAACTGAACTGCATAAAAATAGAAACAAAAAGAATTCCATTATGTGATAGAGTTAGGGATATTGTCAAGATTTCTAATGGACAACCCACCCTTGAAGAGAAGGATATTGTACTTTCACAATGTAAAAAGTGGAACTTGGTATGGTTCTGTCCAGATCAGTTGGCTTTGCTGGAACCTCATGAAATGGAGTGTGTGTTAGGGTATGATGTGGTCCACATGTGGCTCTTCTTACAGGATTGAGCTTATACGCTCCCTTGGAAATGATTTCCAAGTAGAAATTATTTTCACACTTTAAGAATATCATATATAGACATTCAACTAAAATTGAAATTTGTCATAGAAAATAAATGTCTATATATTGCTGAATTTGTGCATCCTAAAGTATGAGAAAATCTTAAACTTACAATTTGAATAACCACAAATTTTTAACTTGTGTCCATGCCATTGTTCTAAGAGTCCTGAACATTTCCATATATCTCTTACTAAAAAGGAATGTCAAGTAGTGAAATCAGCAAAGACAAGAACTAATAACAGGAACATAAAAACACAAAGATATTATGTTTCTAGCAGACGTCCTGTTAATGAAACATAAAAGAAAAAGACCCTGGAGGCTGATAATTCTTTTGTATCGGAAAACCCCTTTCACTTAGTAACAATGAAGCCATTAATGATATACCTATTGTTTAGGATTGTAATATTCTCTAGCCTCTCTGTATGCCTACTTGTATTTAGAAATACCGTCATTAGATCTATGGTGGTATTTGACAATCTTTATCCTGGTAATGGAAGCAAATGTATTAATATCGATAAACCAAAATATAAACCTTCCACTTCAGAGAGGAAAGAAGGTTATAGGTCTAGCCTAAGATTAACACAAGTGTGTCATTTGACAAAGTGTCCAAAGAAAGAGTTGTGGGATGACAATAATGTGGTGATATTATCATAAAGTGACAACTTCTCTAGATGACGTGAATGGAAAAAAATAAGACGCGATGATTATATGGGATGGTAATGAAGCTCAACAGTATTACTAAAAGTTGTGCCATGGTAAAACTGAACAAAATGTTTTATACTTTGTATATTTTGCATGCCACTGTACTTTTTATTGGTATTTTTTTTCATTATTTTCTCATATATTAATATTTCCCTTTTAACTATACATTTCTTTCATGTTATTAGTCTCATATGCATAGAATACAAGGTATATCAAAATTTGGCATTTCATCTTACATTTTTTAGTGAAGGATAGGAAAATGAGTCAAATGCATAATATGAGCAACCATCAAACCCTAAACGTATACATAATCAACCTATCCAAACACAAAATAAATTGAGACAAGGAAATGCAAACCATAAGCAAAAACTCCCTAAATTTGACAATTGTGTTCTTTCTTACTTCTCCAAAACTTGATATGTAGCTCCCATATTGACACTATGCACTCAACTATGAAATTAAAATGTTTTAATGATGGCGAGAAGATGCAAAAATGATGGTTGCTAAAAGATTGAGAAATTGATCTCAATTTATAGGAGATGAAGACCAATTTGCAAAATTGGCAATTTGATGCACAAATGGAAGAATGTCATAATTGAGGAGTTCAATTTGGAAAAGTGTCATATTATGACACATTATGAAAAATTGTAAGAGATAAAATTATAAAATTAGCGTGGAGAGGAAAACAAAGACTTGTCATAAAGTATGACAAATTGTGACAAAGGATTTAAGAGAAAAGTGTCATAAACTATGACAACTATGACAAATGGAGGCTAATTAGTAGGAGAGTATGTTGAATTTTAAAAAACTATTTATTCCCACAAAAATGAAAATTAGGGAATGAGGAATTATGAAATCCCATAATTCAAAATGAACCAATTAATTAATCTAAAATTAATTAATTGTGGGAGATATGATAAAAGAGATAAATAAAGTCTATTTATTTATCCAACTACGACATAAGGATAAACCATGTGTTATTTACCCCTAAAAGGGAAAATTAGTTGATCATTGACCAAAATGATGACATTGATGAAAAATTAAATCAATTTTGAGGATTTTGATAAGGAATTGAAAGCGTTTCGATGGGTTTTAAAGTAATTTGAAACGATCAATGACTTTGACAATGCCTTTAATTGATTTTGAAAAGGATTGATAAGGTTAAAATTATTTGAAATGTTTGGTAATGATTTGAAAGGGGGTTTGAATTGATTTGAATATTTTGATAAGGTTTTGAAAGGATTTGATAGATTTTTAAGGTTTTGGAAAGGTTGATATTGATTTTGAAAATGATCAAATTGGCCAAGAAAATCAGAAAATTAATTGAACAATTTTTGATGTTCAATTAATGACGAAGGATAAAATGCTGACATATGATAAAGACCATATGAAAAACATAGAGGAATAATTAGAATGCAAACACGATGTTTCAATTGTAGTGCAGAAATGTTAACACACATATGATTGAAGGCGTGAATTATTTTTGAGTGTTGTGTCAAAGAATAAAGGAAAATAATGCATAAGAACATATCCCAATAATGACAAGATATAAGGGTTCCCCCTCAAGAAATAGACCAAAAAATGCAAGTGATAGGTCAATTTATCAACAATGACGAGATAAATCCACATCAATGAACGGATAAGAAATTGGAGGTCATATGCAAAAGTTATGAAGTTCATAGCGGGAAAAGCATTGCGAACAATACAAAAATCAAAGCTTGCACATCCATGTAGGAAGAAAAAGGTCTATAAAAGGGCTTGGGGAAAGGATTGAAGCTCATTTTCACTCTCTCATTTGGAAGATTTGGAGATCTAGAGCTAGGAGGATGAAGTGAATTCCAGTGCATGATCATCGCTGTGAAGCAGTGTGGAGCTAGCAATGACTAGAGGGTCTAGGACTAGAGGTATGTACATTGGACCTCCTTCATGATTATGCATTTATTTCATGTATTTCTTGGTAGCTAGGTTTTGGTGTAGGATGTCAAACTAGGTCAAAGGGTAGTTTGGCAGTCTGAAACAACCAACTGTGTAGAAAATGCACCCAAGTGCGGTCCTGGATGCACTTGGCATGACCAAGTGTGGTCTTGAATGCACTTGGTTGACCAAGTGCGATCCTGGGAGCACTTGGTTAGCCAAGTTGTGCAGTTGATCAACTAGGTCTCAAAACTAGGCCAAACTACATTAATAGGTCTCAAAAAGGTCAAAACTCAGTGAAAAATTGATCAAATACTCAAAATAGGTCAGACATGGTCAAATATGGTCAAAATTGGTCAAACATGGTCAATAGGAACAATAGGTAACAGAAAGTTGACACAGATAATTTGGTGTGTGTAGGAGGATTTTCCCCTATTAAAGAAATGTGAGAGTAGGCTAACATGTTTGGATCTACGACATCGATTGAGCTGCCATGAGAGAGATATACCATCGACACTTGGTTTGCATTATGTCATGTATATGACCAAGCTTAGAGAAAATAGAGGACTGATCACTGCATTGGTGGAGCAATGACACTCAGAGATTATTTAATTACATTCACTGACTAGGGAGGCCACCATTACTCTATAGGATGTCAGGTGCGTCCTTATGATTCCTATCCATGGAGAGCTAGTAGGGTATGAGCCATCGATAGGTAGGGTGATTCTATGAAGATTGTTTTATTGTGAGCATGCAGATCTAAACATCAAAGGCTATGAGATCAGATGGGAGACACTGGCCAAACAACATGAGAGGCTAGTAGTTGTTTTGTGCATAATTGTTGCAGGATTACTAGTACAAGATAAATGTAGACATGGGTTACCGATCGAGCGGGGGAGAGCACTAGAGAGGATGATCATGACAGGCATGATATTTTTATGGGGACCATGTATGTTGGCAATGACCTATTATCATTTGCATCAGACAATGTACACAGTCACATTATTTTCAATTACCAGTGGGATGAAACTCTTGTAGGTGTTGGCATATGAGCACATAGCTATATTTCATCCTATTGTAGACCCGATAGTGATACCAGATATGTTGCATATTTTCTATTATGCTGGTGCACTCTCACATGGGCCATTGGGTCACATACTATATTTCAGAAATGAGATTGAGACACTGATGGATTTTACATGGAAACCATATAAAGGCTACCCAAGATGGGATGATGATATTAAGAATTTTCCATACTGCAAACATGAGGGGTACTTGATTGGTTGCACTATTATTGGGCATGTCGTGATTGAGATTCAACTACCAGAGAGAGTACACAGGAAGTCAGGGGAGAGACAGGGAGTGCTGACAGGCATGACACTATTTTCTCGCTCGAGAGGTGAAGTTAAGACATGTGGGAACTCATCATACCATAGGTAGAATATGCAAAGTTCAAGTAGCTACAACTAAGATAGTGGGGAGCACAACTAGGGATTATAGATGTAGGGACGACAAAAAAGTATGATAGGTGGCTCATGTAACATAGGTCTATTCCATTGATAGTTCCAGATATATGAGTGTCAAGAGTAGCACCATGATCATCAAGATCTGAGGAGGAGGATGATGAGGATGATGATGAGGGTGATGATGGTGATGAGGATGAGAAGAGTAGCAATTCTAGCAGTGATGATGATGATGATGATGACAGTGATCAGGATAATATACCTATGTAGGTGGAGGAGGACATAGATGATCCTTTAATTATCCAGGATATAAAGGCTCCAAAGGATACTCCTGTGCAGGATATAGCTATAGGAAATGAGGTGGAGGACATTCCATAAGAAAACACCCTAAGAGGGATAGTCAGATATTAGAGGAAACATGTTATAGGTCTGATGGGGTAGATAGGTAGACACCAAGAAAAGAGGACATCTTGGGATACATAGTAGACAACCTAGGATACTAAGAGTGTAGCGAGGGACATAGAGTGGAAAATGCTCATGACACAGATGGGAAATTTGACAGTAGAGAGGGATGCCATGATAACCTCTTGAGATACAACTTTGTTCAAAGCACAGAGAGAATGATGTAACTACAAGTCTTGCTCTGTACCCTATCTCCTTCTAGTGTATCCTATAGGCCACTCTTTGACCTATTAGGGTTCTTGGCTAACCCTAAACTTCCAAGGATTATCTACATAAGATCCTTCTTATTTCAACTTGTATACACCAATCAAGAAATCAAATCACTCATCACCCAGCCCATGGAGCTCTTCTTGCACCACCTTCACTAAGTGATCCAAAATGTTAAAGATAAATCCCACATGGAGAGGTAGGCTTCTAGTATGTCAATTGGATCCAATCCAATGCCAACAAACACAATTTTCAATAAAACTCTAAACGAGTTCCAAGAACCATATCAATTTCACCCAAAACAGGGCTACAAGCAATTAGACATAATTTGGCACCTTTTCCCAAATAACTTGAAATTATCCCTAACAAGATGGAAAAATAAATTTTTATTTTGACACCCTTTAAAGAGACCTAAAGGATTTTCTATGCCTTTCCCTCCCAAATTGTCCATACAGTGGGTTCCTACTTACAAGCCTAAATTTAAGGGTTTCAACTCAAACTGAGCATAGCCATCAGAATATTCATTTTCAACATGAGTAATCCATCACCAAAGATTACCATTGATTTTGGGGATTCTTCACACATATTTCCTCCTCTCCACAAGCTTTGATTGAAGCAATCAATGCTTTCAATCCCTCCTTTCACCTATGCAACTCTCTGTGATCCCTAGCCATGCATCTCTGGCTCGCCTAGGGCATCAATGAAAAATAGCTTGATTTCCTTCTAGGGCCCATCCTTCAATATAAAATATATAAAAGGAGTCATCTTCCTAATCCCAAAGGCCTACAGAGACTCTACGGTGGGAAGAGAAGCTATGACCCCATTTGTAAAAACTGCCTGGTACAGACCAGTGCAAGTGCAAAAATGACAAATTTTTATACAAGCAAGGAAATATGAACAAAAAAAAAAAATAATCACATGTATAATAAATAATTAACACAAACCAACTCATGCACCAAATAAAATACAGAGTTCAATCCATTAAACACCAAGTTGTAAAGAAAATACTTAATTGTAATTGGTTTTTCAATAACACAATCTATACACAGAATTTACAAAACCAACCAACTTGATAAAAAGGTTGAGGGAGACCTTATATAGTTGACCATGACCCTATCTAGATGGTTTCAGACAGTCAAAAATCCAAATGCTCAAAGAGACATCATTGCAAGAAATGTTGTTAATGTTTTCAATGACAACATTGACAACTTTTACAACTTTTGGATTCTTGCATATAAACTTGGTCAAAAACTCAAGAAACTTAACCAAATGCATATCTAGGCTAAGTAAAACATAAAATAGGTCTCCTAAACAATTCCTTGTCCAATTTTACCCCTAAATGCAAAGTGCCACTTTTTCCACCACATTGGCAACATGTACACAAATTGACAAATTTGGACAACACTTGCAAAGAAGGTCACTAAGGACCTAATGATGCCTCCTAATCTAACTCAACACACCTTAGGACCCATATAGTCCTATTATTTAACTATTGGCTTGGCTAAGACCACTACAAGCCAAAAATCAAACTAGAAGTCCTAGGTTACCATTTAGCCTTACCTAGGTGCTCCTGCACCATACTCCCCCATAAAGGAAAGTCATGTCACTCCTGTGGAAAAAATGTCTTCAGAGATGCCCACCTTCTTGAAGTATATAGATGCAATCCATGTGGATTCTGACTCTGGATTATTCTTCCACTTGATGAGGTGCTCCATGTAAACCTTGTGCCTTGTAGACTTATTAACCCTTGAGTCCAGAACCTTGTCTGCTTCCAGCTATGGCTTGGGAGATAATACAGTAGGTTCAACATCACTACTAATCCCTAGACTATTCTAGTCAATCTCAACTGATGACCCTTTGAATTTGATCAAGTCTTGGACATTAAAAATATGAGATATGCTCAAATGTGAAGGTAGGTCTATCTTGTATACATTAGCCCCATACTTGGCTATGATCTTGCAAGGTCCCACCCTCTTCATCCAAAGTTTAGCAGGCACACCCTTCTACAATCTGGATTTGTTCAAATTAACCATCACATAATCACCTACCTCAAACTGAATGTCTCTCCTCTTTTCATCCACTTTGGCCTTCAACTTTTGTGTATTGTCTTGTATGGTCTTCTTAACTTGTTCTTGGATCTCTTTCATGGTTTGAGTGAAGTCCTCAGAATGAACACTCCTATACTCCATACCTCCAAGATCTCTAAGCTCACACACACCCCTTGGGTGCATCCCATAAACAACTTCAAATCGACTTCTCCCTGTAGTTCTATTCTCACTATCATTATATGCATACTCTGCTTGGAGAATGACCACATCCCATACCTTACCATAATCTTTAGTGAGGCACCTCAATAGGTTACCCAACACTTTGTTAACCACCTCAGTTTGGCCATATGTCTAAGGATGGTAGGCTGAACCAAATGAGATATTAGTACCCAATATATTCTACAATGTTTTCCAGAAATGGATCATGAATTTCACATCCCTATCTGATACAATGCTTAGGGACAGACCATGGATCCTCATAATCTCCTTAAAGAAAAAATATGCTATATAGCTGGCATCATGAGTAGTCTTTCAAGGTATAAAATGACCAATTTTACTAAATTTATCAACCACCACATAGATATTGGAGTTGATGAAAACTATCAACCCACAGCTCCCAAGAATCACCTACATGCAAACCTGTCACAGAAAGAGAGAACCAAAAAAGCTATGGAGGCCAAAAATCACAGATCGATGGAAGAGGAAACATCTTGTGCAAACAATGGAGAAAAAATCTCAATGCAATAACAACCTCAATTAATTAATAACCATTGAATTGAATAATTTACAAAGAGGGAATCCTTATAAAAAGATACTGAAACCCTAAAGGGGAAATATCTAGGTTGCATAATAATAATTAATAAAAGAATTAATTATTAAGTGCCTAAAGTTTAGCTTAAGTAAAAGAGAGATAATAAGTGACTTAATAATTAAATCAATATGATTTAAATAATAAGTGGAATCACTTTATTACTCTAGCACCCCCTTAAGATAAACTTAGGGAGAAGCTAAAACCTAGAAATAACTACTAAAAGCAGGAAAATGGGTCCCAACAACAAGGCCTAATGAGGTACCCAAGTACAAAAATCTCTGTAAAGAGGAGAAATAGAGAAAACCACATGGGAAAAGCCCTACTCCAAAAAGAGATGAAGCCTAGTGAAGGACTGAAGAAGCCTCCAAACTAGAGAAAGTCCCACAAAATAGGAACAAAGAAAGAACATGTAGAACACCTCTGAAGCATGAAGCTGCAAACACTATCAAAAAATAATTGCTGGAACCTCCACTGTAATAGAACATGATCAGGTAGAGAAGACTTTAAACAAATCCTGAAAAGTTGATCAATCAAAGATTGAAGAATGACTCCAAAACAGGAATGAAAGAACAATGTCCATATGGTAAATGATCCATCTAACCAAAATGCATAGGTACCAACCACTGCATCCGCCTAGTACATAGGAACAAATACTGAATACATAGATCACTCCATCGAACCAAGGAAGCATTAGAACCAACAGGAGATACTCCTTCATAATGCTGAACATGGAGAGGTTTGATAGGAACACTGAAATGCAATGCCAAAACAACTGCAAGAAGAAGAATCAGGAACACCATTAGTGTAGAATAAGGTACAAGCACAGGATAAAGGGCGGTGTCAAAGTAGAAGAAATGATATTCTCGACACACATCATGAGGCTAATGTCGTGGAAGGGACACTCACTTGACAAAGGTGGATGAGCACAAAAGGAAAAACATCATAACCCCCATGGCACTTTATAAATGAGTGCGAGTACAAACAAGCACAAGGTGTATAAGATCCCAGATATGCAACTGTAGGCACTTTATTTCAGTGCGTTTACAAAAGAAAGCTACAGAAAAAGGTGTATACAATGTTCAGAGAAGGAAATGATCTCAAGACCTGAAATATCTAAGATATTTACCAGAATACCATAAAGAAAAAACCTGAATACATAGATACATGGAGCATAATCTAGGTGTGAGACCGATAGAAGAAGAAAGAGAATAGAAGCAACTTTTCAACCCCATGCGAAAGTCAAAAAAAGGAGTCCAGATGAGAAAGATATGGCTCCTAGAGTGCAAAATAGATCGCTGAATTTGACAAGGAAAAAATTGCAAGATGGAAAAATAAAAAAATCTAACCTCTAGAAAGGTGTCCGTCTTGGAAAGAGCTTTCTGGCGATATAAGAAAGTCAAAAATTGGCCTCCGTTTGCTCCAGATATGAGCAGAACATCACTAGGAGGTCAAAACAGAAGTGAACCTCATGAAACCTTAGCCAAAATGGCGGAGCCCTACTAAATTGGTGATTCCTCCAAAAAAAAAATACTGCCTCCAGATTTCCCACCAAAATGACAGAAAAAAAAATATTATTTTTTTAATGAAAAAAACAATAAAAAAAATTATGCTTTTTTTTAAAGAAAAAAAACATATATTTTTTTTTATATAAAAAAAACACAAAAAAAAAAAAAAATATTAAAAAATCTTAGGGCCTGTGGTTGTTGACATTAGTGGCATGGAAACCGAGGCGGATTTTTTCCTCAAAAAGCACGCCAAGGTCATGCAAGCAAAAAAGAGGGCTCATATTTCAACTATGTCCAAATAAGATGTGCTTTATATGAAAATAGGGGTTTTGGGAGCATTTCAGACACAACCCAGATGTCATTTTTTTCTCAAAATGCTCCAAACAAAAAATCCTCCAAAAAACCATTAAAAACTGAGACAAAAACCTCTCAAAAACATAGATTTGAAGAACAAGGCCAAATCTCTCATGAAGAGAACATGGGCATGAAGATCTGGAGCTCTGATACCATTTGGAGTTGATGAAAACTATCAACCCACAGCTCCCAAGAATCACCTGCATGCAAACCTGTCACAGAAAGAGAGAACCAAAAAAGCTATGGAGGCCAAAAATCACATATCGATGGAGGAGGAAACATCTTGTGCAAACAATGGAGAAAAACTCTCAATGCAATAACAACCTTAATTAATTAATAACCATCGAATTGAATAATTTACAAAGAGGGAATCCTTATAAAAGGATACTGAAACCCTAAAGGGGAAATATCTAGGTTGCATAATAATAATTAATAAAATAATTAATTATTAAATGCCTAAAGTTTAGCTTAAGTAAAAGAGAGATAATAAGTGACTTAATAATTAAATCAATATGAATTAATTAATAAGTGGAATCACTTTATTACTCTAACAATAGATGTTGTCATATCCCTATTTGGTCTTAGGTAAACCCACTATGAAGTCCATGCTCACACACTCCCATGGTCTATTTGGGACTGGTAAGGGTTGGTACAAACTTGCCTTGCTTATTCCTCCTTTGGCTTTCATGCACACTACACATTGCTCAACATACCTAGTCACATCTCTTATCAACTTTGGCCAATGGTAAAACCTTTGTACTAGTTCCAAGGTTTTGTTCATACTAAAATGACCACTCAAGCTCCCATTATGCTTCTCCTGCATGAGGTTCTCTCTCATTGAACCCCTTGGCACACACAACTGATTACCCTTTAATACAGTCCATTTTGCAAAGTAAAATCAGAAAACTTGCTATGGAAATGATTCTGAAAATCAGTACACACCTTATTGGCTTCAGCAAAGTCTTCATCTTCCTTGTAGAGATCTCTGAAAATATCTATGCCAATGCTATTCAACTGAACTTCCTGAACTGTCAACAACCTCCTACTTAGTGCATCTGCAACCTTGTTCAATTGCTACTTCTTGTGCTTAATTATGAATGTGAATGCTTGAAGGTATTCCATCTATTTTAGGTGTCTATTGCTTAGTTTCTCCTGAGTATTGATATAGCTAAGGGCTTGGTGTCAGTAAACACTAAAAATTCCTTGGGTAGTAGGTAATGCCTCCACTTTCTAAGTGACTGAACTAAGGCATACAATTCCAAGTCATAAGAAGAGTACTTCTTCTTGGCTTCATTTAATTTTTCACTAAGAAGGCTACTGGCCTACCTTCTTGGCTTAACACACCCCAGACTGCCATATCACTTACATCACACTCTATTGTAAACAAATTTTCAAAGCTAGGCAATTTTAAGATAGGTTGTGTTGTTACTTGCTTCTTCAACATTTCAAAGGATTTCTCTGCTTCTAAGGTCCACCTAAACTTGGTTTTTACCCCACCCTTGATGGTATCTAACAATAGTGCACAAATACCACTAAAATTCCTAATAAATTTCCTATAAAATTGGGCTAACCCATGGAAACTTCTTACCTCAGTTGTTGTGGTAGGTGGTGGCCAGTTTAAGATACCTACAACTTTGTCTTGATCCATCTTCAAGGACCCCTTGGACACTACAAAGCCCAAGTATACCAGTTCTTGCTTTAAGAACTCACATTTCTCAAGATTGATATCTATCTTTTCTTCATGTAACCTCTACAATACAGTCTCTACATTTTTGATATGCTCCTCTCTTGTTTGCTAAAAATTAGTATATCATCAAGATATATAACTACAAACTTCCCTGTGTATTCCTTGAGAACTTCATTCATGAGCCTCATGAATGTGCTCGAACCATTTGTGAGCCCAAATGGCATCACAATCCACTCATACAACCCATCTATGGTCTTGAATTCCATTTTCCATTCATCTCCTTCCTTCACCCTGATTTGGTGATAACCACTTTTAAAATCTAGCTTAGTGAAGTACATTTCCCCTCCAAGACAATCCATAAGATCTTCAATCCTAGGTATGGGGAACCTATACCTTATTGTAATTCTGTTTATGGCCCTCGAGTCTGTTCAAAGTCTCCATTTTCCTCCCTTCTTGGATGCCAACACAACCAAGACTGTACATGGGCTAATACTCTTCTTGATCAATCCTTGATCCAAGAGTTCTTGCACTTACCTTTCCAATTCCAACTTCTGATCAGGGATAAGCTTATAAGTTGCCTTATTAGGAAAAGATGTAGCAAGGGCAAAGTCTTTTTGATGGCATATCACTCTTCTAGGAGGTAAGGTTGCAGGAGTTCCATCACTTACCATATATTTATACTTCACAAGCAATTCTTGAATCTCTAATGGTAAGGGTTCCTTGATAGGATTCTCTTATTCCTTGGGCTTTAGAAAAATATCATATCCTTCAATTTCTTCATCCTTAAGGTCGTTCACAAACTCCTTTCCACTACACAACAAAATGCTAGGAGTCTTGGGTTGTCTCATCCTCTTCCAACAGAGACTGAATATTGAAAGTTCTACCTCCTTTCTTAAATGTTATGGAATTCTCTTTTCCATCATACACTGCCCCACTGTCATATTTCCAAGGCCTTCCTAACAGAAAATGGCAAGCATCCATTGGTAAGATGTCACAAAGCAACTTGTCCTTATAGCCTTCTATAGAAAACTCAACCCAAGTTTGTTCATTCACCAATACACTTTGGCCTTTATTTAACCATGTCACTTTGTATGGATTTACATGAGGTACTTTAGTTAGCTTGAGTTTTTTTACTACCTCCTCTAATATGATGTTATCTGTGAACCATAAATTACAATCACTTTACAAACCTTGCCAAGGATCTTGCATCTTATCCTAAACAAAGCCCTCATATGTTTGGGTTCATCTTTTACTGGTTGCCTTATCAACACTCTCCTAAACATGAGATTTTCTCCCATCTCCGAGTCTAGATGATCAATTTTAGGTGCTTTGACACTTGAGGCATCCTCAGGAGCATATGCCACTCTTTTGTCATGGTTTTATGTAGTAGGTTTCTCAGGGCATCTATATGCTAGGTGGCCCAATTGACCACAATTGTAACACTTCATACTTGCAAAGTATGAGTTACTTCTACCTGACCCTCTTCCTTTACTAGGTCCTCCTTGATTACCCCTTCCTCTAGTATAACCTCCTCTTGGAGTAGTTTCATTGATATGCTCTGTCAATTTGGTTTCACCTTGGTTTCTTTGCTCATTTACTCTACCTTGATAACCCCCTCTCTAAACCCATTGGTCTCTTCCTCTACCTCTTCTTTTGAAGTTAGAGTCACCTTTCTTTCTATTCTTTTCCTCCACCTTTAGATCTAGTTGATGAAACCTCTGAACTGTAGTTGGTGTCCATAGACTAATCTCTTCTTGGGTGTTCCACTTTAAACCACCCAAGTACCTTTCCACCTTTATTTATTCTTCTTCTTCTTGCTTGGACCTAAGACACAATCTCTGAAACTCCTCTGTATAAGAGGCCACATCCATGTCTTTTTGCTTCAGATTTTGCCTTTTCCTATGGAGTTGAATCTCATAGTCCTCTAGAAAATAGTTTTCTTTCAGCTTGGTCACCATTGCATTCCAATTGGCCTATAGGCTGCTTGACAATTCTAATCCTCTCATCTTGAAGATACTTCCACCATGTTAGTGCTGACCCTCTGAGTCTTGACTTGGCCACCTTGAGCTTCTATGCCTCTATCACACCTTCACATTCGAAATGGTTCTCCATTCCTTCAATCCAATCTATCACTGCTTCAACGTCCATGTTCACACTAAACAATGGTATTCCCTCCAATGCCTTCCCTCCTAGGGATTTTATGGCTTTAAAGAAGCGTTCTTCATTCAAGATAGGGTCTAGTTCATGGATAATATCTTCCTCAACAATCTTTTTACCTCTATAATGAATTTCTATGTCTTTGTTCCTAGATGCATTAGCAACTTATTCTAGCCTTATATTCATTCCTTCTAAGGATTCTTCAAGTATTCTATTCTTCTCCTTTTTCTCATCCACCTCTTTAGCTAGCTCTTCATTAGTCACCATGTTTGACTCTCCCACTGATTCACCAGTAGCTGTAGACATACACTATTTTCCCAAGTCTTTAACCTGCTCTGATACTAATCTAATGCAACTACAAGTATTTCTTTGTACCCTATCTCCTTCTAGGGTATCCTATAGGCCACTCTTTGACCTATTAGGGTTCTTGGATAATCCTAAACTTCCAAGGATTCTCTACACAAGATCCTTCTTATTTCAACTTGTATACACCAATCAAGAAATCAAATCACTCATCACCTAGCGCATGGAGCTCTTCTTGAACCACCTTCACTAAGTGATCTAACATTTTCAAGATCAATACCATATGGATAGGTAGGCTTCTATTATGTCAATTTGATCCAATCTAATGCCAATAAACACAATTTTCAATAAAACTCTAAATGAGTTCCAAGAACCATAGCAATTTCACCCAAAATAGGGCTACAAGAAATTAGGCCTAATTAGGCACCTTTTCCCAAATAAATTTAAATTATCCTTAACAAGATGGAAACATAACTTTTGATTTTGACACCATTTACAAAGACATAAAGGATTTTCTAGGTCTTGCCCTCCCAAACTGTCCGTACAGTGGGTTCCTACTTACAAGCGTAAATTTAAGGGTTTCAACTCAAACTAAGCATAGCCATCAAAATATTCATTTTCAACATGAAGAATCCATCACCAAAGCTTCCCATTGATTTTGGGGCCTCTTCACACATATTTCCCCCTCTCCAAATCTTTTATTAAAGCAATCAATGCTTTCAATCCCTCCTTTCACCTGTACAACTCTCTGTGATCCCTAGACATGCATCTCTGGCTCTCCTAGGGCATCACTGAAAAATAGCTTTCTTTCCTTCCAGGGCCCATCCTTCACTATACAATATATAAAATGAGTCATAGTCCTAATCCCAAAGGCCCGTTGAGATTCTACGGTGGGAAGAGAAGCTATGACCCCATTTGTAGAAACTGCCTGGTTCAGACTAGTGCTAGTGCATAAATGAAATTTTTTTATACAAGAAAGGTTATATGAAAAAAAACACAAACTAATCACATTTATAATCAATAATTGACACACACCAACTCATGCACAAAATAAAATTCACAGTTCAATCCATTAAACACCAAGATGTAAAGAAAATGCTTAACTGTAAATGGTTTTTCAATAACACAGTTCGTACACAGAATTTCCAAAATCAACCAACCTGATAAAAAGGTCAAGGGAGGACTTATATAGTTGACCATGACCCTATCTTTATGGTTTTAGATAGTTATAAACCCAAATGGTCGAAGAGACATCATCGCAAGAAATGTTGTCAATGTTGTCAATGACAACATTGACAACTTTTACAACTTTTGGATTCTTGCATATAAACTTGGTCAAAAACTCAAGAAACTTAGCCAAATGCATATCTAGGATAAGTAAAACATAAAATATGTCTCCTAAACACTTCCTTGTCCAATTTGACCCTTTAATGCAAAATTCCACTTTTGCCACCACATTGGCAACATGTACACAAATTGACAAATTTGGACAAATTTGCAAAGAAGGTCACTAAGGACCTAATGATGCCTCCTAATCTAACTCAACACACCTTAGGACCAATCTAGTCCTATTATTTCACTATTGGATTTGATAAGACCACTACAAGACAAAAATCAAACTAGAAGCCCTAGGTTACCATTTAGCCTTACCTAGGCGCTCCTGCACCAGAGAAGAGGAGTCACAAACATTTATCAACATCATTAAAAATTCTAGTGCACACTGGCTAGTAGAGATGTTGGAAGATTCTCGAGAGGAAAAGAGGTATTGGAAGATTATGTATGAGAGAGATGTACCGTGAGAGTAGTGGGCACTGAGCTAGAGGGATTCTTCTAGTAGGACACACTCCTTGAGGACATAGAGCAATGAGGGAGTGTGAGGACTGAGGATCCCACCTAGGTCAGGACATATAGGACAAAATACAAGAGGAGATTCATCCTCTAGACAAGATGGAGACCAAGAGGACTGAGAGAGAAGAGGATAACATGAGACTCTCTCTAGAAGAGGGGAATTTTTGATAGACATACTTGATAGATCATATTGAGCCTACGAGCCTTAGTGTATACAGACACCTTGATTTTTTTTAATCCAATACTATTTTGTGACATAGATATGAGATGCAACTAGCTTAGCTATTGATTTGGTCATGAAATGGTTATGCATATATACATGTGTTTGTATTTACTTATGCATGATCTTTGGTTTTTTACATGATGATGCTTGTATGAGGCCAATTTATTTTTTGGTAATATATACATGTGATGAATGCAATGCATAATATATTTTTGTATTTCTTTTCTTTATAGATCTTATGGATATAC
This sequence comes from Thuja plicata, assembly GCA_018584345.1. Taxonomy (NCBI): domain Eukaryota; kingdom Viridiplantae; phylum Streptophyta; class Pinopsida; order Cupressales; family Cupressaceae; genus Thuja; species Thuja plicata. Next base: position 47,459 of record MU224222.1, read on the forward strand.
AATTATAATATGAATGCAAGATGCACTTTCTTTTGCATACCAGAGTACTAGAGAAAGAGGGCTACAAGGATTGACTGAAGAAGTGTTAGCAAAAATTAGATGAAGAAATGTTAGTAAGGAATGCAATTTTTATTTCTTGAGTGTAACTTATGTCAAGGGGAGCTTTATTTTGATATTGCAAAGTAGATGCAACACATCGTGGCATAGCAAGCCAGAGTGATAATGCAACCCTTTTGCGTAAAAACAAGCATACAACATGCAAATGAATGATCTCATCCATCTTGAAGCATATGATATACATGCCCCAGGAATTCATGATAACATTTTGCAAACACAAAACAAAACAAAAGGAAATGATCATGAACCATCCCGACCACTCTCATCATTCTGTGATATCTTGGAGTAGCATAGGAACATGATAAAAAAAAATCAATAGAAGATAAGATTCACAAATCCAATCAAACCAACAACCATTCCAATCTTATTGTCCCAATTTGTGCGTGTGTGTATTTTGATAAACATTTAATAACAGGAATGAAGTACCCCATCTAAAACTAATGTCATTTGGTTTCGATCATACAACACCCTATAAGATTTTTTTGAAGAATTCATAATGTTAAGGTTGATTGAATGTTTTGAAAGGTCAACAAGTCCAACCAGTCTAAATTTTGCTTCAATTGGATAGCTATATTAGATCCCCAAACTATATCAAAATAGACACCTAGGGTTTCACAATACCCCTTACTCCCATACAATCTAGGGCTCTGTCAATAGTTCCCAAAACCCACAATGACAAGATTGGATCTTCTACCCAATCTTCAACACCCTTAACGTCCAAATATGACACAACTAGAACCAACTAATTTAGGGATGGAACAAGGGTTCTATCAATTCTAGACATCAAACTTAGATGCTATGAAACACCAATCCCACACAAAGATATCTCTGAAACTCAATTTAGACACCTAGGCCTATATAGGGCTACAAGGAGAAAATATGGATTCTTGAAGGAAAATTACTTGGAAATCCACCACAGAAAGTCTTGACCACCCTCAAACTCTTCAATCCATCCACCAACAATACCCTCCAAGTTAGGGCTCTTGACCAATCCCCTAACTCCTGCTGTCCTCAATTCTCTCCTAGGCCTAATTGGGCTATTAGGTCAATTTTACAATGAAAGTGCTTGATTATCGATTCACTTTCAAATATTTCCAATTGGAGTAGTTGTGGGATCACACAAATCTTCTAAATCCAAGGATTTAGGTCTCTATTCCACCTCGAGTTGTGCCTCAAAACCCAAATTCTGGACAGTCACATCTAGATGCCTGTCCAGAGGGTTTAATAATTTCTCCCTCCATCAACTGCCTCCTAGTCTGAGACCACAAAAATATTAAATTACATTCCCCCTCTTTCCTTTCCACCAAGGCTTAGATTTTTCCCATGGTGGAATCTCTATGAAAGAGGAAATTTGTCTCAAAACCCTAGTTAGGGCCTTCCTGCGACCAGTGGCTACACAAAAAAGGATAAATTTCATTCTACTTGGTTTCAAGAATTCAAACCACTTAAAAAAATCCCATAAGAAACCAGGCCAACCTTCCAAGTCCTTCAGTGATACATTGGTGTCCGTACATAATCGTACAACTTGAATTATAGCCAGAATTTGTAGGAAAACAGTTAGATTTTATTGATTTGCATAAAAGTGCTTACAATAGGTTCTCTCCAACCCTAGACTCCATTATTGTAAATTTCTAAACTTAGACTCCAATTAGAACCTTATAAATTTTAAAGCAACAATTCAAAATTTATTTAGGCATCCTAGAATATTCTAGCCCAACATAACTAAAATTTGTCCAAAAATGGCTAAGGGACAACTAGGTTTATAACAACATCTATTGTCACCTTGCCTTACAAATAGGACTTTATGATTGACATTGGATCCTAGATCCAATCAATATCCTAACCCTTTGTATTTGGGTCCACTGGTGTTCTTTAAATGGATGAACTTGAGGGTTCTCCTGACCATACTCTCAGGGTGCACTGATCTCAAGTCCTCTTGAGATGAGGTCTTGCAAAGTTGAGCCATGCCTCTAAATTTCTTGTTCATCCAGCCATATAGATTCTTCTTCAGGACTCCCTTGACACTGAACAAAATATTTCTTATACACATTCTTTCTTGTTTGTTTGATGATCTTTGTATCCAAGATCTTGTCAAGCTTCTTTGGCTCATGAGGTGGTATGCCTGCAACATCTTCTTCAAGTTCTTCTATCTGCACTTCTGAACCTGCATGCACATCATCTTTATATGGGGTTAGATCAAAAATATTAAATATGGGAACTATATCTCATATGCATTCAACCCATCCTTTTTCAATACTAGACAGGGTTCTACTTTCTTCATGATTATTTTAGTATGTTTTCCCTTAGGTAATCTTTCCTTATTCAAATATTCCCACACCAAGTCTCCAACCTATAATTGGACATCCCTCCTATGCTTGTATTTTTCTTGCTTATACTTTTCTGCACTCTTCTCAAGTGCCAATCTCATTGAGTCATGAATTTCTTTCATACTCTCTACAAATTCCTCTCCATGAGCACTGGCTGGAGTGTTTGGTGGCAATTCTCTAAGTTCCAAGATGCCTCTTGGAATTTTTCCATATACAATCTTAAAGGGACTCTTCCTTGTGCTCCTGTTGACCGAGTCATTGAAAGAAAACTCTGCTTGGGGTAGGACTGCATCCCACTTGTCTCCATACTATTTTGTCAAGCATCTAAGCAGATTGCCAAGTGATTTATTGACAACTTCTATCTGCCCATCTGTTTGTGGATGGTAGGCAGAACTAATACTCATATTGGTCCTTAACCTCTTCCATAAGGTTCTCCAAAAGTGACCAATAAACTTTACATCCCTGTCAGACAGTATGGTTTGAGGTAAGCCATTAATCCTCATTCCTTAAAGAACAAACTTGCAATTGATGATGCATCATTGGTACTTTTACAAGGGATAAAGTGGGCCATTTTACTAAACCTATCCACTACAACATAAATACTATCATATGCCTTTTGTGTTCTAGGCAATCCCATCACAAAATCCATGCTGTAACTCTCCCAAGGCCTTGTAGGAATAGGTAGAGGTTGGTATAGTCCTGCATTTGTGGATGTACCCTTGGCTCTTTGATAGATTGTACATGTCTCTACAATCTTCCTTAGTTCAGTCTGAATCTTAGGCCAATAATAGAACCTTCTCACCCATTCCAATGTCTTTTCCAAACCAAAATGTCCCCCCATGCTGCCTGCATTTTTTTCTCTAATGATGTTCTCCCTTAACGAACATTTTGGGATGCATAGCTGGTGTCCTTTGAACAAGAGTCCATTTTGAGTCAAATAATATGCATACTCAACATGATAAGCCTCAGAAAAGTCAGAACATACCTTATAAATATCAATGAAATCATCATCATTTTTGTACATGTCCTTTAATGAATCATTTCCTACACTTTAAAGTTGGATTTGTTGCACAACTAGAGTCCTTCTTCTCAATTCATCTGCCACCTTATTGAGAACTCCCTTCTTATGTTTGATTTAAAATCTTTAGGCTTGTATTGATTCCACCCACTTCATGTGTTTGTGGCTTAGTTTCTCTTGACTATTTAATAAACTCAATGCTTGGTTGTCTGTGAAGACAAAAAATTCCTTTGGAAGGAGGTAGTTCCTCCATTTCTTCAATGAATGGAATAGGGCATATAGTTCCAAGTCATAAGAGGAGTATTTCCTCTTTGCTTCATTCAAATTCTCACTAAAAAAGGCTACAGGTCTTCCCTCTTGGCTCAAGAAAACCCCTATAGCCAAATTTGAAGCATCACATTCAATAGTGAATATCTTTTGAAAATCAGGGAACACTAGGATAGGTTTCTCCATTACCTTTTGCTTCAGAATTTGGAAGGCTTCTTCTACATCCTTGTTCCACAAAAACTTACACATTTTTCCACCCTTAATGGTCTCAAGGATGGGAGCACACAACTGACTAAAATTTCTAATGAACTTTCTATAGAAAGAAGCAAGTCCATGAAAGCTTCTAACCTCAGTCATTGTTCTAGGAGAAGGCCAATTCAAGATGGATTCTACCTTCTCAGGGTCCATTTTGATGTTCCCTTCTGAAATAAAAAATCCCAAGTAAACAAGTTCTTCTTGCATAAAAACACATCTTTCCAAATTTATGAAAATCTTTTCTTCACGCAGCCTCTTCAAGACCAAGTTAAGGTGTTCTAAGTGTTCTTCCTTATTCTTATTGAATATAACGATGTAATCAAGGTATACTACAATTTTTTTTCCAAGGAATGGTTTGAGCACCTCATTCATGAACCTCATGAATGTGCTAGGAGGATTTGATAGGCCAAATGGCATCACCCTCCATTCGTACAAGCCTTCATTGGTTTTAAATGGAGTCTTCCACTCATCACCAACCCTAATCCTTATTTGGTGGTAGCCACTCTTCAAACCCACCTTAGAATAGTACCTTGCACCTCCTAAGTGATCCAATAGATCCTCTATCCTAGGCATAGGAAATCTATACCTAATTGTGATTCTATTTATTGCTCTAGAATCAGTGTACAATCTCCATGTGCCTTCCTTCTTAGGGGCTAAAAGAGAAGGTACTGCACAAGGACTGAGACTCTTAGTGATTAAACCCTTATCCAAGCATTCTTGAATCTACCTTTCCATCTCATTATTTTTCTTTGGATTCAACTTTTATGCTAATTTGTTGGGTAAGGTTTCTCCTGGGATCAAGTCTATGTTGTGGCTTATGTCTCTGATTGGGGGCAACTCATTTGGCAAGTCATTGGCGACAATGTCTTTATACTGGTCAAGTAGGTCTGCAACTTCCTTAGGGCCTACTCTTCTCAAGGGAATTATCTCTTCCTCAACCTTCTTAGGCTTTTCATCCTTGGGTAGAATGACTAGGGCATAGCAAGGGGTCTTTTCTTCTTTCAAAGTTTTCAAAAACTCTTTTTCACCTACAAACAAAAATTTAGAATATTTTTGTTCTTTTGCAGAATTAGACAGTGGTAATAATGTTACCTTTTCACCTTTGTATTTGATTGTGTATGTGTTAAACCTTCCATCATGGTGAGCGTCCACATCATATTGATAAGGTCTCCCAAGTAGCAAGTGGCAGGCATCCATTGGAACAATGTCACAGAGAACTTTATCTTTGTACTTCCCAAGTTGGAATTCCACCCAAGCTTGCTCTTCTATGATAGTTTGTTGCTTATTTGTGAGCCATGAAACCTTGTAAGGATTTGGATGGGGCACCCTTCTCAACTTTAGTTTCTTTATTGCTTCTTCTAACACCAATTTGTCTGTAGACCCATTGTCAATCACCATCTTGCAAAATTTTTCTCCCACTTTGCAGGTGGTCCTGAATAGACTCTTCCTCTGAGGGGGTTCTTTAGTTCTTGGAGCCTTCAAAAATTTTCTCCTCATCATGAGGAATTATCCTTCCTTAGGTGGTGCATAAGACCCATGTGTGGTGTCTCCTTGGTTCTCTTCTTCTCTAACCATGTTTTCCCTTCTCTCTTCTTGATTACTTGCCTTCTCTGGACACTTGGATGCTAAGTGCCCTTTTTGTTTACATTTGTAACACCTTGGAGGTCCTAAAATTCTTCTTCCAAATCTTCCCCTTGAATCTCCTCTTCTTCCTCTATAGGATCCTCTAGAACTTCTTTCTCCAAAAGAGTTCTTTTGACTGGTCTCTCTATGACTGGTTTATCCAAATTTTCTAGGAGCTTGTCCTTTGCAACTGCTTGTCCCTCTTCCTCTACTGCCAAAGTCTCTCTAGCCTCTTCCTCTTCCACTTTTCTCTTGCCTCCTCTTGATTTTTTCCTCAACTTTCAGTGCTAATTGATAGCACTTTTGGACAGTCACAGGGGAACATAAACTTGGTTAATCTTGGATATTTATCCTCAACCCTTGCATATATCTAGAAAGTTTGACACTATGGTCCACCAACTTATATTTCATGGCAAGTTTATAGAATTCCTCTATATAGCTTGAGATATCCATCTCCTTCTGCCTTAAAATTTGTCTCTTCCTATGAAGTTGAACTTCATAGTCTTTAGGAACATAGGCTTCCTTCACCAAGGTCACCATCTTCTTCCATGTGCTCACTAGATTCTTATCAATCTTCACCCTCTTTGCTTGAGTGAAATTACACCAAGTTAGGACATATCCCTTCAACTTGGACTTTTCTATCTTAACCTTCCAATGCTATGGTATCTCCTCACATTCAAAGAAACTAGTGAGTGCATCAATCCATTTCATTACTTCCTCTGGATCCATCTTCCCACTATAGATAGGTAGATCAAGTTTATTTTCCATGGTCCTTCTCTCCATGGATTTTAAAGTCTTCAAGAGAAGCCTTTTCTCTATAGGGAATTCTTCTTCATCCTCCTACCAAGGGGTCTCTTCATCACTCCCCTCCTCTTCAACTCCAGAGTTTACACTACTCCCTCTCTTGACTTGTTCCTTGAGTCTTTCCATTTCCTGCCTCATCAAATTCCTCTCCACATCATGTTCCTTCACCAATCTCAACAATTCTGCATTGGACATCCTATTAGGAAGTTCAATTTCTTCACCACCATCCACCATGGTTGCAACTTGTCTTCTTCCAAAGATCTACTAGTTTCTATGATACCACTTGGAGCAGAGCCCCAAACTATATCCAAATAGACACCTAGGGTTTCACAATACCCCTTACTCCCATACAATCTAGGGCTTTGTCAATAGTTCCCAAAACCCACAATGACAAGATTGGATCTTCTACCCAATCTTCAACACCCTTAAGGTCCAAATATGACACAAATAGAACCAAATAATTCATGGATGAAAAAATGGTTCTAGCAATGATATACATCAAACTTAGATGCTATTAAACACCAATCCCACACAAAGATATCTCAGAAACTCAATTTAGAAACCTAGGCCTATATAGAGCTACAAGGAGAAAATATGGATTCTTGAAGACAACTTAATTGGAACTCCACCAAATAAATTCTTGACCACCCTCAAACTCTTCCATCCATCCACCAACAAAACCCTCCAAGTTAGGGCTCTTGACCAATCCCCTAACTCCTGCTGTCCTCAATTCTCTCCTAGGCCTAATTGGGCTATTAGGTCACTTTTACAAAGAAAGTGCTTGATTCTCAATTCAATTTCCACTATTTACAATTGGAGTAATTGTGGGATCACACAAAACTTCTAAATCCAAGGATTTAGGTCTCCATTCCACCCCTGGGCTAAGTTGTGCCTCAAAACCCAAATTCAGGACAGTCACATCTAGATGCCTGTCCAGAGGGTTTAATAATTTCTCCCTCCATCAAATTCCTCCTGGTATAAGACCAAAAAAATATTAAATTACATTCCCCCTCCTTCCTTTCCACAAAGGCTTAGATTTTTCCCATGATGGAATCTCTAGGAAAGAGGAAATTTGTCTCGAAACCCTAGTTAGGGCCTTCCTGCGACTAGTGGCTACAAAAAAATGGATAAATTTCATTCTACTTGGTTTAAAGACTTCAAACCACTTGAAAAACTCCCATAATACATCAGGCCAACCTTCCAAGTCTTTCAGTGATACATTGGTGTCTGTACAGAATCGTACAACTCAAATTACAATCAGAATTTGTAGGAAAACAATTAGATTTTATTGATTTGCATAAAATTTCTTACAATAGGTTCTCTCCAACCCTAGAGAAAGGTTTCTCAACCTTTTTCATACAATTCCCAAAAATTTCCAACCGATAAAAGTGGTTGTGAACTTTGGGATTCAAATCTTGCACTTTTTGGAAAAGTTGCATTATGCAACATTGACAACATTGACAACTTTTTACAAAAGTTGTCAATTGTCACTAATCTTGTAAAGTTCTAAACCTAGACTCCACTTAGAACCTTATAAATCTTAGATTAAAAATTCCAAATTTATTTAGGCCTCTTAGACTATTCTAGCCCACATAACTAAAATTTGTCCAAAAATGGCTAAGGTAGATAACTAGGTTTATAACAACACCTATTGTCACCTTGCCTTACAAATAGAACTTTATGATTGACATTGGATCGTAGATCCAATCACTATCCTAACCATTTGTATTTGGGTCCACTGGTGTGCTTGAAATGGATGAACTTGAGGGTGCTCCTGCACCAATAGCTCACTTGTTAATATGTGATTTCATTTAAGCACAAGTTTTCTGTCTACACTTGTAGTAGCGTCCGTTTTCCACAAAAGGAAACACTTTATTGAAAACAAATTTTATTACAAAATTTTTAAGGATTTTTCAAATTTTTTGGGATTTTCTACAAATATTTGATTTTTTAAGCTTTTTTTTTATGACCTTTTACAAATTTAAGGGATTTTTTTTAGGACTTTTATGCCTTTCAGATATTTTTTCAGGATCATATTTGATTTTTATCATTTGTTTTAGGACATTTTATGATTTTTTTAGGACATTATGCAATGTTTTTGATTTTTTTGAGGACATTATACATTTTTTTTGAATTTTTCAAGACATTAGTATTTACACATTGTTGTCTCCAATTTGATAAAGTGAAGAACCCAAATGGTCAACCATGTTCTGGGACTTGCCCCCAGTTTAAATTTAGATTCGTGTAATGCCAGAAATGTGACCTCAGACAAAGTCTAGACTATATACAAAAGTACACAAGCAAGATATGTACAAACTAGTTAGGAAGGGGAATGACAAGAAACATAAACTAGTTACAGGCCATAAAGGGGCACTAGGTTTGAGGTATGACAAGGAATGTGTCAGGAAGTGCATATATACATCAGATAGAGTCAAGATAGATGATGGAGCAAAAACTTACTATGCTTGATACCTGTTTGCCAAGTTTTCACTACGGTACTTGCCCAAAGTGCTTGTTTGCCAGGTTTTCTCTTTCGGACCAAATTCTCTTTATTTATTTTTAATGTTATTAAGACGCCTGTTTGCCATGTTTTCATCAAGGAAACTTTTTTTTTGATGTTTTATACTTTTTTTGCTATTTTTCAAAATTTTTGCTCTTTTTTTAGGATCTTATGTATAATACTTGTGGAGGTGCATGCTATTTACTTCTTCTGACAATGGTTCCCCCTCTGGTGTTGCAAGCTATTAAACCCCAAGCCCATATGTTGTAGTAACTACATAGGGTCCTATCCAATTTGGTTTGAATTTTTGTGGCTTGTCTCATTGCTGCTAATTCTTATGGTTCATTTTGAGGACCAAGTCTCCTATCTCAAAGTGGCGACCTCAAACTTTATTTTTATAGCTTCTTCAAAGACAATTTTGATATGCCTGCAGGTGAACTAAAGATCATGCCCATCTAGCATCTCAATCTCATGTAATTTGGATACCATGTAGTTTTCATCATCCATAATATGATGCAGAGATACTCTTAGTGATGGAATCTCAACTTCAATTGGTAGAATGACCTCAGTGTGATAGACAAGAGAGTATTGTGTGGCACTAGTAGGGGTGTGAATACTGGTTATATAGGCCTAAAGAGCTAGATTTATTTGCAGGTGCCAATCTCGATCAACATCATTCACAATATTTTGAAGTATTTTAATTATTATTTTGTTTGATGCCTCAGATTGACCATTTCTTTATGCATAATAGATGCTTGAATATCTATGCAAAATTGTGAGCTTGTCACAAAGCTCATCCACATCTTTATTATGAAAGGGGATACCATGATCAGTGAAAATAGCTAAAGAAACTCCATAGTGGCATGTGATGTAATTTAGAATAAATTTTGCAATTTTTTTTCCAGTTATATAAGTCATAGAGATGACCTCAACCCATTTGGTAAAATACTCTGTAGCAGTGATAATGTACTTATGGCCATTAGAAGAGAGTGGAGTAATTTTCCCTATTAGATCAAATTACCATTGAGAAAAAGGCCATGGAGAATGACTGGCTAAAGATCTTGTGCTAATGCATGTACGAAATTCCCATGTATCTGACATTTGTTACACTTTTTGGAAAAATTATGTGCATATTTTTCCATAGTCGGCCAATAGTATCCAACTCTTACCAATTTTTTTGCAAGACTCAAACCATTGAAATGGCCTCCACATATACCATTATGTACCTTATGCAAAACAATTTGTGCCTCTCCCAAATAGAGACATCTGAGGAGGGTTTGGTCAAAGGATATTTTATAAAGGGTATCCCCAATGATGATGTACCTAGAGTCTTGTCGGATAAAGGCTCAACATTTGTTTTTGGATAGGCTAGGAGGTAGTTATAGATATCTTGGTACCATGGGGAATCAGGATCACCAATTTCACACATGAGCTCAGACTGTGGAATCTTGAATGCAAGAATCAAGATTTTCTCCACTAAGAACTCACATCGTCCATCATTCTTTGGCATGTCAATCATGGAAGAAATGGTTTCCATAACATCTTCTTGTTTATTGCGTACTCTAGGAACTTGGTGAAACTTAATTGTTACAAATTTGGATTTCAGAAAATCTGTCAATTGCTTGTAGGGTACCAACTTATCATCTTTGGTGTCATAGTCATCATTAACTTGTCTGATGACCAATTGTGAATCTCCATACACTTTCAGGTGTTGAATTTTCATTACATTTCTAATTTTAATCTAGTGACTAAAGACTCAAATTGTGCAATATTATTGGTACACTCAAATACTATCTTGTATGATTTGGGTATCACATCTCCTTGTGGGGTGAAAAAAATAATACCTACTCTCGATCCATTCATAGTGTACGAGCCATAAAAATATAATTTCCATTCATTGGATGTCTCCATTAAAAAAATAGATTCATCAAGAAAAACTGATAGCAAAGGGTGATCATCCTATATTAATGCTTCTGCCAACCAATTTTCTATCACCTAGCTCTTTATTTCTTTATGATCTAGATATTCAATGTCAAATTCACTTAGGATCATTACCCACTTGTCCAGTTGCCTTTTCTCAAGAGATATTTGAATGGGTCAATCCGTGATACAAGCGATATTTTTTGATGGAGCATATAATGTCTCAATTTTTGAGTTGCAAAGACTACATTGAGGCATGCTTGTTCTATGAGTGTATAATTCAATTCATAACCCACAATATTTTTGATAATGTAATAGATAGCTCTTTCTATTCCCTGTTCATCATGTTGTGCCAAAAGAGATCTTAATGCTGCTTCGATAGCAGATATGTAAAGGATGAATGACTTACCTAGAATAGGGGGAATCAAGATTGGTGGATTGAAAAAATAATCTTCTAACTATTGGAAGGATTGATCAGATAGTTCATTCCATTTGAAAGTCACACCCTTATGCAAAAAATACTTGAAGGAATGACATTCGTCCGCCAATTGTGCAATGAATCTATGGATGGATTGCAACTTTCCCTGAAGGCTTCTTAATTGTTTCAAAGTGGTCGGAGGAGGCATGTCTAATATTTATTTTAATTTCTTAGGATCCACCTCAATTCCTATGTGTGAAACAATATAACCTAGGAGTTTTCCTGAAATAACTCCAAAACCACATTTCTTTGGATTGAGTCGAAGCTTGTAATTTTTTATTATTTCAAATATTTTGTCAAGAATACTCAAATGGTCCTTCCTTGTAGGAGACTTACATAATATATAACCCACATAATCTTCTATAAATACATACATGAAATCATAAAAGATAGTGGTCATCGCCCTCTGATAAGTGGCTCCAGCATTCTTGAGGTCGAAGAGCATTACATTCCAAAAATATGTTCCCCAAGAACATGTGAAAGCTATTTTAGGTTGATCTTTAGGTACAATTCTGATTTGATTATAACTAGAGAAGCCATCCATCAGTGATAACATCTCATATCTACTATGATATCAATATTTGGCAAGGGGAAATCATCTTTGGGACATTCTTTATTAAGGTCATGAAAATATGTGCATATTCTGATGCCGATAGTATGTTTTCTCACATGGACTAAATTGGAGATCCATTCTGAATAATCAATTGGTCTAATAAAGCCAACATCCAATAATTTTTTTAATTCTTCTTTCACCAAAAGAGCTATTTGAGGATGCCTTTTTCTTAATTTTTGCTTGACTGGCTTGGTGCCCAACTTCAATGGAAAATGATGAAGAACCAATTCATGATCTAGGCCTGACATGTCTGCATAGGACCAAGTGATGAGGCATTTTTAGGCCCTATTTTAGAGACCATAGGATGAGTTTCTACTAGTTCATGTTTATGCTTTTTCATTACACTTGATGAAACATTTATGATATTTTATGTTATTATGTGGCATGTAGCCACTAAGAAATCTGCTATGGGTTAATGCTTTTAAACATGCAAAATGTGGAAATCAGTGCTATATTACTTATGCTAAGTTTATCATTATGTTCTTATGAGTAGTTAGCTATTTTAACATGAATGAATGTATGTGTGTTTGGTGGAGCATTTCCTTGGATGTCTTGAATCTAACATTTAAGGTGCAGATCATAATTAGCGAGTGAAGGATTTACTAGGTGAACACACCCATACACTGGATACCTCGACCCATTATTGTAGCAGAATCGACCGATGAAGAAGTAAATGCAACTCAAAGTGGTGGTTCCAGTAGGATCAAGGTGGAAGAAGCTGGGTGAGGAACAAGTTACAGAGTTATGATTTCCCTTGAATAAATCTAGGAAGAAGTGGGAAGCTAGATCTGTTCTTCCTCTGTCATGATAGATCTTTCCTTCTTTATGGATGTCTTTTGTTTTTCTGCTTTCTAGTTTCTCGCTTTCCAAATAAATGACTCTGCCTTTTCTATAGCATGAGAAGTTAGGTTGTTAGATGTCTTTCTTTAAATAAGCCCCACTCCTACATGAGAGGGAGGGCATTAGCAATTATCTGAATATAGTTTCATTCTGTTGTTTTTTTCACAATTTACATAAATCTATGTACTTTCCTTTTCAATCAATAGTAAATGAAGTGTTGAGATCTAGTTCAATATAATTGAGTTTGGATACTCACCTAAGGGGGCCCACTTGGTGAGGAATCCATGTTAGTTAGAATAATTTCATGTAGTTTTTTTTCCTGCATCTTGTTATCTTAATTCTGGTGTTACACAGTTCCTGCAGCCAAAGCCGCAGGATAGTCTGTAGCTTCCTACAACCAAAGCAGCAGAACCGTTGAAAAGTTATAGTTGTGTTTTCAAGCCTTTGCATTCCTTCAACATATTTACTTCCAAATTTTCTTTCCAATTTTTTTTTCCTGCAGCAATAGACTAGCTTTCCTTTTCCAGCAATTTGTTTCCTACAACCATAGACTAGTTTTCCTTTTTAAGCAATTTGTTTCCTGCAGCCATGGACTAGTTTTCCTTTTCAAGCAATTTGTTTCCTGAAGCCATAGTGTGGTCTGAGTAAAATCCTTGTTTCATATATCTTGCTGACCCATTTCAAGTACTACGTCCCTGGGTTGATAAATTAAATGAGTTTTTATGAGGAGGATAGCTTCTCGGTATGATGTCCAATCCTTGAGTCTTGGTGAAACCCTAGTTTTTGAATCCTTTAATAGAACCGATGAATGGTTCATGATCAATTTTTGTTTTTTTCTACTGTCTTTTCAATGTTCTCATGAAATTATCGGGCATGTATTCCATATGCTTCATGATGGATAAGATCATTCTCTATCTGCATCATGTTTGTTCACGCAAAAGGATTTCTTTCTCGCTCTGTCTCTTTATGTAATTATGTGCTTTATCCATTTTTCCATATCAAAATAAGCTCTTATGATATAAATGCACTTATGAAATCCAAATTTTTTTCCTCTTACTAACATTTCTTCATCTAATTTATGATTTCTGCTAACACTTCTTGAGTCAATCCTTGCAGGCGCCTTGGTCTAGTACTCTGGTACACCAAAAATATATGCATCCTGCATACATGCATTTATAAAGAAGAAAATCCAAAAAAATGTGCATCTTGCTTTTATAAACATGAAAAATCTAAAAACATATGCATTTTATATTCATACAGTTCTAAAAATATACAAAACAAAAAGTGTTGCATTCATTACATACATGTATATACTGCATAGAAGATAAATGCATCATCATATAATAGGAAAGTAAAAGCATAAGCATTCATCATGCATATAATAAATATCATCATAACGTAGTTGTAGATTTTATATATCTTGAAAAAGGTAATAGAGTACAAAAATCAAAAGGCAATAGAGTACAAAAATCAAAAGGTAATAGAGTACAAAAATCAAAGTGTCTGTATGCACTAAGGCCCACAGGATCATAATCTATCACATGTCTATAAAAAAATGTCCCTCTACTAGAGACAGTTTCCTTTTAACCTCTTCTCTCTCGGTCCTCCTTCTCTCCACCCTATCTAGAAGATGAATCCCCTCTTGTCTTCTCTGGTCTAGGTGGTCTCCTCGGTCCTGCCACTCCCGCACTGCTCAGTGTCCTCAGGGAGTGTGATCTACTAGATGAAGCTCTATAGCTTGATGCCCACTACTCTTGTGGTACATATCTCCTATACATTTCCTTCCAGAACTATATCTCTACTCGAGTATCCCCTAGCATATATGCTATCCTATGCGTACTAGCATATGGAATACTACTGAGAAATGCTCATGACTTCTCCCCTGCTCTCTGTGCTCTAGACAAAGTGATGTTTTGAGAGGATATTGTTGCATCCCTCTCTACTGTCAATCTATCCATCTGTATCACAAGTGCCTCTCTCTCTCTCTCTCTCTCTCTCTCTCTCAAGCATTTTCTTAATGTTACATAGTGCGTACACACTATGTAAACCATAAATTTGCATATGCACACTATTAACTTGTATTAATAATATGTTAACAAAGTCAACCGAATCCTAATCTGTCAACTTGAAGTTGAAGTTGAACCAAAACTATACTTCAACTTCAAGTTCAATCCAGTTTTTCTTTGCCCGAGGAAGTCAATGTTTCTCCCGTCAATCTGAACCAGCTTGTGCAAAGTTGAATTTGAAGTCGAAGTTAAGTCAAGTGACTATACTTTAACTTCAACTTCAACTCCAAATCCGTTTGTTTTTTGATGAAGTTTTCTTTCTTTCTCGCAGGTGTTTTATTGAAAAGAATGAGCGCGTTTTTCTAAAATAGAAGAGTGGGTCCCATCTCCCGTCAGTTCTAAAGATGTGAAAGGCAATAAATGTGACAGCTAGATAAATGCATGTGAAACATAGTCAGTTTTTGGAGGATATAATATAAAGATTTGCTGACATCATGAGAAGTTAATATGCATGCGATTTGATGGAAATTAACCAAAAGCAGTCTTGTCAAGTACATTTAGCATGCCTGGTATTAATGCCTTAACTCACTCCATATCCGCCCTAAGATTTCCGCAATTACTCCTTAAAACGCCCTCCTTTTCTGGTATCATTGTTTATCTGTCCATCATCGAATTGCAAGTGTCAAATGGTAAGAAAAAGGGCTGGAGTGTTGAGCTTTGCTAAAAACGGTGAGTGCATCATACAAATTTCTCTGTCATTTTTCTTGCACCTGGTTTTGGTTAGAAGTGTTTCAATTTTTCATTGTTTCTGCAAACCTTTCTTTTCAAGAAGTCATGACCCTCTTTAGGCCCAAGTTACCAAAACTAGAGAAACCATGCATACTAAGCTCTCTCCCTGAAATTTGGGATACCTTCTTAGTAAATGTAAGCTTACCCACGATGTTAGAACGGATTAAAAATGTTCAACCAGGGCCCATATACCGAAAACTAGCCAGTAGTGGGTTAGTTGAAGCCGCCACTTTCTCATCAGCCATAGGGTGCCCTGAGTTGGTTATCAAATATGAAAACCATTACGACCCTAATACCAGATGTATCAAGAAAGCTATAGGTGAAGTGCTAGCTAGAATAAACAGGGATAGTGTCAGTTCAACATTGCGGATTCCTCATAAAGAACCCTATGAGCCTTGGAAATTTGACGAGGCTGAGCGCTTATATAGCAAGAATAAGAAGAGCTATGAATCTATCGTAGCTCAAACATGGCTCCTAAAATCGGCCCTTGGAGGCTCAAGGTTTCCCAAGCCGTTAACCATTGAGCATTTCATTAAAGAAATTGCTGACATTGTGCTACTTTTGAACAGAGTAAAAGGCAATGATCATGCCTTTCACTGGGAGAATTGGATGTATTTATTCATCCAGAAGATTGTTGAAGGAGAGAAATTTA
This sequence comes from Thuja plicata, assembly GCA_018584345.1. Classification (NCBI taxonomy): domain Eukaryota; kingdom Viridiplantae; phylum Streptophyta; class Pinopsida; order Cupressales; family Cupressaceae; genus Thuja; species Thuja plicata. The sequence goes on from MU224222.1 coordinate 63,668, forward strand.
TTGACTGGGCCGACTTAATAGCCAAAGGCTTGCATAAAGGTTTACTAGCCGTAAGAAGTTTTGGCTCATTCTTCTTGTCTTCCTTTTTGATCTACATTTTAGCTGCGTCTAAAGATGACTTGCTCTCCCATACATCGGAAGTTTTGAAAATAACTAAAGATTGGTTGAAAACAAAGAGAACTCACTCAGCTACCCGTAGTACTCCGAGAAAACACTTGAAAATCAAACAAAAGAATTTTGGCCAAGAGCTAAATGTTGCTCCTAATATTTGTGTTGGTAATCCTATTGCAGGTTCTACAAAAGTTGAAGTTGAAATAGCTGTGCTGCAGATTCAACTTCAAGTTCAGCAAGAAGTGGTGAGTACTAGAAGAATCATACATTTAAATACCAAAGGCAGAAGGGAAGCACAAGGTAAAGGAAAAGATAAAATAACTATTGAGTTGGATCTCTCTGAGACTACAACCACAACAGAGAAAAACCTTAGTCCTACTATAGCAGATAGTGTGATAGATTCTCAAAAAGTGGTTGATGATGGAAATATGCAGATGAACGCCCTTGCTCTAAACAAAAATTCTCCCACACCTGGTAAAGAACCCATCACGCCTAAATGGTTAGAGACCTTTGTTGAAAGGAAGAGGAGTGTGGTACCCCTTTCAATGCCTATGGATGAATTAGTAAGCAAGTGTTTAGGAAAGTCCTCAAAGGCGAAAAAGGCCAAAACAGAGTCTAGAATTCACTTTGACAAAAACACTGGTCATTGGTCAACAGAAATAGAAAGACCTCCTCAAGACAGCCTGCATGAAGATCTTGCTCCTCAAGATTATCAAGTGTCTAAAATAGACCTCGGGAAAGGAAGCCGGACTGTAGATATGAAAATATTTGAAGCATCCAAAAAAAAGATTACAGATAGAGTATGGAAAGATTCTAGAGATAAACAAGACATGAAAGAGGAAATGAAGAGCATGTCTCAGTACATCAATGCCATCCTCCACCCAGAACCTAAACCCCTGAATGAAATTTCTGCAATTGTTGATGTCACATCTTCAACCAATCAACAATTTCTTGATAATCTGTAGAAGTGTAAAGCTGTTACGAAGACGTTGGAAGAATGGTTGCAACACGTCTTGGAGGAAATGACAAAGAAAGTAAAGCTTTACAACACATCTCTGAAGAAGTCTGTTGCCATTATCAAAAAGGTCAAAGAAAACATAGGAGAATATGAAAAAGAAAGGAACAATTGGGTAAAAGAAGTATTATGGATGGAAGAAATACATGAATTTGGGCTGCAGAGGTTCCTCTCCGAATATCTTGTGGCTGGTTTAGACGATAGAACACTCTATGTAATTAAAGATTGCATAGAGTGGTGAAATGAGGCGCTCGTACAAGGGGTAACAGAAATCAAGGAGATCATGTCTGGTCTCAAGCTTGTGGATGAAATAATCCAGGAAGATCTAAAATGGTTTTACAAACATTGCTCAGGTGAAGATAGTGACTTCGTGCCCCCTATCGAAGATATAATTAAAGAGATAAAGAAAAAGTTTCTGGAAGTTCAAGAATTGAAGGCACCCATAAGGCAGTATTTTACAAATATTGCACTTACTGAAGCTATGCTGATAATCAATCAAAAACACCTAGAAATGCATGAAGAAAAGATAGCAGAGTTGAAGAAAGAGAAGGAGGTCTAGAAACAAACAATCGCCTACAATGGCTTGCCTCATCAATCGGTTATCTCTACATTTACCGCTGCCTATGAAGCCTGGAAAGCTAGAAGAATTGCAACTGGTATGGAAAATACTTTGTAACACATGGAGCCCGCTAATTAGATAGCTGCTTCTTTTTTCTTTCTATGTTATTTTCCTTTATTGCATTTCAGTTAGCACGGTTATGATTAACTGAAAAACTATTTACTCCTAGCGGGGTAATTTTGGATTCAGTTATCTAGCCTTGATCAGTATAAGTATGTAATAGCTGACATCTAAAAGGGTTCATCTCTCCATAGATACTAAGACAAAACTACTTTTGTTTGAAGTACTCTATGCTTTAAATTTTGAATGTATTTCTCTGAATTGGCAGCAAAGTAATATAAAATGCTACAGTTTTATATGTTAAACTTTTTGGAGTAGATACTATTGTTTACTCTGTAGTGATTTATGCTCTTGTGGATATCAATTACTTGTGGAAGTTTAGTTTCTTTTTGTTGCACGTTGGAGACCTGTTGTTTTGAAATTTAAAGGTTACGAGAGAAGAAATTAAATCACTCATCTGTTCCTCAGTTTTAATATCCAATCATGTGGATGATTTTGGTTATTAAAATTGAATGGTTTTTCAGCATTCAATTTCTTTTTATATTCATGAGTTAATCGATTCAAGCTTTTCAGTATTTTTAGTAAAATACTCATTGGGAAGACTTTCCCTCAAAAGAGGATTTAACGATTATCTTTTCAATAAAGGTAGCTGCACCTTTCATAACATAAAGCAATATCAAGCAGAGAATTCCTTATCTTTTGTTAGGAATTCAAACTGTTAGCTTAAAAGGATTTTCCCTATTCAAAAATAACTCTTGGGAAAAATGGTTTACTAACAATTTTTGGCGACTCCACTGGGGAAGAGCAGAGCTAAATTCTTTCCCTAAGAAACTCTTAATAGTTCAATTGTTTCAGAAAATGGTTCTCCCTAATCATAATCAAGTGCCTTTTCTGCAACCCAATCTAGGTTTGCTTGATACAAAAGAAGACATTATCTCTGATCTTAATGCTTGTGCTTGGGCTAATCGAGTCAGCAATCAACAGTACCTCCAAGTTCAACGGGTATTAGAGAGGGAAGAAGAAATAGCTAAAAGAGTCGGGGGAATTCCAGTGGCACAAGAAGAAGCAGTGGTAGCGAGAGTCACCGGTGTAAATAACTAATTTGGTCAAAATCACAGTGTTTTTTCTGTCACTCTGGTGGAGAAAAGGTATACTCGGTCTGACAGATTATCAGGTCTAGTTGATCAAGATTTTGAAGATCTAGCAAGAATTCATTTTAAGCCTGATCATACTTTGAGGAGAAAGAAATCTCAAACCACTAGTAGACCATCATCCCCTCCCAGAAGAGAAAACCAATCGCCATCCATTAAGTCTTTGGTTATTCCTGGAACTCTGATTCCCTCCACAATTAATATTCTTCCTCTTAATTTTAGACAACCAAGAATGGCTCTAAATCAACCCTGGGGTGCCACAGTTGGCCCTCTACATTTACAAGGTAATTTGGGAAGATTACCGAAAGGAGCAAGAGAAGTCCTTCCTAGATTTAGTGGCGATGGAAAGAGGTCTCCCGAAGAACATCTAAATACTTTTAATATCGCATGTGGTATCTTGGCGGTTGCAAAAGAAGATGTTGCTGTAAGATTGTTCATTTAGACCTTGATCAACTGAGCGGCCGACTGGTTTCATCATTTACCTAATGCCTCTATCACTTCTTGGGATACTATGAAGACTACATTTGAAGCTAGGTTCAAGTTAGCTGATGATGCTAATTCTTTACTCATTCAGCTCATCCAAATGAAGAAGGAAATACAGATACCTATGCGGGAATTTGTAGCTAGATTCAACAAAGCCTTGCATCAGATACCCGCTGCTAGTAGACCAAATGATGAAAACTAAAAAGGTTTCTTTTTAAATGCCATGCCTCTGGATGTCACTTTCCCTTTGAAAATAGCCAATCCCGCTACTCTTGGAGCATCCCAAAATCTTGCCATAGAATTAGAGGATGATCTTATTATATCTGGAAAATGGAAGAAAGATGTGCAAATATCAAATTCTCAAGCTTCAACATCTTCCTCTTCTTCAAATGATTCACTAATTCAGAAACTGGCAAATGATCTTATAGCAGTAAAGAAACAACTTCAATTACCTAAAGCTGCATTTCCTTATCAGGATATTCCAAGGAAATATCCCAGTCTAAATGCTCCTAATCAAGGGAGACAATTTAGCCTTCCTCCTAGTCAACAGAGATTAAAAATTGAGACCCTCCTAGCAAAGCCAACATGTGCATCTTTCACCTTAATAGTGATCATGAAGGGGCTACATGTCCAGAAAATGTGAGGCATGAGCAGCTTGAAGCAGAAAAAGAAGCCGCAGCAAATGTAATAATAGAAGAAGAACCTCTTGAAGGACCTGGCGACTCCGTGAGTTACTTCCTTGAGTATGAATTTGACTCAGATAGAGGCGGTGACATTCTTTTAACTTTGGGAGAATCTTCATCTTCAATGCTGACTAGAGGACAAAAGGGAGCTAAAGCAGATTCACAATCCAAAAATACTTCATTTCCCTTTCAGGCAAAGGATTTTAAAGCTAGGAGCAAAGGCGAAAGTAAGCCATCACAAGTTCAGTCTTCTCCGACTCAAATTTTAAAAAGGTCTGATTTTGACTCATCATTTGATATCGTTTATTTTTGCAAAACATTTAGAATACAAATATCTCATGCTGAGTACTTAAGAATGAATCCTAATGAACTCAACAAATTAGTCAAATATGTCCATTAATCTTCACCTGAAGTATCTACTAAGCAGACAAATAGAGTTTCTTCAAGCGAAGAAACCCAAATCAAGAAGCCAGACTATCATGAAGAATAGATTCAGCCTGAAAAAACAAACCCTAAAACATACTATAAAGAAAAACCTGATCCCTTCTATGTATCCCTATTTCTACATGGTTTTAAATTAAACAATTGTATCATAGATTCTGGGGCATCAGATAATATAATGCCAGCTGCAGTAGCTAAAGCACTTGACCTCCCTTTAACCAAGACTTTTGGCAGGTGCTATTTAATGGATTCCAAGCAGGTACCACTAATAGGTCAAATCAAAGATGCCCAAGTCTCTTTGGTGGATTTCCCTGAGAAGAGAATAAAGCTCACCATCCTTGTAGCAGATATCCCTGCCAGTTATAGTATGCTCCTTAGTAGAACTTTCTGTCGAGATCTAGGAGGAGAAGTCAAAATGGATTGGTCCCGAGCTTTCATACCCATTGGGAAAGAAAAAGTAACCTTGTTACCCGAAGCTAAGTCTAAGTACACAGTTTTCCCATCTGATGACCCAAAATCTCAAATCCTCTACTGAGAAACAAATTTCGTTAATTATTTGATTATGTCTGAAACTAAAGAAGCAGGTATATAGTCAGAAGATGCAGACACACCTTGGGTGTTAGAGTTTGATGGAAGGTACTGCTCTAGTGGTTCAGGAGCTGGCATAGTGTTAATTTCCCCTTTGGGTCAGACCTTCCATTCTTCTTTTAAGTTGGCTTTTGAAAATACAAACAATACAGCCAAATATGAAGCCCTGCTTCTAGGGTTAGAAGAGGCAAAAAAGAAGAATATCAAATTGCTAAAAGCAAGAGGAGATGCTGAGTTAATAGTAAAACAAGTCAAGAAGTTATTCTTGGTGAAAAATGAAAGACTAAGGCACTACAAAAATTGAGTGTGGGACGAGCTTGAAGAGTTCGACGCTTTTTCTATCAAATCAATACCTAGGGAGCTTAATACCAGAGCAGATTCCTTGGCAGTATCAGCTTCTTTGCTAATTCCTCACCCTGACTTTATTATTGATAAATATACTGTTGAGATTATTCACAGGCCAAGCGTCCCTAACAATAATAGCTCATGGAAAGTATTCAAAGATGATGCTCACATTAATGCTTTCTTACAGAGTATGGAGAAATTTGCCACCAATTATTTTGAAGGATCTGAGTCAGAATGTAGGAAGTTTTGTCCTGATACAGGTGAATAGGAAATGCAAGACATAATGCAACTAAAAGGTAATGTGATACCTAAAGGCCTAGTCAAACTTGAGAAGCTTTTTGATAGGCGAGATGCTTTCTTAGCTCAAACTTCATTTCCCAAAGAAGTTGAAAGTGGCGACTATGAGAAGGTCAACCTAGGAGATAAAGACAATCCTAAGATGGTGAATCTTGGCACCTGTTGTGATACAAGTGAGAAAATATGATTCATCGGGTTGTTGAAAGAATACATAGATGTATTCACCTGGTCATACGAGGATTTGAAAACATTCAGAGGAGGTCAGTTCAAACACCATATCACTCTAAAGCCAGGAATTTCTTCTTTTAGGCAGAAATTGAGGACTTATAACCCAAAGGTTTCAGATGCAATATTCAAAGAAATTGATAAAATTCTCAAAGCTCGCATAATTTTTCCGATACACCACTCCACATGGGTAGCTAACATAGTACCTGTAAGGAAGAAGAGTGGAGAGATAAGGATCTGTGTAGACTTCAGAAACCTGAACCAAGCAAGCCTAAAGGATAACTTCGCTTTGTCCATAATGGACCAGATCCTCCAAATAGTAGCTGACTCAGAAATGATGTCATTTCTTGACGGATTCTCTGGCTATAATCATATAGGAGTTGTTGAGGAAGATCAACATAAGACGGTGTTTACAACGCCCTGGGGTACCTTCGCTTATAGGAGAATGCCATTCAGGTTAATAAATGCCGACGCCACTTTCCAACGGGCGATGAATTTGACCTTTGGACATCTTCTGAATAAAAGTATCATAGTTTACCTTGATGACATGACCATATTCTCCAAGAAGCAAAGAAAGCATCAGAAATATTTAAGAGAGGTACTGCAAAAGTGCCGAGAACATGGAATCTCACTTAACCCAAAGAAGTCGATCTTCGGTGTGACTGAAGGGAAGCTATTAGGACATATAGTTTCCAAGGAAGGGATCAAAATTGACCCAGAAAGAGTAAGAGAAATTTAGCAGCTGTATCTCCCTGTTAACCGTAATGGCATCAGATCCTTGTTTGGTCTGATCAACTTCCTTAGAAAATTCATGCCTAATTTTGCCGAAACCACAAAACCTATGGCTAAGTTGTTAAGCGAAAAGCAGAATTTCAAATGGGATGATTTAGCAGTCAAAGCATTTGAAGAAGTGAAAGAATCTATTGCAAAAGCACCTGTCCTGTTCCACCCAAATTTTAAGAAAGATTTTGTAATGTATTGTTATGCATCAGAGCATACTGTATCTGGCATCCTGCTTCAGAAAGATGAAGAAAACAAGGAAGTACCTATCTCTTTTATGAGTATTCCTCTCAAAAAACATGAATTGCGCTATTCTCAAGCTGAGAAATAAGCTTTCATTGTTGTAAAAGTTGTGAAGCAGTTTCGGTACTATATCCTTCATTCGCATTCTATTGTCTACATTCCATCTACAACAGCCAAGAGTATCCTCACACAACAAAATGTAGCTGTAAACAACCGAGCCACATGGGTATCAAAGGTGCAAGAGTTTGACATTGATATCAAACCCTCTAAGTTGGTTCGAGGTCAGGGACTCTGCAGACTAATGGCAAAGAGTAAAGAAGAAGAAACCTATCCTAGTTGTTTGTTAGTTGGATTGAAAGATGAATGGTTCACAGACATAATATAATTTTTGACTTACAGGAAATGTCCAAATCATTTGAAAGGAAAAGATTAGAGAAGTCTTCATCTTAGAGCAGAGAAGTTCGTGATTGTTGACGACATCCTATACAAAAGAGGTTTGGACAGAATGTTTCTGAGATGTGTAGATACAGGTAAACAAGCGAAGTTACTAAAGACATTCCATAGTGAATCCTGCGGAGGACATTTTTCCTCTACGGTAACGACCTTCAAGATCCTAAGAAGTGGCTATTATTGGCCAGGTATGTTCAAATCTGCTTATAAATGGGTAGGCGACTGTGAAAAGTGCAAGTTGTTTACTGGTAAACCACATCTGGTTGCTCTCCCCTTGAAACCAGTGATTATAGAAAAGCCTTTCCAACAGTGGGGGTTAGAATTTATTGGCCTTATCAACCCAAACTCCAGTTCCGGTCACACTCATATTCTCACTTCCATGGATTACTTCACCAAATGGGTTGAGGCAATTCCCGTCAGAGCCACAACGTCACAGGTAGTGTGTAAATTCTTAACATAAAATATTCTGACTCGCTTTGGGGTGCCAACCAAGATAGTAACTGACAATGCTCATAATTTCTCATCTATAGAAATTCAGTTATTTTGCTATGATCATGGTGTCCATTTATCACATGCCTCAGATTATTTTCCCCAAGGCAACGGATAGGCCGAATCCACAAATAAAAATCTGATCAATATCATGAAAAAATTAGTGGATGAAAGAGGAAGGGATTGGCATAAGCGGATATATGAAGCACTTTGGGCAGATAGAACCTCTCCCAAGAGGGCTATTGGAATGACTCCCTTCGAATTAGTTTACAGAGTTGAAGCACAGTTGTCACTTCCTCTAGAGCTGGCTGCTAAAAATCTTCAAAAGGTAATAGAAGACGAGGTTTTCTAGTTCTATTGAAAAGAGGATATTGTACCTTCAAAAGATTGAGGAGGAAAGGAGAGAATTAGTGGATCATATTACAGAGCATCAGGCGAGGGTGAAGATAATTTTTGATCGGAAAGCAAGACCTCAAAAATTTATGGAAGGAGATCAAGTGTTACTTTGAGACAAAAGAAAAGAACCTAGAGGAGCACACACCAAATTTGAAAGTCTATGGAAAGGGCCATTTGTCATCTCTCAGGAATTAGGTTCCAATGCATTCAAGATGAAATATTCTAATGGTGATGATCTGCCCCTGTCCTATAATGGACAGGATCTTAAGCTTTTCCAGCTTTAGGTTTTCTTGCTGCCTTCATTGTAAATACGTGTTTTCCCTGCTTTGTTCCTTGCTTGTCCCTTGTTGCGTCTATTTTGTTTTTGTGTCCCTTGAAGTTGAAGTCAGTTTAAGGCTGATCTGCAAAAACAGAGATCTCAAGTTCATATCTGATCCTTTACAGTCTCATTCCCCAGTCGGAGCCAATTGTTACCTTGTATTAATAATATGTTAACGAAGTTAACCGAATCCTAATCTGTCAACTTGAAGTTGAGGTTGGACCAAAACTATACTTCAACTTTAAGTTCAATCCAATTTTATTTGCCCGAGGAAGTCAATGTTTCTCCCGTCAGTCTAAACCAGCTTGTGTAAAGTTGAAGCTAAAGTCAAAGTTAAGTCAAGTGACTATACTTCAACTTCAACTCTGTTTGTTTTCTGACGAAGTTTTCTTTCTTTCTCGCAGGTGTTTTATTGAAAAGAATGAGTGCATTTTTCTAAAACAGAAGAGTGGGCACCATCTCTTGTTAGTTCTAAAGATGTGAAAGGTAATAAATGTGATAGCTGGATAAATGCATGCGAAACACAGTTGGTTTTTGGAGGATATAAAATAAAGATTTGCTGATGTCATGAGAAGTTAATATGCATGCAAATTTGATGGAAATTAACCAAAAGAAGTCTTGTCAAGTACATTCGGCATGCCTGGTATTAATGCCTTAACTCACTCCATATCCGCCCTAAGATTTCCATAATTACTCCTTAAAATGCCCTCCTTTTCTGGTATCATTGTTTATCTGTCCATCCTCGAATTGCAAGTGTCAATTGGTAAGAAAAAGGGCTGGAGTGCTGAGCTTTGATAAAAATGGTGAGTGCATCATACAAATTTCTCTGTCATTTTTATTGCACCTAGTTTTGGTTAGAAGTGTTTCAGTTTTTCATTGTTGTTGCAAACCTTTCTTTTCAAGAAGTCATGACCCTCTTTAGGCCCAAGTTACCAAAACCAGAGAAACCATGCTTACTAAGCTCTCTCCCTAAAATTCAGGATACCTTCTTGGAAAATGTAAGCTTACCCGAGATGTTAGAATGGATTAAAAATGTTCAACCAGGGCCCATATACCAAAAACTAGCCAGTAGTGGGTTAGTTGAAGCTGCCACTTTCTCATCAGCCATAGGGTGCCCTAAGTTGGTTATCGAATGTGCAAACCATTACGACCCTAATACCAGATGTATCAAGAAAGCTACAGGCGAAGTGCTAGCCAGAATAAACAGGGATAGTGTCATTTCAACATTGCAAATTCCTCATAAAGAACCCTATGAGCCTTGGACATTTGACAAGGCTGAACACTTATACAAAAAGAATAAGAAGAGCTATGACTCTATCGTAGCTCAAACATGGCTCCTAAAAATGGCCCTTGGAGGCTCAAGGTTGCCCAAGCCGTTAACCATTGAGCATTTCATTAAAGAACTTGCCGACATTGTGCTGCTTTTCAACAGAGTAAAAGGAATTGATCATACCTTTCACTGGGATAATTGGATGTATTTCTTCATTCAGAAGATTATTGAAGGAGAGAAATTTATTGACTGGGCTGACTTAATAGTTGAACGTTTGCATAAAGGTTTACTAGCCGTAAGCAGTTTTGGCTCATTCTTCTTGTCTTCCTTTTTGATCTACATTTTAGCTACGTCTAAAGAATGGGTAGGTCTCCTTCATGAGCCCTGGACAGATGAAATGACCATCTATCAATATTACATAGTCCTTCAGCTTGATGAACCCTGCAAAGAGTTCCAGAGGGTGAATGATGTGTTTCTCGGGAGGCTGGTATTTGAACTTCAAGGTCATGAAAATTGCAGACTATCTGAAGAATCTATGCAAGTCGTTAAAATTTATGGTTGTTTTTATACTCAATTTCCCAAGTTTACATATATCAGAGTTGGAGGCTTTACCAGAGAACCTTTTAGGTTGCCACGTTATTGTCTTGATAACATTATCTTGTCTGAAATCTGTAGGCAACTTGTTTGTGTGATGGACCCATCTGAAACCACCAAAAAGTCATGTAATTTCCTCTTTCCTATTGAAATTGGCCACTACAGATGCCCTAGTTTCAAGCAAGTTGCATTGACAAAGATAGTATTGTCCAATTTATGTCTGAAACCCTATTTTGCAAGGAAAGATTTTGATTATATGGGTTTTGCTAAAGATAATATCAGACATGTAGTCTCACTCGTCCATGTTCCTCACCTGGAGGATTACTGGGCTAATTGTTTAGATGAAATAGAGATAAGGAGAAGGTTCTGGTCAAGGTTAACTATGAGTCAGATACAGTTGTTCAAAGTCAACCTCAACACCATCAGAATAAAGGAGGATGAAAATGAAGAGGTGATAGATCCCCTTGATGTCAAATAGATTGAATCTCTACCGATCCCTAAACTTGATTGGAGTAAAAAGGAAGAAGATGACTTGCTCTCCCATACATCAGAAGTTTTGAAAAGAACTGAAGATTGGTTGAAAACAAAGAGAACTCACTTAGCTACCCATAGTACTCTGAGAAAACACTTGAAAATCAAACAAAAGAATTCTGGCCAAGAGCTAAATGTTGCTCCTAATATTTGTGTTGGTAATCCTATTGCAGGTTCTACAAAATTTGAAGTTGAAGTAGCTATGCCGCAGATTCAACTTCAAATTCAACAAGAAGTGGTGAGTACTAGAAGAATCATCCGTTGAAATACCAAAGGCAGAAGGGTAGCACAAGGTAAAGGAAAAGATAAAATAACTATTGAGTTGGATCTCTCTGAGACTACAACCACAATAGAGAAAAACCTCAGTCCTACTATGGCAGATAGTGTGATAGATTCTCAAAAAGTGGCTGATGATGGAAATATGCAGATGAACGCCCTTGCTCTAAACAACAATTCTCCCACACCTGGTAAAGAACCCATCACGCCTAAATGGTTAGAGACCTCTGTTGAAAGGAAGAGGAGTGTGGTACCCCTTTCAATGCCTATGGATGACTTAGTAAGCAAGTGTTTAGGAAAGTCCTCAAAGGCGAAAAAGGCCAGAAAAAAGTCTAGAATTCACTTTGACAAAAACACTGGTCATTGGTCAGCAGAAATAGCAAGGCCTCCTCAAGACAGCCTGCATGAAGATCTTTCTCCTCAAGATTATCAAGTGTCTAAAATAGACCTCGGGAAAGGAAGCCGGACTGTAGATATGAAAATCTTTGAAGCATCCAACAAAAAGATTGCAGACAGAGTATGGAAAGATGCTAGAGATAAACAAGAAATGAAAGAGGCAATGAAGAGCATGGCTCAGTACATCAATGCCATCCTCCACCCAGAACCTAAACCCCTGAATGAAATGTCTGTAATTGTTGATGTCACATCTTCAGCCAATCAATAATTTCTTGATAATCTACAGAAGTGTAAAGTTGTTACGAAGACGTTGGAAGAATGGTTGCAACACGTCTTGGAGGAAATGACGAAGTAGGTAAAGCTTTACAACACAGCTCTGAAGAAGTCTGCTGCCATTATCAAAAAGGTTGAAGCAAACATAGGAGAATATGAAAAAGAAAGGAACAATTGGGTAAAAGAAGTATTATGGATGGAAGAAATACAGGAATTTGGACTGCAGAGGTTCCTCTCCGAATACCCTGTGGCTGGTTTAGATGATAGAACACTCTATGTAATTAAAGATTGCATAGAGTGGAAAAATGAGGTGCTCGTACAAGGGGTAACAGAAATCAAGGAGATCCTATCTGGTCTCAAGCTTGTGGATGAAATAATCCAGGAAGCTCTAAAATGGTTTTACAAACATTGCTCAGGTGAAGATAGTGCCTCTGTGCCCCCTGTTGAAGATATAATTAAAGAGATAAAGAAAATTTTTCTGGAAGTTCAAGAATCGAAGGAACTCGTAAGGCAAGATTTTACAAATATTGCACATACTGAAGCTATGTTGATAATCAATCAGAAACACCTAGAAATGCATGAAGAAAAGATAGCAGAGTTGAAGAAAGAGAAGGAGGTCTGGAAATAGAGAATCGCCTACATTGGCTTGCCTCATCAATCGGTTATCTCTGCATTTACAGCTGCCTATGAAGCCTGGAAAGCCGAAAGAATCGTAGTTGGAATGGACAATACTTTGTGACACATGGAGCCCGCTAATTAGATAGCTGATTCTTTTTGCTTTCTATGTTATTTTCCTTTATCGCATTTCAGTTAGCACGGTTATGATTAACCGAAAAACTATTTACTCCTGGCGGGGTAATTTTGGATTCATTTATCTAGCCTTGATCAGTATAAGTATGTAATAGCTGACATCTAAAAGGGTTCGTCTCTCCATAGATACTAAGACAGAACTACTTTTGTTTGAAGTACTCCATGCTTTAAATTTTGAATGTATTTCTCTGAATTGGTAGCAAAGTAATATAAAATTCTACAGTTATATATGTTAAACTTTCTAGAGTAGATACTATTGTTTACTTTGTAGTGATTTATGCTCTTGTGGATATCAATTACTTGTGGAAGTTTAGTTTCTTTTTGTTGCACGTTGGAGACCTGTTGTTTTGAAATTTAAAGGTTACGAGAGAAGAAATTAAATCACTCATCTGTTCCTCAGTTTTAATATCCAATCATGTGGATGATTTTGGTTATTAAAATTGAATGGTTTTTTAGCATTCATTTTCTTTTTATATTCATGAGTTAATCGATCCAAGCTTTTCAGTAGTTTTAGTAAAATACTCATTGGGAAGATTTTCCCTCAAAAGAGGATTTAATGATCATCTTTTCAGTAAAGGTAGCTGCACCTTGCATAACATAAAACAATGTCAAGAAAAGAATTCCTTATCTTTTGTTAGGAATTCAAACTGTTAGCTTAAAAGGATTTTCCCTATTCAAAAATAACTCTTGGGAAAAATGGTTTACTAACATGCACACACAATAGTGCGTACGCGCTATAGGCGTACCCACTTTGAAATACATTGGAATTTACCAATCCTAAGGCTTGTATTTTCCTTGGAGATCCAACCTAAAGGCTTCGAGGATTCAAACAAGTTTGAGACATGTTTTCCAGCAAACACACAAAAAATTCACTTTTTTTTTCTGGTGTGTTCCTTATCAGGTTTGCACATGGTTCAATCACGATAAAATTATACAAATTGATATTGTAGATCTCTCTATTAGCTATCTAGCCATATGATTTATTTTGAATTCTGATTATGTTAAGATTTTCATCTCTGATTTCTTTTGTATTTATGTCTGATTTTTGTCAAAAACCAACGTGTATTATTTTGGGCTTAGATTTTGGCTCGTTCGTCGAATTTTGAAACAAGCTACATTTTCAGAAACTAGACTGCATTCTAAACACTTTAAAAAAATGAATTTTTGATTTTCAATTAGTTTTCAATGATTTATAGGTGGAGCACACATAAATTTCACATTTTCAGGATGTGTCCCCTTCGAAAATTCACAAAAAATCATAACTTCATCAAAAAATTAGTAGAAAAATCTGGGATAAACAAAGTGGTGTTAGATAACTTCTCACTAGAGTGATTAATTTTTTTTTAAAAAAGTTAACATTTTAGGGGGAGCACACCAAATGCTATGTTATGTTTTTGCACAAAAAATAGGACCACTTTGTGTGCTCCCCCTTTTTAGGGCATTAATATCCACCATTTCTAAAATAAATTAGTAGTTTAGAAACTAGATTTTGAGTAGAACAACTCTTGTTCTTGTCACATCTTGGAATTTTGAGTCTAACTATCCTCAATTTCTCATTGAAGTTCATAGTTTGCTGATTTAAGAAAAAAGTGGCATCTTATACCCCCTTTTTGATCCCCTGTCTTTGTGCACTTACCCAGTAATGAGCTTATGTGGAACTGTAACTAGGCATTAGTAGTTGCTACTTTAGCAGTTCAAAGTTTCTTGTGATAATTTTTGTCATCTTGTACAAGGTAGTGATCCTTCTAAAGGATTGTAGCCCTATCTTATTGTAATTGAGTAGTAAACTCTAGGAAGTGTGCCTGAGTGCAAGTGCATTCCCAAATCATTTTAAGATAATATATTTTTGTAGATTATAGTCTTGTGGTTTCTATCCATACCGTGGTTTTTCCCCTAATAGGGTTTCCACGATAAAAATCCATGTGTTATGGCGTGATGCTTATTTTTTGTATCTTCTTGCACTTTTTTTCTCATTATATGTGGTAAGTGGTTTGTAAATCTGAAATAAAGTTAGAATTTGTAGAACACTGATTCACCCCCCTTTCTTAGTGTTCCCTCCTTCTAGCAAAATTTGTCTAGCAATTTAGCCTTTTCCTTTTTCGTTATTAGGAAAATGAATGTATTATTTATTTTCCTAAAATCTCTTCCCCCATTCCTTGCTGCTTCCAACGCCTCTGCCAATTCTACTCCTAGAATTTGTTGCCATTTATGGAAGAAAACTGTTGGAAAACAATGTGGTATTGGGGCTTTATGAGGGTGAAGTTGATTAAAAATTGTCTTTTATTTCTTGATCACTAAACTTGGCATTGAGATAACTATTATGCTCTTCTGTTATTATCTTGGGAATTCCTTCTAACATCTTTTTTTGGTGATTCATAATCTGATCCTTCCATATTATTCAAAACTTCTGTGAAAAGCAAAACTTATTTTTTTGTTATTTGCTCTAGGTCTTCTATTAAATTACCATTTTCATCATTTATCTTATGAATTTTATTAATACCTCTTTGTTGTCTAATGTTGTTGTGGAAATATATTGTATTTCTATCACCTTCTTCTAGCCATACTTCTTTGAATTTTTGTCTCCAAAATGTTTCTTCTTTTGCTAATACTTCTTGATATTCTTTTAATAGATCATCTTCTCTTATACACCTATTAGAATCCATACTATTTTCTATGAATTCCTCATTTAGTTCTTTAATACTCTTCTCAATATTGTTTTTGGCAGCAAAAATATCCTTGAATTGTCCTCTATTCCATTTAAGTGAGTTATTTTCACTAATTTTAACTTGGTTACAAATAAAAACAATTTGGATCCCTCAACTTGGGCTTTTGACCACCATTTAGATACCATATTCATGAATTATTCACTCTTCAACCACATATTTTTAAATTTAATAGGGAAGTGCGCATGTTTGTTTTCTTCTAGGACCTTGGAAGTTGAATGGGGAAGTGAACTGACCTAGAGATTGACATTACTGTGGACTTTAGATTAAAGAGGAATTGAATCAAATCACCTTTTAAGAATAATCCATCCAATTTATCTGCTATATGGCTGAATACCTTCCTTCTATTATTCCAAGTTTAATTTCCATTTTCCATTTCAATCTCCATACACTTATTATTAATGAAACAATCCCTGAAATCCATTTGTGGCTACAATTCTTTTTGGATGTCTCCTCTTTAATCTGAAAGATGAATAATTGTATTGAAGTCTCTTAGAATAATAGTTTAATTTGGAGATTTTGAAAAAGATCACTTAATTCATTCCACAATTCTTGTTTCTTTTCTGTTGGAGTACGGTAATAAACATTCATGACTATGAATTTAAGCTTGCTATTAAAGTTGCTTACTAATCCCCCTTTCCAGTTCTGATTATCTCCCAATTTATGAAAGGAAATTTGATTTGGATTCCAAATTATAGCCATACCTCTTGAATTCCCTACAACCTCTATTGCTTCTTTCCCCATGATCCTAAATTTTTCTTGAACTTCTCCCAATGATCTGACTGAAGTTTTATTTCTTGTATAAAAAACATTTTTGCTCTAATTTAAAAATGCACCATTTAATAATATGCTACTTGTTAGGGGTGTTCATGCCCCTAACATTCCAAGATATGATTTTCATTCTCCCTTGGGAAGGAACTTCCCCTTCCCCACTTTTATTCTATAATTTTCACTTGATCAAAAGCTTCTCCATCTAATACCCTAAGTTCTGATAATGATTTTCTCCCCTTCATTTTTAAGGATTTTTCATAATTTGGTTTCATTTTTTCTAAATCTGATTGCCATAAGCCTAGAATATTTTGATGTGACAGAAGAATTTTCTTTGTCATCATCATGAACCTCTCCATATGCAATCTTCATTTCCTTTGCTTCTAGAATGTCATTTTCTAACATCTCCTCTATAAAAGCTTATTTTTCCTCCCTCCTTTCCTTTGTCTCCTGCATATTTCTGTCGGTGAAACCAAAAAGATCACACAGTGCCTCTAATTCTAATGAGATATTATTATTTTCTTCGTCTCTATGTATGATTGAGTTACTATTAGAAGTAGCATTCTTTTTAACCGATCCTTTCCCCACTCTACTAATCAAAGGGATAATGCCCCTTTAACTACTCCCCTAAACTATCTTCTTTGTCAAAGATTTCATCATCCAAGTTCATTTTGCATCTTCTCTTCCTATTCTTTTCCAATGATTATCTTAATTATTCTCCTTTATGTCTTGTTAATGGTACTGTTTTAGAGCCCTTCATGTTTATTTTTTCCATCAATCTTGCTGATTTTCTACCTTGTTCTGATATTTCTTCAAAAGAGGAAGAACTTCCAAATATATTGTTTGAATGACAATAATTTTTTTTGCAATTTTTCTCACCATAATTATCATTGAGGCCCAGTATCTTTCTCATATGTTCAACTTATGACTTCCCTTTATCTCTCATTTCCGTTATTGATCTTCCATGATTATCCGAAAAAAAAACTCAATATTTATTTTCCCTTCAATCATATTCATAATTTGCAAGCCATCTTGTAAGGGCCTATTGAATGCTAGAGAAGTTCACTCTAAAAATGTAATATCCCTTGTTTTATTTTCCAGTATAATTGATATACATTTGAGGTCTTGTTAGCATTTTTGAACATGACATTAAACTCCAAATGATTTAGTTCCTTTCCATTTTTATCCCTAAACTTTTCTAATGTTTCCTCCTTTCAAAAATACTTCTTCTACATTATTTTGAGTTGTGTCATTATCAGTGTCCAACCTAGACTTCTAGTATCCTTGCTCCCTTCCACTCAATAAAAGGTTTCCCCTTGCCCTGTCTTGTTCCCTTTAGAGACTCCAATATATTTTTCACAAAATAAATAAGATATTTTCTTGTGAAGAATTTTTTATCCTATTATTTTCCCCCCTCCCCAAACTTCTATTAGAAGAGTCTTGAAATCTCTCTACCTTGTCATACTTCTCTACCTAGAATCTTTCTCAAAGAAACTCTCATTAGTCATTTCCCATGTTTGAATTTTTGGGAATATAAAATCAGTGTTTTTGCTTTCAGTCATTTCTAAATCTAGACTATTAATGCAAGAAAGTTCTGAATCCCATAAGATATCTTTCTTCCTAACGCTTCTCGAACATTTCTTAGATAAATGATTTGGTAAATAACATTTACTACATATAGACTCTTCTTGTAGGATTTAAGAAATACAAATCCACAGAATGCCAAGAATACCTGCATACAAATAACCTGTTACAAGAGAGAAGCATAAGGAGGAAAAAACAGAACTCACAAGTTACTCAAAATGTGAGAGAAAAATTATCATCTGAATTAATGAAAAAAGAATTACAAGGTTCAACCTATAAAGGTGAACAAAACCCTAAAGCCTAAAAAAGCTAGGTTGCACATTAATAATTAAT
>MU224222.1:90580-151604 GCA_018584345.1 Thuja plicata
TATATATATATATAGTCTATTTTTGGTGCATTTTGAATAAAGATTAACTGCTAATGAACATATAAAATAATAAAATAATATGAACATTTGCATTCTCCTCCTTGTAAATATTAAAATTAGAATATTATATTATATTTTGTTGTAGCTATCTAGTTTGAGAGTCCTAAACATTCCATCTCACTTAGTCAATCATAATTTCCTAGTTTGTAACATCTTTTAATATAGTTTTCACTTCACTATTTATCATCTTAAGTGACATTTATGAAATATTTTTAGTTTGGATTTTATTACATTGATATTTCTGTAAATCATTGTAGTTTTTAAATTATTGTTTAATTATAATTAATTATTATTATACTTTCAAATTTATTTTGTGTGTCTATTTATTTCTTTTGATTTATATTGCCCTACAAATACAATTTATTTTTTCGTTTTGATAATATAATCAAGATTCTATCTTTTTATACAAAAAATTCTTCTATCACATATTTTAGTATAGTGCTCTCCAAGACTATTATATCAATTGATATTGTATCAAAAGGGGTTTTGAAAATCCTTCAATCTTTAAACTAAAATTTTGATATGTGACTTTTGATACTATTATATTAACCATTATCCATACTTACCATATACCATTTAATTTGGGTCATAGATCCTTTATAAACAAATAACATTAAATAACTTTTTTTTTTCAAAACATTTATTTAGAGGCAGTTAAATATATTCAAATCTTAAATAAATTATTGAATTAAGTGTGATTAATATTTTAGATAAATTATGGAACTAATTTTGATCTATTAAGATTGTAAATAAATATATATTAAAAATGTAAATAAAAAAATTAGAAATACTAAGAAATAAATATTTCTTGATGATATATTGTTATGATGATTGTCAGTTGAGGTCAAAAAATCAGATTATAGATTAAAGAGCCCAACTTAGAATTTTCAATTTAAGAATTTGAATTTATAGGACATAATGATCATATTCAAGAGTACATTATATTTTCTATATTTTTGCAATTATCTTAAATAGAATTTGATCTTGTATATCTGTATCCCTATTTATTTGATGATATAAAAAATAAAGATAATATGAGTATTGTCAAGGAGTATTCTTGAACTTGTTATGTAAAGATTGAATTTCATTCAAGTGAAGGTTTTAAATTGACGATAAATATGACTGAGTATTTATCGCTATTTGTTTTTTGAATTGTGTATTGATTACAAATATCTTGTTCATTTGAGGAGTAACACAAGACCAATACAAGTTCTTTATGAACAAACACACCACAAATCACCTTAAAAGAATAAGAATCACTATTAAAATTCTTTATTTAAAAGATTTCAATAAGCAAATTAATTATAGTAATATTATTTTAACTTATTTTTAATTTAAGTTTTAAATCTCCCATTATAGGGAAAAAAATGGCAGTAAAAGGTAGATCAAAATGAAAGAATACCTCAAGTATTCCTGCTAATGTTCTCTATTGCAGATCTACAATGAACAAGTAACAGATCTCTTGGAACCTACATTAAAATTTTTTCTTGTAAGAATGCAAACTTGATTTGTTAATAATTTTACCGTATGTTTTCCTTGGTAGGAGCTTAATGTGACTCTAAATTACATAGATTCTTGAATGCACAATTGATAATTATTCTCTCTCAATATTGTAAGAGAGGACCATACCAGGTCTATATGTGAAAGAAAAATCTTACTGAAGTAGATGTCATGTCTGTTCAAGATGCAATTATGTTGCTACACAAGAGACTTTGCTAATTTCTAAACTCATTATTATTTTACCTATATTGAATTATTATGTGCTTGAATGGTCATGCCATTCAGATTCCACACAGTTTATTGCTTTAATTTTCTTCTATAATAGAAGAAAAATTGACCACTCAAAGCTAATGGAGGGCACTGCAAACAGGAAAGTTACTGTTGCAATCATGAATAAAGAAAACAACTGTTCACATTATTTACATCATGCACTGTACAAGGCAAAGTAAAGTGTCTAATTCTTGTTCCCACTATCCTTTGTGACTGTCATTTTCACCTTCAAAATATCTTTAGTATCTATATCTAATACATTTTCTATTATACTTCTTTCATTATATTTAAACACACATTGACTCGTTAGTTTTTATAAGTTCAAGTATTTTGCAAACTAGAACTCCATAGCTTTAGAGAATTTTAAGAAACTGTTAAATACAGATTATCTGCAAGTCCCTCCCAACTTTAGATCATACATAAGCTGAAGGGGGGTTTTTGTTTCTACTGGGTATTCCCTATTTTTTTCATTTATTTCTTAGTTTTTTTTTCATATGGGTAGTCATGGAGAGGGATCTCATCATGGATATAGTCGCTAGGCTAACAACCCCCACATGATAGAGTCAGATACAACCCTTTACCATTTGAAATTTGCACCCACTACGTACCATGTTGATAAACCAAACTTACGCTGACGAAGGGTCTAAGGCTTGAGGGAGTCAAACGGATGACCTGCGCTCTGATACCATGTAGATTTGATCATCACCAAAAGCAAATACTGGTGGTGGAGAAGGATCTTATCGTAGATATAGTCGCTACGCCAACACATTTGATATTTCTTATTCTAAGTTGAAACCAAAATACACAATAAATAAACTAAAGATTGTAGTCTTTTTTTTTGCGTGTCCATAACTGTTTGCTATTTTTTCATGCTGTCCAGATTGTTAAAAACAGAGTTCTACAAATTTTAAAGCTGGAAATTGACCTCTGAATTATCCATACAAATCCAAAACAGGAAAAAAAATATAATGAAAAACTGAAAATAAAGAATATATTAAATTTGAACTTGTAAAACTATTGATAGAACCTATATAAGCTTCTCATCTAGATTTATATCTGTATACGTTACATCAGTATTTGCAATGAAGCATTCAATGTTCCGAACTTATTGCAAAACTTTCCCCATAATAACTGAGTTATTGTTGTGGTTTTATTGTCACATGTGCTTTAGATCCTTCAATGTGACTGTCATAGTACCAATGATTCTATCTTGAAGAAATTATTCATCTCGAAGAAATCGATGTAAAGAATCTGCTAATTTGGTTTCTGTCATTTTACATGTGTTCGAACACCCATGGTTGCTTGAATTTGTGTGTAGCAATCATTATCCCATCCAGATTGTGATTTAGTAACAGGAAAAAACATATAATCCTGTTCTCCTTGGAATCCACAGTTAAGATCATACTAGAGCCATTAAAGCTGGTAAAAGGCGTAGACTTATGCTAGATATTGTCATGAAAAAATAAGTCACCAAGGAGTAAGTCATTAATTTTTTTGGAATCCATTATCATATCAAAATAGTAGGAATAGTAGGTAGGGTGAGAAGCTTACTCATAGTCATTATAGCTAACTTCGTGTATTTATAGACCTTCAAAATGACGCCTTATGCCTACTTAAAGATGTCCTATTAATCGTTCACTCAAAATTTACAATAGTTATGGACAAATGTCATAGTCATGCACGACTATTGGAATGTGATGGGCTTCTGATGCTCTTCTCCTATATATGAATTCAAAATTACTAAAAACGGTTTAGTGATTATTGACATTTTATTATTTTCTTTAATCTTGAAATTAATATTGAGTAAAATAAATAATTAATAATAATTATTATAAAGACTACTTTTTCAAGGGTGGATTATATGTCAACAAGGAAATATGTTATTATTTCAATGTTAAATTTGTACAAAATAATGTACGAGTGTAAATTAATGTTATATTAGAACAAAAAATTTATCCCACATTTGATGGTGTGATGAATGCAACATTCTTTAATGTGAAAGATACAATTTGAATAAAAAGTTATATTGGGACAACATAAACATAAACAAATTGGATGTTTCTATCATGTGACATTTTCTCATACATCTTTGAGTAATGGTGTTATATATAAACATAAAAATATATATTTATACATAAATATTTTATTTGTATAATTATATTTTATTTATATATATATGTGACTATATATTTTTTTTTATGTATATACATATTTTTTTAATAAGAAAAACATAGTTAGAGAAGTTGCACCCAATATATTAAATAAAGAGTTTTTACATGTCAAGGATTAGTGTTACTTCAAAAAACCCCATATCGAATAGATTGTATCTAACTTTTCCATTTATAGTTTGTGATTACTACAACTAAATTCACCAATATATTACTGCTATAGTATAACAACTATGAAGAAGGGGCATATCTTCATCCCTTCACACCATAAAACTATAGTGAATAACAATGCAACTCCAAAGATAAAAGGGAGAGCTATGACTATAAATGAAGAAAGAAACTCCAGTACCAACTACCTGAGCTCCTAGTACAAAATGCAGCATATCTATAGAAACATATTATCAAACCCCTAACCCCAAAGCACCACAGAAACATAAAATACTACTTTTTCTAGCGCTTTCTCTAGTACCATATATGTTCTTAACCCATATCTCCTCTTGTCTTTCACTCCATGTTGTCTTCACTTTGTCCATCGTCCCATTTGGCAAGTTCATCTGCCCTGTACTTTTCTCATATATCCTTTTTGCAGCTGACAGTAATTGACTTTGACCATCTTATGCACTTTTGATACCATCAATATTTTGGTGAGCCACATTCCCACCAGACTTACTAATCAACTCGGTATCATCTGCATCCTTCTGTGTCACTAGTGCCAACATCTGTTGCACCACCTTTGTCAGAAATTCCATCTGCCTCTTAATCTCTGCAAGTTCCTCAGAGATGTCATTCTCTTTTCCCTTCAAACTCTCCTTCTCTTCACCCATAGGAATATGTTCATCAACTCTGCTAATGTCACTCAGACAATATCTAAGAACCCCACACCTCTTAGCTATTGATTCCTACAAAGGTACCAATTTATACTCAGAACCTCCCTTCCTAACCACATAGGTATTTGCACGAAGATCAAACATAACATGTCTGTCATATTGCCAAGGTCTACTGAGCAATAGATGACAAGCATCCATAGGTATCACATCACACAATATCTCATCATAATAAGATCCAATCTTAAAATTAACAAGACGTTTCTCCTCAATCCTAACCTTAGACACATCTTGTATCCAACTAATCTGATAAGGATTATGATGTTTCCTCCTTTCCAAATTCAACTTACTAACCATCTCTTCTGAAATAAAGTTCTCAGAACTGCCACCATCAATTATGACATTACATACCTTGTCCTTGCACTTACATTTGGTTCTGAACAGATTTCTTCTTTGCACTGGCTCATTAATACATGTAGCTAATCGAGCCTGGTGATCATAACTTCACCCTCTTCTGTAACATTCACTTGAATTTCCTTAGTAGCCAGGTTATATCTCTTTTGAGGACATGAATAATATCTATGCCCTTTTTCACCACACTGAAAACAAGTACCGATGGAATCCCTTCTGCCTCTTTTTCCAAACCCACAATTGTAATCCTTAGTGGTTTGACTACTGCTAGATCCTACCTCGATCTGCTTAGGATTCTCCACCACCTTACTCTCAACAGTTGTGTCATCAATCTTACCACCTCAGTTTCTGTTATTTTGTCTACCTTCAAAATTTTTGTTAAGCTTCTCCTCAATCTTCAATGCCATTTGATAAGCATCTCCTATTGTTGTCATCCGAATAGTAAGTAACTCTTCTTGAATACTAGGTATCATGCATAGATATACCTGGAAACCTTCTCTTTATTAGCTTCTGAATGAACAGTCCTAATCAGGATTCTGTAAAACTCCTTGGTATGCTCTTGCACCGATTTGTTTGCCTGCCTCAAACCTTGCATCTTCTTAAACATCTCCAATTCATAATCCACCAGAATGAATTGCTTCTTCAACTTTTCAACCATTTGGTTCCATTGGATGATCTTGTCTTTATGTCTCTGACTTCATTCCAATTAAACTTCTCTCCACCATATGTTTGCATAACCTTTTAGTTTTGCCTTTGAAAACTGAACTCTATCAGGATCTTCTACTTCTTCATACTCAAAGTATTCATCCATCTCATTAATCCAATTGATCAAATCTTCTGGCCTAAGGCTTCCAGCAAATGTAGAAACTTTGATCTTAGGTCTTTTCCCAATTTTAGATACAGCTCTCAGAAATATAGCCTCCTCCGGATCTTTGACATCTTATACAACTTCTTTGAAATGATCTTCTTCTTTAGATTCTTCACAATTATCTCAGTGTTCTTTAGATGCATTCTTCCTTTGCAACTCCTTTTGCAGATCTTGCACCTTCTTTTGCAAAGCTTGGAAATCTTCAAGATTGAACTCCACCTTCGGTTCTTCTTCTGTGATCTCACGGTTCATCTTTCGAGGAATCTTATATCCACCAATCTCTTGCAATAAAAAAACCTAGCTCCTCCTCCAATGATTGAAACTTAGCTTTGATACCATTTGACGCAGTCAAGCTCGGAGGGTCCATGAATGGATTGTCCAAACTTGCAACAATTAACAATAATAGAGGAAATAACCAATAACACATAAATATAATCAATATGTGAGATCTATTTCCATAAAACAACAATTACATTCAACATGTCAGGCTGTAAGGCCTTCCCGGTTACTGCCAATTACAAAGATACAACTCTAATATCTATTGCAAATGTTCTACAAGCATCGGGCCACTTATCTTCTGCTAAAACATACAACTCAGATCCAATACTGAGATCCTATCTCAAATCTTATATCCCCTACTTGATCTGATACCCTAAGCTAAGAACATAACACCGCTTAAGTACAAGAGGCAACCAATAGGTCGACCACAAAATCTAACATAGGAGATGCCAACGACCCAAATTTAGGTCCACCCAATCCACAATGAGAGATACCAATAAAATCATATGAACCAAATTAAATACACAAGATCGTTCTCAAGATTTAACAAACCAAAACCCAGTCAGTGAGAAGACCACCGAGCAACAGAGACCAGCCGACAACACAGAACCGAGCCAACCGAACCTACTCAAAGAAACAAGTTAGAAGAAAGCACAAAGCACTGAGTCACCAACAGTAACCAACTCACTAGCAATGACCCAATACCGAGAAACACCATCGAGCTTAGTCACTGAGACGACGAACCACTGATTAACATGAAACCGAGAAACTGAGTACTCAACTGAGGACTCCTCTAAGCTACAAAACTCCAAAGAAAATATATTTTTGTGTGATACAGAAGTGCCAAGAATCCTAGGATGCTCCTGCATCAAAATATCCCTCATCTGGTTGTGAAGATGCACAAATTATTTCAACATACCCTTGATGGTTTAATCTCAACTTCACAAGTCAACTTAACCATCTTCTTTAACCACTACAAAGTTGTGACAACCCATTTTTGTTAACCATTAATCGTTACTTGCAACTTCATGGTCTATAATAATCTGAACCCTTAATTATTGCGAACTTGCAAGTGGCATTTTCTTTAACACTTACCATTTAGTTCACAACTTTGCAAGTCAGAGCAACATCTTGAATAAATCATTGCAAAGTTATGAGAAATTAATTACCAAATACTTTATTTCTCACTTTGTTTTTTTTTAAATGGGACATGTGGTAACAAGGTGCAACCTTGTAGCAAGAAATCATCATACATCACATCCTCTTTCTAAGATGCTCCCAACCTTTTATCTCTCTAGACTGGGTAAGTGCACCAAGATGGTGTGCAAAAAAGGGGTATAAGTGGCCATTTTTTCCTGAAATTAGGTAAACCTAAACTTGGAAGATAAATTTAAGAGTCATGCACTAAAAGTTAGAAGATGTGAAAATAACAAGAATTATAGTACTGTGAATTTAGTTTCTAAACTACTTAAGATTTTTAAAAATGGATAAGATTAAAAGGGTCAAATCTTTTGCGCACGAAAAATTGTTCCTGGTTTTTTAAGAAAAAAAATAACATAGTGTCTAGCGTGTGCATCCAAAAAGTTATAGTTAGATTTAGTATTTTGGAAAATCCTTCAACAGAAAGATAGTTATTAGTGAGAGCTAGAAGTTGTAAATTTTTTTGTAATTTTTTGTTAAGTATTTTTTTTAATGATTTTTCGAAGTGGGTGCATCCTTAAAATTAGATGCCAGTTCATGTGTGAAACATAACTTGTATCAAAATAATTGAAAATGCAATTTTTTGGTAAGTGTAAATAATTAAGTGCACAACAATAATATATAATTTGTTTTAAATTTTGTCAAGTAGATCAAAAGTTATTAAAAAAAATGGTACACATATGTCTTTGAGAGCTATGGAGACACTAGTAAAAACAATTAAGCTTTAAGATGTTAATGTTGTCCAAAAATACAAAAAAGTTATATAGTTAGAAAGCTAAAAGATGTGTGAAATTATGGTGGAAATTTTACAATACCCACTTGATGACGTGTAACTTGATGACAAGGAAGTTGAGAACCTTGTTTGGAAGAACAAAACATGTGAAAAGCAAGGAAATGGAGGGAAACGAAGCTCTCAAGCCTCAAACTTGTTATCCAAGCCTATTAAAGTTAGTTTTGTTCTTGCCTTGGAAATTTACCAAACCTAAGCGCAATCGGGTTATTTGAATTTAAAGTAACCCAATTGCGCTTGGGGTGTTTCGCTAATTTTTTGGGTGGGTAGCCACTTTTTTGCACACCATCTTGGTGCACTTACCCCTCTACGAGCCTAGATTTAAAATGTGAAAACCTCTCATGAATCTGCAACCCATCTGTTGATGTCATCAATTTCTCTTACGCTAGAGTAGCATGAAGACACATGGCACTTGATCACCACTTTGGTAAATAACCCCATACTATCTATTTTATGTTGCAAACTTGTGAAAAATACTATCTTTAACCACTAACAGCTGAATCACAATTTTGTAAGTCAGAAAGTATGTTGATATTAACTATTGCAAACTTGCGAGTGCCATTGAATGTAACTAATCCAGAGCCAACCATAGCCACATAACACTACATGATGGTTTACTTTGACCACTGTGAAATATGATCCAACATTTCTTGAACTTGTTAGATATCATCTGTAGCTTTGCAACACTAAATGGCAGCTCGATGAAACCATTGTAAACCTGTGAAGGATCACTTAAACACTTTTTTAGTTTCAAATGCATAAATCATGAGCTAAAAGGTGGTCGTTCACTAGGGAATAAATCATTGAAGAACTTAAGACCAAGGGGTTTCTTGGATATTTAAGAAAAAATGATGGCATTCACGATGAAAAAGAAGACTGGACGGCTAGACAAGTCAAGACCAAAAGGGGATGGTAAAACCAACGACTCGAGACATAAAAGTAGTCAACTTAAGAACAGTAACCTGCAAAAAATCAACAAGGAATTAGAACATTGGATAAAAATCTAGGGAAAAATAGGTTTTTCATTTGAATTTGTAAAACCTAATAAATAAAATGCACAATGTAAAGCATGAAATAGCCCTAAAAATCATATGTATTTTATAGTCTCAATATAGGGTTGAAGATGTTTTGAACAAAGAGCCATCAGGGATCAAGTCTTGTCGAGTGCAAGGCCTGACATCATAAGGGATGACGCTGGGATCGTGCCACAAACAAATTTGGCAGCGTGGATGCTCCTCAGTCCTTGGCTCTAAGCTAAAGAGGCACGTGTGGACCCGTATCAGGTTCCTAAACCCTCCATAAAAAAAAAAGTGTTCTTATAAGTAATTGGAGAGGAAGCATGTGTCTCTTCTCACATGTGGGAGATAATGAGTGTGAGGATTTTGATCTTTAATTTTAAAAAATGGTAAAATTTATTTATCTACTAGGGTAGAGTTTAAACTTAGTTTAAATGTTGATTTGTTAGTTAGCCTAATAAATTAATTAAGAAAGTATTAACTAATTGATTGGCTAGAGGAACTACGATTTTTTTCCACTATTGATAACCACCAAATATTAATTGGAGAAAAATGTTAAGGGAGATTTGATTAGCCTAATGAATTTTACTTAAACAAGTATTATCAAAAGGAAATAAAAGCTAAGGTTAATTGATTATTTGATTTAATTAAATAAAATTAGGGGAATAAGGAGGAAATAATTAATGATTAATTAGAAAATGAAGAATGATTAATCATGCAGGTAATTAATTAAATAGTGATTTTTCTAATTAATTTTATACGAAAATAGTAAATGAATTTGTGTCTACATTAATAAGAAAACACTAATGGTAAGCAATCAATAGAAACAAAGATGCATGCAATTCTAAATATTTTATGCTCATATAAATAATGATGCTACTTTGATTCATGTGTTTCATGGTACATTGACTGATGGAGCCAAACAATGGTTTGATTGATGTTATGATTATTATACATCTTTTAATTATTTACCACATAGTTTTTTTTTAATATTTTTACTTGCAGCTCCAAAGCATGCATTGTTCATGATTCTCATTCTTTCCCTTCTTGTTGCTCTGAGTAGATCTCATGGATTTTTATATGCCTCATGTTGATATGGGTGAACCCACAATAGTGGGTTACACTTTTTTGGAGGAAGCAATTCCTCACAAAATTCGCAAAGCAGGCGGATTGAGAAAGTACTTTCAATAGAAAGTAGTTTCTATCCAAAGTACTTTCTATCGAAAGTCCTTGATTAAGGGAAATTCTAGTCAATTAATTTTGATAGAAATTAGTTTTGATCGAAAGTAATTAGTTTCGATCAAAACTACTTTCTATCGAAAGTCTCTGATTAGAGGCCATTTGCAAACGCTGACACAAATCTAAAATTTTTATGGCTTCAGGGCTCAAGCGCAGGGCTCAAATGGAAGAATAAGGAGACGTCCTTTTGCATCACACAAGTAATCTAAATGAGCTTTCTAATGAATATAGATTTGACAATTTTTGAATTAATTAGGTCTGTTATTTGACGTGCATCCAATGTAGGTTTTTTATCGAATATAAACCTCCAAGTTTGACGTTCAATGAAAAATAGTAGAAAAGAGAAAAAAATTGAAAAATAACAGTGCCCTTCATCTTTGAGTCTACTTTCTATAAAAAAAAAATTGAATTTCGATAAATACACAAGTTATAGGCTATGGAGTCAAGGTATGTCAAAATTACGGTTTACTCTACTTCAAACGTTCACAAAATGTGCAATAATAATGATAATGTCGTCAAATCAATTGCATGCCCTCAGTATGGATGTTACAAAACCAAATTCAAAAGAATCGCATTGATATCTATTTTAGAAAAAAACGTTATGCTCTATGAAGTCAATTTAACTTTTTGAAAATGACATTTTCAGCAACATAACAGTTTTCATAGGAGAAAAAAAAAGCCATTCAAACCAATTCAAAAAGAAAAAAGAAAAAAAGAAATTTAGAATCTAGACATAAAATCCTAAAAGACTCTAGTTTACTTCATCTTCCGATTTCAAACAATTTAACGACAATATGCATCCGAATCTGAAAGTTTTTTTTTAAAATGTAGACTTCAATGTCTGTTTAGGCAAAAAAGTGTAACCCACTATTGTGGGATCACCCATGTTCTACTTTTTATGTCCATGGAAACTCTCCTTTGGATCATTTTCGGATTTCTTATGATGTATCTTTGAGTGAATATGCATCACATTCTTATACATATATTATTAAATAAATACATAAATTTAAACATGCACAAGGCCTAGGACTTAATAAAGAAATGAAATAGAAAATTCATTTATAGGGTACTAATAAAAACTCTTGATTTCATTTCTACTAAAATTTATATTTTTATATTAAGTGTGTATTTAATCACCTACCTATTTTCACCATATGTCCTATGTACATACTTTTGGTTATCTTCAATATCTCTTTTTAATTTCAACTATATTAAATAGGGGCACTACACACACCTATGTATCTAATTGAAGAATAGTTTTTATCGTCATCCCATATATTAAAGCGTTGACACATAAATTTAGATGAGATTTGACAAATATGTCATCAAGTAAAAAACCTTGAGTAAAAACATTCATACATTTCAACCTGCAAACCTTTGTCACACCAACTTTAATAATGAATCAAGGTAAGTTTAAGAAGTTGGGTGCACATTGAGGGAAAATAATCTGCAATATGATTGATGACGTTATTTTCAATATTACTTGTGAAATCAAAATACATTATAGATGAGAATACCTAGTTTTTAATATGTAATTAAAAATGTAAACCTATATTTATATTTATCAAATAATTTATAAATACAAAATTTCATAATCTTGAAATGAAATATATTTAATTTTTCAACATCTTTTGGTTTTTTGTATGACCAATCTAAGAATTCTTTTATATAGACTAAAAAAACATGTACAATTTCAAATTGTGTAGGCCATGCATGAGAGGTTAAATACATACATACAATAATGAAGATTGGTTTAGATTTTTTTTTTTATAATTTTTATCAAGTATATATTCTCTAATATATTATTATATTGTAAATAATTGAATTAATATAATAAGCATTAATTATACTATTTTTTTGTTGTACTTTCTATTTTTAATGAATATAATGGTAGCTACCCCTAGGTAGTAGTTTTCTTTAAAAAAACACTATACTATCTTTTTAAATCATAAAGTAATTACTAAAATATTTTTTATAATTATATTGTGAACATTTCATTATATATTTAATTTAATGTTTTGTTAATATTGTTTCCCCCTCTTAAGTTTATTAATACTTTTCTCATAATAAGGCACCCTTGCATTGTCTATTAAAATTAATTACTAGAGGCCAAATGGATATCATGTTAGAGATAAAAGCAGATCTCACCTTGAGATCGAAAAATCACTACATTAGAAAGTAAGCACCTACGAAAAATCTTATATCTCATTGCATAGTGTTAAATTAACATAAATTTCAGTTTGTAATGATCTAGAATAATAAAATAAATTAAGAGAAATACTATGCAACATTAAATATCCAATGGGAACATCAATAGGCTTTTACTAGAAGATAATGCAACCATTGGGAAGGTTATCTCACAATAAAACTCACTCAATAAGCTCCAAAAACACAATGCATAGTGAGAGGAGAAACTTCCTCTAGACCAATACTTAGGAAGCATCAATATTAGGCACATCTCTCCTGAATAAGTTTTCCAATACACTATGAGATGGGCATAGTGTAAGCCAAGTTAGGAACTTAACTAAAGATATGGTTTTGATTAATTGCAAAACAGGTTTTGAAGGGACCTGAAACCCTTTACAAACAGGTTACATTAAGATAAACATAAAAGCACCCTAGACAAAACACTGCCAAACACCAACAGACACCCAACGCCACAAAACCAACAATGCAACACAACCAATAGTAAGAAAAAAAACAAAAGAAAGAGACACAGGAAACTAGAACTATGCCAAGTCCCCAAGGGTACCTGCCACCTCCTTTTGGAGATTAGACATCTTCTGAATGACCTCCTTGAGATCCAAAACCTCCTTCGGAACAACAGTCACCTTTTTTTTCATTCTTGCCCTTGTCCTTCTCCTAGGGCCAAAGCCTTGACCAACAACATCCCCAACGTCAGAATCCAGATAAACAAGTTTTTTCTCATTGAAAGAGTTTTCCAGCGTCTCCATCAGGGTATTGAGATTTTGAACAGAAGCTTTGATGCTCTCATTACTGTTCTGTAGGATCTTATTCAACATATTCTCCTTCTTCCCCACTCTGGTACATAGACTCTCTAATCTCTCCTCCAGCGAGCAGACAGACTTGTTCTCATGCTCCATATTCTCAATCTTAGAGGAGAGGGCACAATACTTCAAATTAATGCTCTTAATCTCATGGAAAGTCCATCTGTTAAGCCAATAAGAGTACAATGACATACCCTTGACCGTTTGAAGAACACCCAAAGTAGGTTCCCTCTTATCCTGCATATCCTCAATAAACAGCTAAACATTGTCTTCATTTTGGTTTAGGTTCTTACTGGAAGTTTGGTCATCTTTGGAATCATCAGTCATCTTATTGGTTCCTTCAAGAGAGATTGACATATCATGCTTGACAGAGCTCGCATAATCAACCAGGACAAGGGCTTTCTCCTTTGTCGTACTCTTCAGATTTTCCCTAAGCTCTATTGTACTAGGGCTTTTATTCTTCACATAGGCACGAGGCGTAGGCTCCTCCAGAAATAACTAAGGATATGATGCACTAATGGATACCCAAAAAAAAAGTACTTGAAATTGTGATTTATTCATTCGATTAGTCAGAATTTTACTTACCTTAGTTAAAAATTTGTTTAACCAATCAAAACTTTGTTTATCTTAATCAAAATTTTGTTCCACCAATCGATTAACATTGTTAACAATTTGATAACCATTTGAAAATCATTTGATAACCTTAACAATTTGATAACCATTTGAAAATCACTTGATAACCATTATGAAAATCAGGCTAGCGAAAATCCATCATGAAATTTTAGTTTTCGTACGAACATACATGAAAAATAGTCATATCCATCAGCTAATAGCCAGAGAACCACAACCAGAAATAAAGGGCTAGCAATGGAGATTTTGTGACGGAGCGAGGCATTTGTAAGCAGCATAACAGAACAACTCTTAGCCAAGTTTTACGTCTAGATTAAGGCAATGAGTTCTTCCTCGACTAAGTTAGTGGTTACAGAGAATTCTGACAGATGACGAAACTTGAATTTGGTCCCAAGGATGAGATGATATAATGCTTCTGATAGTGGAAGGGAAGAGACTGACAGAAATCAGTTCTACCCAATACTTTTGTGTAGGACTATATTTATTTTATCATAGTATTGGAGATCACGCCCGTCGTATTCAAAAATCCTTGAAAGTTGTTCCTAAGTCCGTGTATCATGAAATTGTGGTGGGGGAGTGTGGACGTCTTGTCTTGTCTTGAATGAAAGTGTACCTTAGCTATGTGACTAGTATTAGGTCAATATTTTCAAGGAGAGTTACCCCTGTAAGGGAAAATAGAGAGCCTTAGGTAAATGGTAGCACTAAATAAATCTAGTTTGGATATTGAGGTGAGATTAGAAATACTAAATGCTGAATCAGTTGTAGAAATTATATGGAGTTAAACTATGGAGATGGAAAAATGAAGTCGACCATGCTAAGAATTGATCTAAGAACTCATTTCTCAGATGTTAAGAGTTCTAGGATTTTATTAGACAAGTGTCTTACGATGTATGAATTGATTTAAGAACTGAATTGTCAAATGTTAAGAGTTCTAGGGTTTGATTAGACAAGTGTCTTACAATGTATGAATTGATTTAAGAACTGATTTGTCAAATGTTAAGAGTTCTAGGGTTTGATTAGACAAGTGTCTTACGATGTATGAATTAACTTAAGAACTGATTTGTCAAATGTTAAGAGTTCTAGGGTTTGATTAGACAAGTGTCTTACGATGTATGAATTGATTGTGCATTAGATTGGTTCAGATATGTGGTTTTGGAAGTGAATTGGCAATTGGCACTCAAACCAAAATTTATACCCATAAGAATGAATTGACTAATAAAATTTGAATGTTGTATAGTATATTCATTGTGGTCTTCCACAATTTGAATTTTAGTAAGAATTGTTAGTGTTCGTAAATAACTTTGTGGAATTTGTTGAATTGCAAGGGTTATGTTCTCCTCAATCAAACACTTAGGATGATTGATTCAACAACTTGGAACAATGATCAAGGATAAGGAAATAGCTTATGCCATAGACTTTGGATGATGTATGCATGCTTATGTATGCCTTGATAGTGCATGGTGATGTATGCTCTAATAACGCTACCATGATTATCTCATATGAACTTTATATGTGATTCTCTAACAATTCTTTGATTATTGTTATACATCCTTTAATGATTTCAAATGAATGAATTAACATCTATGAATACAACACCATTGACAATTTAAATCAACATAAAATTTCATTAGGTGGCTCACAGTGGCTATTGAAAAGGTCAGTGAGGTGTACATTTAGAACACCTCGTGACTATAGAAAAGACCTAGGTCAATTTCATTGTTCCAAGTTTGATCAGGGTAGTCGACATGGGATCCAGGGATGAGTGTTATTAAGATCTAGATAGGGTGATGTATTCGACCAAATTCACATTTAGCATGACACTTGAAGATTGATTTTTGTATTAAGAACACTTTAATTAAATTAAGAATAAAAAAACATAAGGGAGAATGAAATGGGTATGAGTTTTCACCAACCCATATTGTCCATCTTTGATCTGCATGTGAAATGATAGGTGGATAAATAAAACAAGTAGTCAACAAAGAAATTAAATATTTTTAAACACCCAAAGTGATATAGATATGCTTGAAGTATATAAATAATTCTTTAATTCTCCTTGCAATGAGTGCGTAAATGACCCCACAATGTCCTAGGATAGTTAGGATGGCATCTCTATGGTCAAATATGTTTAAAATATCAAAAATCTATTTTTTGGTACTTTTGTGTTTCCATAGTCCATATTTTTAGAGGCCTTCAAGGTGAAATTAGCCTTGAGGACTTTCATCTATGACTTAGAAAGGGAACAAAAGTTTTTCTTATAATAAAATCAAATTAGTTCTCTTTGAGATCTTTCCAACCCATCCAAGAAGTCCAACTTTAGCCAATGAACTAAGATATGTGACCCTACTAATTTGGCTAACAAAATTAATAGTTTTCTTGTGATTTTAATTTATATAAATAATTTTCTCTCATCCAATTGTCTATTTCATTTTTGAAGGACATAAATGTGGTGACCTTTTAACTTATTTGAAAATGTATAAAGGGCTTGGTTAAAAGCTAATAGATATAGTTTGATGTATTCATCTCTTCTAGTGAGTTGTGTAGACATTTATAAATGATCGACCCACCCTTGATATTTGTCTCATTAATCATTCTTCCATAATTAATCAAATAATTTTTTGTAATTTACATAAATTTGCTCCTATCATTATTTGAAAATTCAAAAGTCCTCTCCAAATCTACATTTAATTAAATATTTTTTATTTATAGTGTTCCATTTTCATCTTCTTTTGTTAATTAAATAATATCTAAAAATTATTTAATTATATCTCCTTATTTATGTATTTTACTAAATAACATTTATATTGTTTAATCAAAATATGAGATGATTTCCATTCACAAACTTCTATTTTCTATCTGTACTCTCCATTTTGGAAACTCAATCTATCTCTTTAGTTAAATATTCTTCTATTTTGGAATTGTTTTCTCCCCTCTTCAATTAACTATTTATCATTTAGTATATTCTTCCATCTTCCATTAGTTAAATTAGTCTCTAAATAGAAACTGAGTGTGAACATTCATTAATTAATCAATTAAGACATACCAGATGATGGAGATAGTGCAAGTGATGGATTTTTTACTCTGCATGGGCTAGGGTTTACCTTATCTACACATATCTCTCTTTCTTCCTACATGTTTATGATGTGAATCAGGGGTGATTTGGTTTGGCTAGAGCCTTGGTGGGGAGGTAACTCTATTTGAAGGGTGATTTGGGGTTTGTGTTCAATGTTTCTTCTTAAATTTGTGGGTTTGGTGTGTTTGGTTGCTATGTGGAAGTTGGTGTCAATTTTTTCTTATGTGTTGAGTAGTGTTTGTAGTTTGCTTTGGTTTTCTTGGGATTTTGGCTTAGTTAGTGGATATTTCATCTCCATCTTGTGCTTTCTATTATTGTGCCCTTATGTTTGTAGTTTTCATAGAGCTTGAGATGAGGTGCTTCTCTAAGATTGGTGATTTTTTGGGCCATGGATAAGGTAGTGTAGGAAATATGGTAATGAACAAATGAGAGGGTGGGGGAGGTGAATCAGTTGTTCAAAAGTTTGAAAACTTAAAAAACCCTTATTTCTTATCTTAATGAGATAAACATGTATGCAAAAATTAGAAACACATCCACAACACATAACACAAGGATTTTTATCGTGGAACCCTATTAGGGTAAAAATGATGGTGGCGATGCAACCCACAATACGAGTATACCTTTTTAGAAGTATAACTTATTACAAATGGGGAATGCACATACATTCAAGCACACTACCTAGAGATCACTGCTCAAATACAAAAGGGATGCAACCCTATGGAAGGTTCATTGCTTTACAAGATCACTACAATGATCAATCATACTAAAATCTAAAATTTATGGATTTTGTAATAGCATCTACCCTATGTATAGGTCATTTCCAATGAAGTACGATCATATCTTTGTTCAAATCCTCTCTTCCACCTACAAACGAGTGATTCAACCCTCAAGAGATCTACACACTTTCTCTCCAAGCAATCACACATGTCTATGACATAAGACTTTACCCTAAATATATACAATTTATCAACCTTGAAAAATAAGCAAGGTCGGCTCAACCCTAATTTCAAACTTCAAATCCATGCGCCAAAAATAATAATCAAGGAAAGAAAGAAGGAAAGATGTAAAAGTTGCCAAAATTTGCTTGAGCAACTTTTGCAACTTTTTAATGTTGTATGACAACATTTGGACAAAGTTTGAAAAATGCCCTAAATGGAGTTATGGGTCAGAATAGGTAGTTACATCATGACTAGGGGACATATTTAAGGACTTTTAAATCATTGTACGAAGATTGGATAAGTTTTTGACACAATTTCCAAGAAGAAGCAATAGACAGTTTTTTGAATGACTGTATTTTCTTGCATTTTTGTGTTGTGTTTGAAATTCAATGGATTGAATCTACCAAATCCTTCATTATAGATAGTAATATTTTAGTTTTTTATGGTGTTGTGAATACTAGTTTAGCATTTTTGTTGTGATCTTGCATTTGCAAATTAAATCTATCCCTGACTCTGAGTCTTTGGACAAGACATGGTTGTATAGCAAGTTATGACTCCATTTTGAAGTTCCCACCATGGTAAACACCTGAGCCTTGGGGGAATGAAAATGGGTTCTGTGTACATTTTTTTTGGTAGGAAGCTGGAAGTTGCAATTGTGATTTTTTAACCTCTTGCCCTAGGCAAGCTCCTCCTTATCCTGGCTAGGAAGCAAGAGTAACAATAATAGATAACTTACAGGAGTGTATTGAATGAATAAATCCAATGCATTGGTGTTATTGAGAACCCTTGTAGAACCTTGGTTGCAAGATGGAGGTGTCTTGAATTCATTTGAGTGGATTTCTAATGCAAAGACCAAAGACTAGTTCATTTCCTAGTAATTTGGCCCAGTTAGGGTTTGATGATGTACGAATGATTTCAAAGACCAAGACTAAGAAAATATTAGGCATTTTCTAAAAGGGTATCTCAATCATAGAATTGTTCAGGGGGTTGTGTGAAGGTTTTTCAAAAGAAAGCCAAAATACATCGAAATAGGGCTAATTGTGATCTAATAGGCTAGTAGCCCTTAAAAGTAGGAACTATGGAAAGTGATAGGAGAATGAACCTAGGACCTTTGAAAAGAATGCATTTGTGGATGAAATCACATCATGAACATGCCCTAGATTCCTACAAGGTAATTCTAGAGGGATGGTAAGTTGGTGTTTGAGCTTACTCTAGTGAGTTTAGTTGGAAAGAATAACAAATAAGCACTTAGAATTGATAGAGGGGTTCAAGAGAGGATAGGAGTTGAAACATCCTAAGGTAGTAGGGGTTCTAAGAGAGAAAAAAATCCTAATAATTCCTTGAGGGATTGGAGTAGGACTAGGCTTAGTTCTAAGGAGAAAGATCCTCCCTATCAAATAGTCATTCGAGTCTATGTCTGAATGAAGTTCCTCAAATATTTCAAATTTGTTGTAAACACAAGCATTAATATAAGAGGGAAACAAGACATTAGTAATGCCTTCTATAGGTGGTTTTTAACCTAAGACATGATGCTTCGGGTTTTGGGTAGGTTTAATTGGCTCCACAATTCCTTGTTCATTTTTTCCTAAGCTAAATCGTCCATTATACCCTTGTTTTTGGAGTATGGTGTACCCTCGTCCATATTCATGTACTAAAATTTTAATCTTAGGGGGTTCTTTATCTATATACAACCAATAAGATAAGTTGTCCTCAATGATCTCTTCATCTATGTATCCCCATCTTATGAAAACCATTGGTGGATAGACAAGTGTCAATTATTGTTTCCTCTATAGAGGTTGCCTAGGTTTTCCATAAGATCAGGGTGAGATTGGTAGATTGCCTGCATAGAAGAAGTATGCATAAGTATACTCTCCACATCTATTTTCCTGAACTTTTATTTTGAGCTTCAATGTGGGTTGAGTAATTGAATTAGAGAGGTTTTTACGATCTATGTTTTGAGATGAGGAAATAGTAGATTCCTAATTTTTAGGTACCTGATTAGAAATAGCCCCTCTAAGATTTGTACAGTAAAGAAAAGGATCTTTATCACCGGGCATGGTAATTTCAGCCCCATCATGAGGAAAATTTAGGCACTAGAATTAAGTAGATGGTAGAACCTACATGGAATGGATCCATGGTCATCCCAGGAGCATGTTATAACCCAGCTATAGGTCCAATACCTAGAATGCAATATCTTTTTTTGTTGGACCCAGTCTAATTAGGAACCTTATTTATCCCTTGGAAGGACACTCCTCATAATCATAATCTCTTA
Source organism: Thuja plicata (assembly GCA_018584345.1). NCBI lineage: Eukaryota > Viridiplantae > Streptophyta > Pinopsida > Cupressales > Cupressaceae > Thuja > Thuja plicata. Next base: position 111,124 of record MU224222.1, read on the forward strand.
TTATGATATTTTTGGTAACATCTACACAACTGTCAGATTAGCCCAATGCTTTTACCAATTTTAGTATACGGATATTTAGACCCATTCCTCCATCTATCAAGACTCGTCTGATTTTGTGGAGGTGGACGAAGAATTCAAGGTGTAAAGGATCATTTTGAGATGGTTTACGGTTTGGAAGGTATTTTTCCATAAAGGAAACATGATATGCTGAGGAGAAATTTCCTACCATGGCTTGAAACTCATCAATATCTATGTCTTTTGGGATGAATGAATTTTGTAAGGCTGTATCTAAGGCTTCTTTATGGTTTGGTGAAATGCGCAATAGTTCATAGATGGAGATTTGTGTCGAGGTCTTCTTTAAATTGTCTAATAGGTTATACTGACCTGATGACAGAGTGGCAATTTATTTTGTACAACAATTTTTGATAAGGCCCCTTGCACTGTAAATTTAGAGCACTAGGTGACAACATCACAATTGGTGTCTGGACCTCAGATAGTAATGGTTTTTATGGTCTGATTGGGATCTGGTTTGGTATAAGTGAATTTTTCTTTATAGTCATGTATGAATGTGCAGGCCTTTCCTTTTCCATGATCCATCAGTGGCTTTGTGAAAATTTTATGGTCTTGATTGATGGTGCCTGAATTTTTGATAACTTTTATTTCACCACAATCGATGAAATATTGAACAATGTGTTTCAGTTGCATGAAGTTGGTTGTTTTTTCCCCCTTAGTTCCTTGATAATCACAAAAATTATTGATGTTCCACCATGTTGGTTTATCGGGACCATTGTAATATCTGATTTTGGGTTGAGTGACTGAATGAGATAGTAGTAATTTCTCAAGAGGTTCTACAAGAGGCATAAAGTATCGATGTGGAGGGGTGTTCCTTCTTACAACACTTTTTTGGAGTGCTTGGTTAACTACCTGGATTGTTGGGTCAGCATTGTTAATCCTCTAAATAGTGTATGATTATTGGCTTTGTTGAGAAGGTGTTGGTGGTGCTTGTATGTGCATGACTGGTTGGGATACCTTAGCATCAACAATGCCATCGTTTGTCACATTCTTGTTCTTAGACAAATATTTGGATTTATAATAAGGTGTTGAATTATTGGTCTCTTTCTTAATGGATCCCTTTAGGGTGAGGGATTTTTTTTCCTTTATCCCTTTCTCGGCTAGCTCTTCAAAGGACTCAATACACTGGGAGTTTAATTCATACATCATGTCTTGTTGACAATTTTTGATAAACATATGGATCTTTTCTTTTATGGGTAACGTGGAAAGATGCCTTGGAGGAAACATTACTCCAACATTGTGAAAATGAGGCAAATTTTTCCCGCTTTTCTATTTGGTAGTGCAGAGAAACATTAATGTTACTTCCATGATGATGTTGTATGAATAGTGAGATATGAACTTTTCAACTAGTTCATTCCATGATCATATCCATGAGGGAGTCTGGAAAACCACTCCATAGATGAACCACCATGAATTCCTAGAAAAAGTATCATCAGGGAGGTATCATCGTAGGTTAATTCTATGCAGGCTATGAAAAATTCCCGTATATGGTTTTGGGGATCACCCTTTTCCATGTACCTATCAAATTTAGGCGTCTCAAAATTGCATGGAAAAGGTGGCATGTTTAGCGTTCTATTGAATGAATAAGGACTAAGTTAAGCCATAATGTAAGACCTTTTAGGATCACTTGTTTGCAATTTTATGACTTGTTTTTGGAGGATTAGGAGCTATTGAGAAAGAGCTTTAGTGGTTTTTTGTGTACATGCCATCGCATTAGGATCAAAAAATGTGGTCTCACTGTTATAGGATGGTTTTTGGCTATATGAGGGTCCATAGCTTGTGTTTGTATATGTTGTAGGCACATGTGGTAGGATGTATTGATGTTGTAGAAAATGTTGGGGTGATGGTACATATTGAATATTTTGGGGTGATAGAACGTACTGAGGTTGTTGAGTATGTTGGGGTGGTAGAATGTATGAAGGTTGTGGGATACATTGAGATGGTGTCATATGACGGGAAGTGTTGGGCTTGGTTACCCCACATTGTTTGAAAAAGGTAGAAAGAATCCTCAAATAATTGGGGTCGATGAGAGGTTTTTATTGAGGTGCCCCTTGATTGATTTGGGGGATTCCTAAATTGAAAGGAACACATTTTTGGAGACTACTAGTAGGTTTTTGTTGGGGTGCCCCTTGAGTGATTTGGGGTTGTCCTTGGTTGGTTGAGATTCCTATTTGAAGACTTCTAGGGTTCTAACCATGGGGAGACATATTATAAGTACCTAATGGATGGGTTAAGGACAATATGGAAGGGGTTGTTGTGGTGATGGGTACGCTAGATGTGGGTGGAAAGCTAGAAAATAGAGGATTGTTGTATTGAACCACAAATGTAGTGGAATACGTGGTTACTTAGAATGCATTTTGAGTGGCGTTGCTAGAGGGTAGGGTGGAAGTGAGTGGAAGAGGCATCGTGGAAGAAATCCAAGATGATGGTAAGGGAGTGGCATCTACTATTGTGGAGGTCTCAAATCTAGCGGGTAACCTAGCTAGCACCATTCTGGGAAAGAATTTGAAAGTATGTATCTGGGCTAGTTTCCAATATGGATCCCACGATGTTCATTACCCCAGGCTCTATGAGGACATTCTTAGTTTCTTCGCTGCTATTACATTTAACCCTAACATTCTCAAGTGAGAACTCATTTTCTGGTGAAGGTATAAGAGGTAACTGTGGGATGTCAACTTGATTTTTCTCATGATGCTGTGTAGTTTATAGATTGTTGAAATCCATTATTAGGGTCCTTTGAATAGGAAAATAAAGGTAATTGTTGGGATCATGTATGGGTTATGTGCTTTGGTCCATTTTTCCTTTACTCTTTTGGGATCTTGTGAAGGACATATGCAGAGGACAAGTGAAACCTAGGAAAGATAAAAACAAGACTCTAATTTTTTTGGATTTTTCATATTTTGGGATGCTAATGCGATCAAGGAACGAATGAATGGAATGATTCCTAAGGTATAGGTAATATGTCCTAAGAGAGATCCTATAAAATTTGTAAGTAAACCCTCTAAAGAAAGACCTGAATGATTCTGTGGACTATCTTGACTTCAAAATAGGTAGGAAAAAATGATGGATTCTAGAAATGATGTTTGTCTAAGGCAAGTGTTAAATAGAATGATAGGTACCTAATCCAGGGTAAGAGATGGTAAATGGATTTCTATGAAGCCAAGATAAAATAAAATACCACTACTAGAATGTCCTAAGAAAATACAGCCTCTAATTTGGCAGATGACTTTAAAAGGTGGAATACTTAATCTTTGGGATATGCAAGCTATGTTTTTGGGATTTTTGGGTTTTTTAGACTAAAATTATAACTATGAAAAAGGTAAATGACTATGCAAGGTTCTAAGCTAAGGATGATACTAAAATGCAGGATGTGAGCCTCTAATATGCAAGGGTATGTTGATCACCAAATTTGATGATAAGAGACAAGTGGAATGTTATAAGACCTGTGTTGATGATTATGTTTTCTTCTCTGTATAGGACAATGATAGGACAATTTCTAAAGATTTTCAAACACAGGTTTCACACACTCAATATAGCTTCAGGACTCACTCAAAAAGAAACGATTTGTGTATGTTCAATAACTTTCTCAAGTCGCAAGTCTTCACACGATCAATCACAAGAGAAAATAGAAATAGTAAGTCTAATCTAAGGTCAAATTGGCTTCAATTGTAATATTATAGCCCCATTTCTCGGATGTTCTTCAACTCACACAATAATTTTCACACTACTAGGACATGAAAGTCCACGTTGTAGGTGCCCGTGTTTTTTATTTTCCATGTATTGTTGTCATGTTAATGAAGATCTATTTCACTAACACAATACCCTAGGAAAAATATGATGGGAATCTAGGGGGAGATTTTTCCCTCCCCTTGCACTATAATAAGACAATGATTCAGAGATGAACCGGGTGGGTCTCTAATTAACAGGGTTGTAGTAAGGTCTGTGGCGTCTACCCGAACAATTTGTACATGTGTGAGACACTTAAGTCAATAGTTGACCATGTTGGCTACTTAGGCACTTTGGACCGATCCAGGATACCATCAACACACCTTTCCCAAGCTTGGTTAGATTGAGACAATTCTAGAATTTATCCCATCTCTTATTTATATACCGATTGGAAGGATTTGTCAGTTTGAGGTCATCCGTTGAGGAGGAAGTGCATTCCGCAAACACGCCTCTAAGAAAATAGAAGGCTTTTAATCTAATAGAATGTGCAAGTGCACAAAACACCCAAAACACATGGTTAATCGAATTAAGCACTAAAAACCAAATGTTAGATAATATAAATCATCCATACAAGCACATGGGTTCATTTTTAAGCACCAAACTAGATGAGAGTTTGATTGTTTAGTTTTATGCATCAATTCTAGATGTAATTTTATTTGTTCAATTCTTAACCACACGTCAATTTTAAGCACCAATACAAAATGTGAATTTGTGATGTTTGAGAATACAATGTTCCATCTAAGCACTAAAATATGAATGAATTGATTTTAGATTAGAAAAAATTAAAGTTTCTTCCACATCACAAGATACAAATAAAAATTTAGTACCGAAATTGTAGAAATTAGTTTTGATAATGTACAAGTGTGCTAGTGTTAACATAATGATAATTGAATTTCTGAGTGATTTTACTTAACTTGTCCAAATAAGCATGTATAACACCTTCATACCCGATTTATGTTTCAAATGCTTCAATTCTAAATATGTGGGTTGGTCCTTTATTTTTCTTAATCTCTTGTTCTCTTTTACGTTTCTCAATGGGCTCTTGAATTTTAACTTTTTGTATTTTGGTGGCCCACTGCATCTTCTCATTACTATAAGTGTGCAGTTTTACATCACAGAAAATAAGAGAGATTTTTTTAATTTTATTTTGATAGGTAACTGTGTCATTTGAGACTAGTAAGTGTGTCATTTTAATAGGGCAACTGCATCAAAACAGAGGATCAAGTGCATCATTTTATCAGTGACTACGTCGAATCAGGTATATAAGTGTGTTGAATGAAAATATGCCCATGTCTCAAAATAGATAATAGAAATAGAGTAATAATAGAACTCCAATAATATAAATAAATGAATCTAGAATAAATATCTTGATGTAATAGCCATAGATCACAAAAAGATAACCAGGAATCAAAGCGAATATCCTAATGATTAAAATAGAAAATGGAAGAACAAAAATTGTCAAACAACATATCAGAGCAATCAGGCAAGTGATTAGAGGTGTAAGTGTGTTATTTTCATCTTGTAAGTGCCACTTGCGACCTGTAAGTGCGTTAAAATAGAGGGTCAAGTATGTTGATCTATCAATGAGTGCGTCAATCGAGATATGCAAGTGCATTGAATGAAACTGTGTCTGCATAAAATTGAATCTATAACCATGCAAAAATAGAGAAAAGTCCAATTTCTAGAGCTTTTTGCTTCATGTTGGGTTCACCAGTTGTAATTGGGGTAATAAGGATCTTACAACTGGGGTAATAAGGATCTATAGAAACCTGTAACAACATTAAAATCTCAACAAAAAAGAGATCTGTTAGACAATTAGTATTCTCAACATCGAAAGAGGAAACAAATAAAGAAAATGCATAATGAATTAATCATAATGAAATCAATTCAAAAACACATAAACATGCAAACCAAAAGTCCTCCTTCATTTTTGTCCTTATCTATGCAATGTGGGCTCTCATAAATGAGTGCTCAATGTGACAACATGAGAATTCAAAGAAATTGTGGTTTAAAAATTAAGAGAATTAGCTCTATTTATAAGGATTTTGGGGGTTCCAATCAAGATTCCATGATTGGTGGGATTGATTGCATGTGATTCAAGAGTTGAACTCAGAGTGAGTGTGAGTTCAACTCACTTGATTGCCTACCAATAAAATAGATGGATTTGTTAAGAGGATAGATTGAAGAGTTGACTGATTTGATTGAAGTCTTAAATGATGAGGTGGAATAGAAGTCTACATAGATTAAATAGATAACTAATTTGATTGATCAACTAGGATAGAGAATTGTTGAGTTAACTAAAACTCATAATTGGAAGGATAAATATGATTAAATAAATAAAATTATTTATTTATTTGCACATGTGGGGATATATAAATAAATAAATAAATAGAGGAAAATTGATTTAATTATTACATAAATGTAATAATAAGAAGGATGTATTAATTAAATAATATGATTATTTAATTAAATATAATGACATAGGGAATAATTAAATAACATTAATTATTTAATTACTTTATAGATGAAATATTGTTAGATGTTTAATAATTAAGTAATTAATTAAAATCACTTAATTAGGAATTTATAGGAAAATGATGATTTTAAATTTAGAATATAGTGGAAAGATGAAGATTAATTAAATAAAAAAGGTTATAATCTCGGAAGAATGTTAGTAAAGTCATTGCGTGAGAGCAATTGACCATTTTTAAGTGTACATTTTGCCCCTCTTTGATATAATGCATTTTTAAGCATTATTTCAAAGAAAGTAGAGTCATTGCATGAGAGCAATTGGTCATTTTTAAGTTTCGATAGGTTGATTCCAAACTAGGGTTTGACTTAGGAGAATGCCCCTCTACACAACAATTTTGATTTTTTCTATGTGCAAGAATAGGTGGTGATCGCACCGGGCCCAGATCTGATAAGTTTAGGACCTTGTAGACAATTCACAACTAAAAATAGTCAAAAGTGCATGGAATAGGTTGACCCAATTGACCTAATCTTGAGAACAGGTCGACCAAGTCACCCTAGTCCCTCCAAAAAAATATCAAATTGAATCCACATGTTAGTTGCAGTTTCTAGTTTCCATTTTTGGTATCAAAATTGGTTTATCAAATTTCTATCAGTTTGTGTGCATAGAAAGTCAATATTTTCCTTCATTTCAACCTAGATCTCACATCTCTCTATCAACTATCCTGATTTCCATCATTCCATTTTAGCAAAGGATCACAATACCCATTCAACGCTTGAACCTTTCAATCCTATTAGATCATCTCCCTTCCTAATGTGTGATAGGAAATAGGATCTCATCCCATCAATCACATTTTATTATTGTACACTTTATTCCATTTTATTCTCTCATTCTCATACCTTGTATTTTACTTTCTTGATTAATAAGAATCGATATGTTTTAACCTGTCAGTTTGTCTCGATTAGTTTTGTGGTTATCACTATGATATTTGGTCTTAGGTGTTTTCTTTGCTTATTGTGAAACCTATCATTTATATGGCCATGAATACTCACATTATTATGACATGATTAGGGAAAGGTCTTAAAAAAGTGGAATATTTTGAAAAAACTAGGAATCGACTCTAGAAAGAGTGTATAAATAGAAAAGAACAAAGTAACTGATTTCAAATCTTACGACATTGTGATATTTTTGAGAGTTTTTTAATTTATTTACATTTTTATAATCTTTGTAGTGAGTTTTGTTCATATATGTTACTATTAATCTTCAGGAAAAGAAACTTATAAACTACACAACCAAATCATAATATTTGTTAGTATTGGATGAATTCTTATAATTAACAAATCTAAAACTTTAAAATTTTCACCATTTAATCTATTTTTGAATTGTAATATTTTGTAATAAAGTACTTTATGAATAGCAATATAATTAATTTATCTACCACCTATAACTATGTGATATGTATTCGTTTTGTGGTAAGCACTTAGAGAATTAGATTTATACATGAATATGATTGAAAAGACTACTACTAAATTAATCTTGTCTATATATTTCATAAAGTGGTCTTTATTATTGGGTGTTGATCTTGACACATGTCATTATTCTATGAAGGTTCTTTTTCCCTTTGAATTTGGATAACAACATCTCTTGACTATCTAGCATTTATCATTCATTAATTACCACTTTTTCCATTTATTTTTACAAATTACATATATATCTCAAAAAATCTTTGAACTTCATGAAGTTATTTTCTTTTTCCTTTTTTTGTGGGGGTTTTTGTTTCATCAATTTAGCTAAAATCCCATATGATATTTTTATTCCCATGTCCACACTAATAACAAGTTAGCATGTTCTCAACACTATTACTTGGAGAATATTACATAAAAGAATGAAATATATACGTTTACAATCATACGATAAGGGGAGATTACTTTATTTATAGTATAACTTAGTGAAAGGTAGTGTAATTTTTTTTCTCCTTTGGACAATCTCAATCTTTCTTTTTAAGAAGAAATTATTTTTTAAAATAAAAATTTCTTATATTAATTTGCTTTAGTTTAATTAAAATCCTTGTTTTATGTGAAAGTTCACAAAATATATGAAATTTATTAAAAATTATCAATCACCAATTCATGAATTTGATATAGATAGTTGAATAAAATGATGAAAAATTGATCATTACTCTCCCCCTCTCCCTCCATCCCTTGTTGCCCTCCTCCATATGAATTAACAAAATTGGATTGCCATGTAAGAAGGGAAATATAATTAAACAATCAATCTATCTGAATCACCTTTTTTTTGTTATTGCATGGATTAATGATACGCTCACACCTAAAGGAGTGATATTAAGAAGATGAATCCAAATGAATGCTTTGTATCCAAGATGTACAATAGTAGGGGTTGATCTAGAATGGGTGTCACTAAGACTGGTGCGAAAAGAAGATATCCCTTCAATATTTGAAAATCATTTTGACACTCTTCTATCCATTCAAATTTTATGTCTTTGTGCAATAAGTACTGAAATGGATGACACTTTTTAGCTAGCTATGAAATGTATCATCTGACTGATTGTAGTTTTCCCTATAGACTCCTGAGGTGTTTTAGAGTTATTAGCGGAGTCATATTGATAATGGCTTGAACTTTTTCTGGATCAATCTCTATTCCTCTGTGGGAGACAATGACCCCGACAAATTGCTTGACGTGACTTCAAAGACACAATTCTTTGGGTTTAACCCTACCTTATATTTCTAGAGTTTGTTAAAGACTTCTCCTAATAATGATACATGTAGATTCCTCTCCAGGGATTTTTCCAAAATGTCATCAACATATTCTTCCATTGTGGTGTGCATCATGTCATGAAAAATAGTAGTCATCACTCTTTGATATGTAGCGCCAACGTTTTTTAAATCGAAGGGTATGACACACCAATAGTAAGTACCCCATGCACAAGTGAAATTTATTTTGTGTTGATCTTATAGTGCAATTTTGATCTGATTATATCTAGAGAAATCACTCATGAGCGACAACATCTTATACCTTGAAATAAGATCAATGATCACGTCAATGTTCGGTAAGGGTGTGTCATCCTTTGGACAAGCCAAATTTAGATACCTGAAGTCAGTCTAGACTCGCATGTCGCTATAGGATTTGGACACAGGTACCTAATTGAGATCCAATCAGCATGGTCAATAGGCCTTACAAATCCAGTGTCTATTAGTTTCTTCAATTCTTCTTTGACCAACAATGCAATTTTCAGATGCATCTTGCGGATATTTTTTTTGTATGGCTTTTCGCTTGGCTTTAATGGTATATGATGAGCACTAGCTCAGGATATAATCTAGGCATGTCTGAGTATGACCATGCAAAGTTAATTTTCCTATCCTTCAAGAATTTAATGCATTGTTTTCTTTCCTCTAGTGTTAATAACTCTGCCAATTGGACTAGTCTTTGTGTTTCTATAGTTTCAATGTTGAAAGTTATTATTTTCTCCACTTGTAGTGTTGATTTTTCCTCAGTAATGGGGAGCATATCAATCTATCCATCTTTGGGAACCTCAGAGAGGTTTTCACCCTTGGATATACCTTTTGTTTTTACTATTTTATAGCTAGAAGGTTCCTTTTAGTTTTCACCTAATAACCTTACATTTTATTTTTCAATTTTATGACTATAGGATGGATATAACTCCCCAAAGTATGTTGTTCTATCCAATTCAATGTTCAAACCTGCCTTGTGGTGTCCCATAGGTATGAATTGTTTTAGTTAGAAGAATTCAACAATAACTTCATCATTCTCAAAGACATCTACGGTCAAAGGATTTTTTTGTTCCCAATCAATAAGGTTAGGGTAAACCAAGCCTATGTTATCCTTGGTTTGGAAGGAAAAAATTGGGAGCTCGGTAAATGTATTGATATATGAATTAGTGATTGATTCATAGGTTTATTAAGAGGATAAGGATGATGGTTTAGATCGGTTCCAAAATCCCTCCATCCAAGCTTGATGATCTGTAGGTCTATCTTGCAAAGATAGTCAAGAAATGACAATGTTTAGATGTAAGGTGTTGGTAGTCTATGGGGCATTCCACTCATAGTCATTCAAGTCTATGTCTGAATGAATTTCCTCAAATGTCTCAACTTCTTTGTAAACACAAGTGTTAATATAAGAGGGAAACAAGAAATATGTAATGCCTTCTATAGGTGGTTTGTAACCTAAGCCATGATGCTTCGGGTTCTTGATAGGTTTAATTGGCTCCATAATTCCTTATTCATTTTTTCCTAAGCTAAATTGTCCATTATACCCTTGTTTTTGGACTATGGTGTACCCCCGTCCATATTCATGTACTAAAATTTTGATCTTAGGGGGTTCTTCGTCTATATACAACCAAGAAGATAAGTTTTAATCAATGATCTCTTCATGTATGTCTCCGCATGTTATGAAAACCATTGGTGGATAGACAAGTATCAATCAATGTTTCCTCTGTAGAGGTTGCCTAGGTTTTCCATAAGATCGGGGTGAGATTGGTAGATTGCCTACATAGAAGAAGTACACATAAGTATACTCTCTCCATTTTTTTTCCTGAACTTGTATTTGGAGCTCTGATTTAGGTTGATAAATTGATTTAGAGAGGTATGTATGATCTATGTTTTGAGATGAGGAAATGGAAGATGCCTCCTGATTGTTAGGTACCTGATTAGAAACAACTCCTCTAAGAATTGTACAGTAAAGAAAAGGATCCTTATCACCAGGCATGATAATTTCAACTCCATCGTGAGAAAAATTTAGGCACTGATGGTAAGTATATGGTACAACTTACATGTAATGGATCTATGGTCATCCCAGGAGCATGTTATAACCCATATCTAGGTCCAGTACCTGGAATGTAGTGTCATCTATTGTTGGACCCAGTCTAATCATCAAACTTATTATGCCTCTGGAAGGACACTCCTCATCATCATAAGCTCTTATTAGGATCCTTTTGGTAACATCTACACAATTTTCAAATTAGCCCAATATTTTCACCAATTTTAGTATATTGATATTTAGACCCACTACTCCATCTATCAAGAATCGTCTGAGTTTTTTGATGTAGACAAAGAATTCAAGGTGTAAAGGATCATTGTGAGATGGTTTGTTGGTTGGAAGATTGTTTTCCATAGAGAAAACATGGTGTGTTGTGGACAAATTTCCTACCATGGCTTGAAACTCATCAATATATGTCTTTCAGGATGAATGATTGTTGTAAGGTTGTATCTAAGGCTGCTTTATGGTTTGGTGAAATGTGCAATAGTTCATAGATGAATTTTTGTGCTGAGGTCGTCTTTAAATTGTCTAATAGGTTATACTGACTTGATGGCGGAGTGGTAATTTATTTTGTACAAAAATTTTAGATGAGGCACCTTGCACTGTAAATTTGGAGTGGTAGGTGGCAACATTACAATTGGTGTTTGGACCTTGGATAGTAATGGTTTTTATGGTCAGATTAGGATATGGTTTGGTATAAGTGAATTTTATTTATATTCATGTTTGGATGTGGAGGCATTTCCTTTTCCATGATCCATCAATGGCTTTGTGAAAATTTTATGGTCTTGATTGGTGGTGCCTGAATTTTTAATAACTTATATTTCACCATGATTGATGAAATCTTGAATAATGTGTTTCAGTTGCATGAAGATGGTTTTGGTGCCCCTTAGTTCCTTTATAATAACAAAAATTGTTGGTTTTCCACCATGTTGGTTTATCGAGACCCTTTTAATGTTTGATTTTGGGTTGAGTGACTAAATGAGATTGTAGTAATTTCTCAAGAGGTTCTGCAAGAGGGATAAAGTCTTGACATGAAGGGGTGTTCCTTCTTACAACACTTTTTTGGAGTGCTCGGTTAACTACCTAGATTGTTGGGTCAGCATTATTAATCCTCTAAACAGTGTATGATTATTGGGTTTGTTGAGAAGGCGTTGTTGGTTCTTATATGTGCATGACTGGTTGGGATACCTTACATTAACAATGCCATCATTTGTCACATTCTTGTTCTTAGAAAAATATTTGGATTTATCATAAGGTGTTGAATTAGTGGTCTCTTTCTTAATGGATCCCTTTAGGGTGAGGGATTCTTTTTCCTTTAGGCCTTGCTCGGATAGCTCTCCAAAGGAATCAATACACTGGGATTTTAATTCACACATCATGTCTAGTTGACAATTTTTGATGAACATATGGATCTTTTCTTTTATGGGTACGTGGAAAGATTCCTTGTATGAAACATTCCTCCAAAATTATAAAAATGAGGCAATTTTTTCCCCACTTTTATGTTTGGTAGTACAAAGAAACATTAATGTTACTTCCATGACAATGTTGTATGAATAGTGGGATATGAACTTTTTGGCTAGTTCATTCCATGATCGTATCCATGAGGGAGTCTGGAAAACCACTCCATAGATGACCCACCATGACTCTGTGGAAAAAATCTCATCAGGGAGGTATTATCATAGGTTATTTCTATACAGGCCATGAAAAATTCTCGTATATGGTCTCGAGGATCACCCTTTTCCTTGTACCTATCAAATTTAAGCATCACAAAATTGTGTGGAAAAGGTGGCATGTGCATAATTCTATCGAATGGATAAGGACTAATTTCAACCATAGTGTAAGCCCTTATAAGATCACTTGTTTTCAATTTTATGACATGCTTTTGGAGGGTTAAGAGCTATTGAGAAATGGCTTTAGTGGGTGTTGGTGTAGATGGAACCACATTAGGATCAAAAAATGTGGTCTCACTCTTATAGGATGGTTCGTGGTTGTATGAAGGTCCATAGCCCGTGTTTGCATTTGTTGTAGAAACATATGGTAGGCTATACTAATATTTTAGAAAATGTTGGGGTGATAGAAAGTACTGAGGTTGTTGAGTATGTTGGGGTGGTAGAACATACAAATGTTGTGGGATACGTTGAGATAATGTCATAGGATGGGAAGTGTTGGGCATGGTTACTCCACATTGTTTGAAAAAGGTAGAAATAATCCTCAAATAATTGGGGTTGATGGGAGGTTGTTATTGAGGTGTCCCTTGATTTATTTGGGGGATTCTTGAATTGAAAGGAACACACGTTTGGAGATTGCTGGTAGGTTTTTTTTGGGATGCCCCTTGAGTGATTTAGGGTTGTCCTTGGTTGGTCAAGATTCTTGTTTGAAGACTTCTAGGGTTCTAACCTTGGGGATCCATATTAGAAGCACTTGGTGGATGGGTTAAGGACAATATGAAATGTGTTTTTGTGGTGATGGGTATGCTAGATGTGGGTGGAAAGATGGAAAATAGAGGATTGATGTATTGAACCCCAAGTGTAGTGGAATATGTAGTTACTTAGAATTTGCTTTAAGTGGTGTTGCTAGAGGGTAGGGTGGAAGTGAGAGGAATAGGCATCGTGGAAGAAAGCCAAGATGATGGTAAGGGAGTGACCTCTACTATGGTGGAGGTGTCGAATCCAATGGGTAACCTAGCACCGTTCTGGGATGTCAACTTGTTTTTTCTCATGATGTTGCGTAGTTTCTAGATTGTTGAAATCCATTCTTACAGTCCTTTGAATATGAAAATCAAGGTCATTGTTGGGATCATGTATGGGTTATGTGCTTTGGTCCATTTTTCCTATAGTATTTTTGGGTCTTGTGATTGGCATATGCAGAGGACAAATGCAACCTAGGAAAGATAAAAAACAACTAGACTCTAATTTTTTGGATTTTTCAGATTTTGGGATGCTAATGCGATCAAGGAATGAATGAATAGAATGATGCCTAAGGTATAGGTAATATGTCCTAGGAGAGATTCTATAAAATTTTAAAGTAAACCCTCTAAAGAAAGACCCGAATGATTCTGTGGACTATCTTGACTTCAAAACAGGTAGGACAAAATGGAGGATTCTAGAATTGATGTATGTCTAAGACAAGTGTTAACTAGAATGATAGGTTCCTAATCAAAGGTAAGAGATTGTAACTGGATTTATATGAAGCCAAGATAAAATAAAAGACCACTACTGGAATGTTCTTAGAAAATACACCCTCTAATTTGGCAGATGACTCTGAAAGGTGGAATACTTAACCTTTGGGATATGCAGGCTATGTTTTTGGGATTTTTGGATTTTTTGGACTAAAATGATGACTATGTAAAAGGTAAATAACTATGCAAGGTTCTTAGCTAAGGATAATACTAAAATGAAGGATGCGAGCCTCTAATATGCAACGGTATGTTGATCACTAATTTTCACGATAAGAGAAAATTGGAATGTTATAAGACCTATGTTGATGATTATGTTTTCCTCTCTGTATAGGACAATGATAGCACAATTTATAAAGATTTTAAAACTTAGAAATCAAACACATAGTTTAGCTCTAGGAATAACTAAAAAATAAATGATTTTTCTATGTTCAACAACTTTCTCAAGTCGCAATTCTTCACACGGTCAATCACAACAGAAAAAATAGTCAGTCTAATCTAAGGTCAAATTGGATTCAATTTTTATATTATAAGCCCATTTCTTGGATGTTCTTTAACTCACACAATAATTGTCACACTACTAGGACATGAAATTCCATGTTTTAGGTGCCCATGTTTTTGTCTTTTTCGGGTATTTTTTTTGTGCTAATGAAGATCTATTTCACTAACATAATAACCTGGGAAAAACATGATGGGAATCTAGTTGGGGGAGATTTTTCCCTCCTCTTGAACTATAATAAGACAATTATTTGGAGATGAACAATGTGGGTCTCTAATTAACAGGGTTGTAGTATGATCTTTGGCATCTACTTGAATGAATTGTACATGTGTGAGACACTTAAGTCTCTAGTTAACCATGTTGTCTACTTAGGAACTTTGGCCCAATCTAGACTACCATCAACACACCTTGCCCGAGCTTGGTTGGATTGATACAATTCTAGGATTTATCCCATGTCTCATTTATATACCGGTCGGAAGGATTTGTCAGTTTGAGGTCATCCTCTGAGGAAGAAGTACATTCTCCAAACATGTCTCTCTAAGAAAATAAAAGGATTTTAATCTAACAGAATGTGCAAGTGTACAAAAAACCCAAAACACATAGTTAGTTGAATTTAGCACTAAAAATCAAATGTTAGATAATCTAAATCATCCATACAAGAACACAGGTTCATTTTAAGCACTAAAATAGATGAGAGTTTGATTTTTTAGTTTTATGCATAAAATCTAGATTTACTTTTCTTTGTTCAATTCTTAACCACACGTCAATTTTAAGCACCAACACAAAATGTGAATTTGTGATTTTTGAGCATACAATGTTCCTTTTAAGCACCAAAATATGAACGAATTTATTTTAGATTAGATAGAATTAAAGCCGCTTCCACAACACAAGCTACAAAAAAAAAATAGTACCAAAATCATAGAAATTAGTTTTGATAATCTACAAGTTTGATAGTGTTAACATAATGATAATTAAATTTCTAAGTGATTTTACTCACCTTGTCCAAATATGCGTGTATAACACCTTCCTACTCGATTTATACTTCAAATGCTTCAATTCTTAATATATGGCTTGGTCCTTTGTTTTTCTTAATCTCTTGTTCTCTTTTACGTTTCTCATTGGGCTCTTGAATTTTAACTTTTTTGTATTTTGATTTCCCACTGCATCTTTTCTGATGTAGAGGGTTATGATGGTTTGGTCCAATACTGGTTATGATTAGTCTTCTAAGGTGTTCTCCACCCAATGACCCTAAGTACCCAAATGCCTCCAACTTAGCATTCTGACTTTCCCTACTCCTTTAATATTCTTGAGGGTTCAAGATGAATCAAGACACTTCTCTAACGATTCTCATCTGGTTGTTGAAGTCTTACTCCAAGATCTATCACCAATTCTATTTATAAGCCCTTAATCCTTGTAGAATTTTTCTGCAAGTACAGTCAACTTATCTTATGAATCTCCCAAATCATACCCCAAAAAGGTACAGATTCAGATACCCATTATCGTCCTACAAAGCATATGTCAAGATGAGGTGTGGTTATTTTGGGAATTATCTCTCAAAATTTGTTTTTTCCACTAGCCCAAACCCCCAATTAGACCTCCATTAACAAAGGAACTACAAGAAGAACTTAACCCTAGACACTATAACTTTCCACAATTTTTAGATATTTCATAAAACAAGATAATATTCCATTAATTTGCTTCTATGGCTTGCTTAAGTGTTGGATCCACCATACCCGCTCTAAATTGCTCCAAAAACTAGGGCCTCCTAGTTCTGACTCTTCCACTCACTTCCAGGACCCCAAATAAGGTTCCTTACCATGTATTTTAGATGGATATACACATTATCCAACAAAATATCCCCCTCATTAAGGCAAAAATCTTGCTACTATACCCTAGCAACCAAATTCATCACTTTTCTCACGCTTCTCTTGGTGATTAGCTATTCTCCACACTTCATCTGCACATATTCATGTTAGATTTGTATCATACATTTTAGGAAGGTATCATCCCATGAGAAATAGTCCATTAACATTCATGGAATGACCCTCTTCATTAGAAAAACAAAATTGTTATTGTAAAATCAGAAAATCTACTTTAGTGTTAATACAAAATGATGTAAAACTGGAACAAATACATTTTCAAAGCATTAAAAAATGGGTTAAAACAATTATATAAGACCTCTTAATACATAAGAAACGTCTAAAGATCACTTGAATCCTTATGAACACAAAGAAACCATAAGAAATGCATAAAATATAGTGGTTTTATTGAATTTCCAGTCACAGTCTGTACACCAGGCCTCTCTACATTGTACAATGATGATATTCATCTTTATAGACCTCCTACTAACTTCTCAAATGAATTTGGCTTGGTTGTAAGGATTTTAAACACTAAAAACTCCTTAAAAATACTTTCCCTACAAAATCCTTCGTTAGCCGTTGAGTTTGAATATTTAAATTTACAAATTAACAAGAATGGCTTAATGCCTCTTTGAATAAAAAAACATTGTCTCCTAAGGGTTTCAAACATCTTATTAAACATTACTAATCTCTCCTTGACTCCCTGGATATCAAATCCTTATTAAATTCATGGTTTTAGTCCTAAGGTCCTTATCAGGACCTTCAGGACATTATACAAACTTATTACATTCATTTCCCCCATATGCCATAATAGGATTCAATACATCATAGTTAATCATATTTTTCTTCAAAGTATTCATGCCTCCTTGGTGACTCCTAGATACCTCCATGATGTTGTTTTTCCTCCTAGGTGCCCCTACACCATATTTCCCAACAAAAAGAGAATTCTTGTCCCAAGAATTGGACAATGTCTTCCAGCCACCAGTCTGATCATGTCTTGGTTTCATATCCTTTTTAGAGATCCAATAATCTCCCAAAGTCATCTACTTCCTTCTTCTCCAACCTATTTTCACGTCAGAAGAGTCGTTAGAAATAAAATGTTTATTTTGATGTCCTCTTCTAGGACAATGCTTCTTGTAGTGGGACTGTATTCCTATCCCCATCTCCTTCATTTGCTGCCTTTGCAACTTTTCACAACCATCATCCCACACCTGCTCAATAATAGGACAACTAATGGTCCCTACTTGCACACATTGCAAGTCCCAAATCCCTACATCCTTAGAATTGTCCTTCCTTTTAGATGGTTAAATTCAATAGCCCTCTTCCAACCAGTATCTACATTGTCTCCAAAACAAATGACAAAATGCTCCTCCAAGGAACCCAAAGGTAAAGGGCTTAACTCATACCTCTTACCTTCTTTGCATACCAAATAATTATTTTTATAACCATCATGAATGTTTCTTCATGTACACTGTCAGGATCTTCCCAAGATTACATGTCCACAAGTCATCTCTATAACATCACATAAAACACTATATTTCTATGCACCAATTGAAAAATTAATGTAAACCTGTTCCTTAACCAAAAGATTCTAATCTTTACTAATCCATGTTGCAAAGTATGGCTTAGGATGAGGAAAATTCTTCAAAATTATTTTGGTTATAACTTCATAAGCAACTAAGTTTCTATGTGCACCCAAATAAATTATGAGTTTGCATACTTTACCTTTGGTCAAACAATTTGCTTTGAATATACCCACTTGTGGTGTTGGTTGTATTGGTTTTATTATTCCCATTAGAAGGGATTCCCCTACCTCTAGATAAACCAGTATAGATGCATTCTTCTCTTCTTCTTATTTGATGAGATGTGCTCTCCTTTCTTTGTTTTGATCTGGTTCATTCTACTTAGGAAATTTGAAGGATTGATGCCCCATTTCATTGAAATGAAAACACCTACCTATGAAGACACCATTTCCTCTCCCTCCTCCAAATATGCCACCTCTGTGGTTGTATCATCCCGTTTGATCTGATGTGGATTTCTTACCCTTATGTTTGTCATTGTTTCTTTGAAAATATGAATTTGTAATGCCACCTCTTCCTCTCATGGCTGCACCTCCTCTATTTCTTTTTATCTCATTCTTCCTCTTCAACTTCTCCTCTACCCTAGCTGTTAGTTGAAAGCATTATCCTAGGGTCCTTGGCACATTTAACACTATCTCATCCTGTATGTTGTAGCTTAGGCCATTCATTTATCTAGCCACCTTCTCATCCTCATCTTCCACTCCTCCCCTAATGCTTAAGGTGTGAAATCGTTAAGTTTGGGACATTATATCCATGTCCCTTTGCTTCAAGTTGTTCCTTCTCGTCTTGATTTGTATTTCCAAATATGATGGCAAGAATTGACTCTTCACCATAGTCTTCATCCTCTCCCAATTTGAGATTGTATTTAACCCCATTGTTATCCTTTCATTCTAAATTCTAGTCCACCATGTAAGGGTTGTTCCCCTTAACCTTTCCTTAGCCAACTTCACCTTATTTTCTTCTTTTACATCTTCAAGATCAAAATAATTCTCAAGTGCTTATACCCATCCAGGCACTTCTTTAGTGTCCATCCTTCCTTGGTAGATTGGAAAGTCAACATGCCCCTTTCCACCATTGCCTTGTACTTCTTTTATAAACCTTATGAACCTCCTCTCCCCAAGATCATTTTCTTCCCTATGACCCTTATTTGCTTGTTCCTAATTGAACTCTTCTTCTCCTTCATGGTTTTCCTCATGAACCTCTTCTCTTCTAGGTTCTCTTCTCTCCTTCTCCAGTGCTTCTATCCTCTCTAAGAACTGAAGTATTTCTCTTCTCATGTGCCTCTCTTCTCTTTCCCTTGTTTCTTGTAATTCCCTCTTCTCTCTTTCCTTCTCTTCAATTTCTGCCCTCAAATTCCTCTATTTCCCTCTCCATTTGGTTCTTGGGTGCCATACCTCCAAACTCTCTCTTCTCCTATCTCCCACAAAAATCTACTAGCGAACTCTGATACCAATTGATGTAAAGTTGTTGCATGGAAAATTGATGAATTTTGTGGCTAAGGTGTAGAAGCCAGCATTCTGACTTAGAAAGGGGTATGTTTAATGGTTGAAAGTAACTTGGTGTGTCATTTTAATAGTGAATCCATTATTGTTTGGCTGAGGAGGTGAATGGAGGTCATACATTGGAGAAGCCATTGTTTTAAGGGTTGTTTGAAGCCAATTTGGGGCTTTTCAGTTTGTGAAGGTCATAGGATCAAATTGATTTGATATTCCTTCATTTGGGGACCTTTGTGAAGACTTTTGAAAGTATTAGAGTTAGGGGTTAAATGTATGGTATACTTTCTTTGTTATTTGAACATTTATAGGGCTTTCTAAAAGGGTACAATCAGATTTTTAAGTAATTTGGTTCAAAACAAAAACACCTAAGCCTAGGATATGTTAAATAAGGGGATAATGGGTGTATATGAATGTAATTTTTTCACAAAGTGTGTTGGAGAATTTTGGAGTAAATGAGCAATTTAGATCAGTTTAGGGCTACTATAAAGCCTAGGCCTAATAAGACAGTCTAGAGAGTTGGGAGAGTTGGGTGTGGTTGTAACCCTTATAAACTTTTGAATCCACTTTAAATAAGTCTAAGTAGACTAGATATACCATCTTTTGGCTTTTGGAAGTTATTTGGATCATTTGGAAGCTTTAGAGGGGTTTTTGGCTTGTGGGAATAATACTTGAACCATTCATATTTCATCATGTTCAGTTTTTCCACCCAACCCTCTGCAACATTTTCATTACTATAATTGCATAGTTTTACATCACAAAGAATAAGATAGAAATTTTTTTTGTTATTTTGATAGGCAATTATGTCATTTGAGACTAATAAGTGTGTCATTTTAATAGGGAAACTATGTCAAAATAGAGGATTAAGTGCATCATTTTATCAGTGACTACGTCAAATCAAGTATGTAACTGCATTGAATGAAAATATGCCTTTGTCTCAGAATAGATAGCAGAAATAGAGTAAAAATAGAACTTCAATTAGAAAAATCAATAAATCTAGAATAAATATCCTAATGTAATAGCCATAGATCACAAACAGATAACCAAGAATCAAAGTGAATATCCCAATGATTAAAATGGAAAATAGAAGAATGAAAATTTGTAAGTGTGTCATTTGCGACATGTAAGTGCGTTGAAATAGAGGGTCAAGTGTGTTTATCTATCAATGAGTGCGTCAATTGAGACATGTAAGTGCGTTGAACGAAACTATGTCTGCGTAAAATTGAATCCGTAACTGCACAAGAAAAAGAGAAAATTCCAATTTTTGAACCTTTTTTCTTCACGTCGGGTTCAATAGTGTTAATTGGGGTAATAATGATCTATATAAAACCTGCAAAAACATTAAAATCTCAACCATAAAGAGATCTGTTAGGAAATTAGTATAATGAAATCAATTCAAAAACACATGAACATGCAAACCAAAAGTCCTCCTTCATTTTTCTCCTTCTCTATGCAATGTGGGCTCTCAAAAATGAGTACTCAATGTGCCAGCATGAGAATTCAAATAAATTGTGTTTAAAAAATTAAGATAATTAGCTATCTATTTATAAGAATTATGGGGGTTCCAATCAAGATTCCATGATTGGTGGGATTGATTGCATGTAATTAAAGAGTTGAACTTAGAGTGAGTGGGAGTTCAACTCATTTGATTGCCTGCCAACAAAATAGATGGAATTGTTAAGAGGATAGATTGAAGAGTTGACTGATTTGATTGAAGACTTAACTGATGAGGTGAAATAGAAGACTAGATAGATTAAATAGATAACTAATTTGATTAATCAACTAGGAGAGAGAATTATGGAGTTAACGAAAACTCATATTTGGAAGGATAAATATGATTAAATAAAGAAAATTATTTATTTATTTGCACATGTGGGGATAAATAAATAAACTTTATTTATTTATGAGAGGAATAATTAGTTAATTAAATAAATATTATTTATTTAATTATGAGAGGGAAATTGATTTAATTATTACATAAATGTAATTATAAGAAGGATGTTTTAATTAAATAATATGATTATTTAAATAAATATAATGACATAGGGAATAATTAAATAACATTAATTATTTAGTTACTTTATAGATGAAATATTGATTAGACCTTTAATAATTAAGTAATTAATTAAAATCACTTAATTAGGAATTTATAGGAAAATGATGATTTTAAATTTAGAATATAGTGGAAAGATGGAGATTAATTAAATAACAAAGGTTATTTAATAATCTTAGAAGAATGTTAGTAAATTCATTGCATGAGAGCAATTGACCATTTTTAAGTGTACATTTTGCCCCTCTTTATTATAATGCATTTTCAAGCATTATTTCAAAGAAAGTAGAGTTGTTGCGTGAGAGAAATTGACCATTTTTAAGTTTCTATAGGTTGATTCCAAACTAGGGTTTGACTTAGGCAAACACCCATCTACACAACATTTTTGATCTTTTCTATGTGCAAGAATAGGTGGCAATCGCACCGGGACCAGATCTTACAAGTTTAAGACCTCGCAGACAGTTCACAACTAAAAACAGTCAAAAGTGCATGGAATAGGTTGACCCAATTGACCTAATTTTGAGAAAAGGTCGAGCAAGTCACCCTAGTCCCTCCAAAACAATGTCAAATTGAATCCACATGTTAGTTGTAGTTTTGAGTTTCCATTTTGGTATCAAAATTGGTTTATCAAATTTCTATCAGTTTGTGTGCATATCAAGTCAGTATTTTCCTTCATTTCAACCTAGATCTCACATCTCTCTATCAATCATCCTCCTTTCCATCATTCCATTTTAGCGAAGGATCACAATACCCATTCAACGCTTGTACCTTTCAAGCCTATTGGATCATCTTCCTTCCTAATGTGTAATAGGAAATAGGATCTCATCCCATCAATCCCCTTTTCATATTGTACACTTTATTCGATTTTATTCTCCCGTTCTTATACCTTGTATTTTTCTTTCTTGATTAATAAGAGCCGATATTTTTCAATTTATCAGTTTATCTCAATTAGTTTTGTGGTTATCACTATGATATTTGGTCTTAGGTGTTTTATTTGCTTATTGTGAAACCTATGATTTATATAGCCATGACTACTCACATTATTATTACATGAATAGGGAAAGATTTTAAACAAGTGGAATATTTTGAAAAAACTAGGAATATACACTAGAAAGAGTGTATAAATAGAAAAGAACAAAGTAACTGATTTCAAATCTTACAACAATGTGATATTTTTGAGAGTTTTTAAAATTTATTTACATTTTTATAATCTTTGTAGTGAGTTTTATTCATATATGTTACTATTAATCTTAAGGAAAAGAAACTTATAAACTACACAACCAAATCATAATATTTGTTAGTATTGGATGAATTCTTATAATTAAAAAATCTAAAACTTCAAATTTTTCACCATCTAATCTATTTTTGAATTGTAATTTTTTGTTCAATAAAGTGCTTTACAAATAGCAATATAAATTTATCTACCACCTATAACTATGTGATATGTATTCCTTTTTTGGTAAGCGCTTAGAGAATTAGATTTATAAATGAATATGATTGAAAAGACTTCTACTAAATTGATCTTATCTATATGTTTCATAAAGTGGTCTTTATTATTGGGTGTTGATCTTGATACATGTCATTATTCCATGAAGGTTCTTTTTCCCTTTGAATTTGGATAACCACGTCTCTTGACTATCTAGCATTTATCATTCATTAATTACCATTTTTTTTCATTTATTTTTACAAATTACATATATGTTTCAAAAAATCTTTGTACTTCATGAAGTAATTTTCTTTTTCCTTTTTTTGTGGGGGTTTTTGTTTCATCAAGTTAGCTAAAATTCCATATGATATTTGTATTCCCATCTCCACACTAATAACAAGTTAGCACATTCTCAACACTATTACTTTGAGAATATTACATAAAAGAATATAATATAAACATGTACAATCATACAATAAGGGGAGATTACTTTATTTATACTATAACTTATTGAAAGGTAGTGTAATTTTTTTCCTTTGAACAATCTCAATCTTGCTTTTAAAAAGAGAAATTCTTTTTAAAAGTAAAACTTTCTTATATTAATTTGCTTTAGTTTAATTAAAAACCTTGTTTTATATATAGATAGCTGAATAAAATCATGAAAACTTGATCATTACTCTCCCCCTCTCCCTCCATCCCTTGTTGCCCCCCTCCATATGAATTGACAAAATTGGATTGCCATGTAAGAAGGGAAAGACAATTAAACAATCAATATATCTGAATCACCTTTTTTGTTATTTCATGGATTAATGACATGCTCACACCTAAATGAGTGATATTAAGAAGATGAACACAAATGTACATAATATCCACTATCTTTTCATGCTCCTCTACTTCACACATACACTACCAATCTTGATAAATATCCCTAAAATCCATACCTAATCCGCTTACAATTTCTATTTTAAGAAGGAAAAGACAATTAAACATTCTATCAATATTTCATAAATTAACAATATATTCACATCTAAAAAGAATGATATTAAAAAGGCGAACACAAATTTAAATAATAATCACTATCTTTTCATGCTCCCCTACCTCACCCATACACATAAAAACTATATAAATATCCCCACAATCAGTACCTAATCCTCATAGAATTTCTATAACTTCTTCCAAAACTACCAAATAATACTTTATAAATCACAATGTATGATTTTGGACTCCACCTTATAGTTTGATTAAATCTTTATATAATGATGACATACTTCACTCCTAACAAACCAAGTGGGTTGCCATCCAACAAAGTTATGCAACCTAGTATTGTCGGTTTGGAAAACTATTATTGCCTTCCATTTTGGACCCATACCTACATAGCAAAAAAAAGTATACATAGATTCTTAAGTCACTCATCATGAAGCATTTTTAGATCACTTTTGTAGCAATGCTTACAAAATA
The DNA here is from genome assembly GCA_018584345.1 of Thuja plicata. Classification (NCBI taxonomy): domain Eukaryota; kingdom Viridiplantae; phylum Streptophyta; class Pinopsida; order Cupressales; family Cupressaceae; genus Thuja; species Thuja plicata. The sequence goes on from MU224222.1 coordinate 135,726, forward strand.
TACTTGAAGAACACTCCGAATCCATAGAAAAGCAAAGAGTTTTATAAGAATATAATGATCACACTGACGTAGTATTTCATAGGACGTCGTTTTACAAGCATTTCATTATTAAAGTTGATTGTACTTCAGAGAATCAATCTAACGATTTGAGTTACTCCACCATTTTCTAGAACTAAAATATCACAAAAATCATTTCTTCAAAGGAATGCCAAGAATATCATTTGAACTATCTTATCACTAAGAGATGGACATCCATCACCAAGCAATTAACAATTTTTTTTTTTTTTTTTTTCAAAAACAAGTTTGTAAGAACCCCACACAATCTTTTCCACAGAGTGTATCTTTTTTAATAGTATCTATAAGAGCTCAAGCTTATCTTTATTATGTTTTATATGACAACATTTTGATCTTAGAGTTCACTTCACTCTTATATTTCTAATAGATATTTGAGTTTATAATGAAATGATAAATGGATTTATTGTTTGCATTTTAGAATTTTGTAATGAACAATTTATTTTTTTCGTTTAGAATTGAAATTTAACCTTTATAATTTGCATTTATTCTATAAATTTAAAAATTATAGTCGGCGTCTTAGAGTTAAATTTATTAAAAATGATTAAAATGTTATCGTTAAAAATTCATAAATTGTAGAGTATAATTAGTTTATAATTATCAAAGTGGTAATATTTATATGCACATGTTCAATATATGATTGATAGTGTGATGCCCTATTTGAAGGATCAAAGCACAATATGACGGGACAAATTTTTGCACTCAAAAGTAATAACAACAACAAACAACACCAATGATATGATGGAAACATGTCATACTTGTATTGAAACATGGACATTCGTTCCCCTTTGGATGCAATGTCACAGAGGCCATACACGGGAAGCAACATCATCAGTGCATAGGCATGATGGTGCTACTCAACTAATGGTGATGATGACGAAGACCAAGATAAGAGGTATACAAGATTGTAGATGGATTAGATCAGCTGTTATTTTGTCATTGATGTCAAGCAATTGATTTCTGACTTTTATTAAGTTGCCATATCATTCAGAGTATGATATAAGATGAGTGAATTAAAGAAAAGAGAAAGTGGAAAGTTATGAAGATGAAGAACTTAATTGGGCAGCTAATATAGTTCACACAATGATAAGGTAATATTGGTATAGTTATTTTCTACTTTACATTTGATGTTATCAAGTCGTAAAGCAAATTGGTCAAGTCGGTAAAGGAAACAGTTAAGTTACCGAGTAGGAAGAAGTTTGTCAGTAAAGGGAAGTGTTTGTCGATAAAGACACCGAGACACCAAGACACCGACAGCAAGCCAAGACACCGAGTACATGAAGATAGTTACCGAGCACATAACAAGGATTAGATCGACATTTAATGAAGAGACACAGTGATCTAGAAGATTACAAGGATAAAGAAGAGTTAGTTACAGAGATCTACGATCAGGAAAATTCAATGTGATGATCTATGGTAAAGATTAAGCGACAAAAGTGATAGTACCACATCCAAGAAAAAGTTCAAGTCATGAGGTGACACTAACATAGTTCACCAAGTATCAAATTCATTGAATCAGTTCATAAATTTGATCTGACAGTTGAGAGTAAAAGAAGGAATACCTAATCAAGGAGATTAAGAGGAAAAACAAAGTCTATATAAAGGATGAATTTGAATGACAGAGAGGCTGGCAAGTTGAAGTGTGGATGTGATACCGAGTAAATAAGTCAAGAAGAAAGAAGTGAAAATCCAAGTCTAGAGAAGATACTGATGAAGTGTTGAGGCCAGTAGTCAAAGAGTGCATACGAGATCTGATCAAGTAAGAGGTAGTTGCAGTATTACAGAAAAAATTCTATGTTGTTGCTTATTAACATTTGTAGCAGGAAAATATCTTAACCGAGTGGACTTAATAGTCTTATTGTAAAAGATGACATTCTAAAAGAGTGTTTAAAGTCCTTTAACCAGGCCACTCCTAACATGGTGAAGATCCTAACAGATCTGAGGTAAATCCCCCAACGGGGTCACATTTGACAATGTGCATTGTAATCTTTAACATGATTGGCTCTTAATTGAGCATACTTCAGAAGAGTCTTTTTATTTGTGGGTGACAATTCCTACAGAGGTTTTTCCCAAATTGGGTTTCCTCATTAAATATTAGTGTCATATGTGTTGAATGTTTATTGTGCATGACATCTGATGATTACTTAAGTTGTTGATTGATATATTGAAGTTATTGTTGATTCAGTTAATGTTGAAGTTTATCTTACTGAGTTGAATCAGAGTTTAAGTTTTTAAGGTTTATAGAATCACTATTTTCTGAATCACCCCCTCTCAATAAACTAGCAATTGGTATCAGATTTAAGTAATCTAAAGAGATACGTTTAAAAGACTTGAGTAAAAGATCCTAAGATGTATAAGAGGGAGGCACCAAAGTTTAATAGGGATAACTTCTCTACATGGAAAAATAGGATGAGACTGCACTTATCTGGAATTGGAGAGTATGCATTATACTATCTTGATAATGAGTATTCACCACCACCATTTGGGCCGATGACACTTGAGAAAATAAGAGAAAGGCAAGATCACACACAAGTTATGATTGAGATATCCCCTTTTCTCACCGACTAGGAGTTCAATGACCTTAAAGGATGTGATACAACAAAACAGATGTGGGATAAGATTGCATTGGTATATGGTGGAGATAAACATGTTTAGAAGGAAAAAGTTGAAGGTTTGAGAGGAAAATTTGTGAAGACATTATTTTTCCATTAGTATGCAAAAGGAAAATAGTTTCTGATCCTTCGGTAAACCTACACTGAAAGACAAACTTTCAGGAACATCGAAAGTACAAATATCAGAGATCACCAAATGTGTGAATTTCAAGAGACACCCAACGAGACAAATCTCAAGTGAAACCAAAATAGGAGAAACAGAGGAACCCGACAGACAGTTCAATCAAAGGAACACCGAAAGACAGGCAAACCGATTTCAGAGCAAATCGAGCATCATACACCGATAGTCAGTTACATTACGGAAAAAATGGATCTGACTTCCACGTTAGATAAAACACTCATATTCTATTTATAGAGTTTTGTTTTGTTTTAAAACCATTACTTAAGGGATAAGAAAGATTATTGTAACTATTTTAATCAGTCTAACTGATTGAAAATATGCAGGCTAGGAGATCAAGGTCAAATTGTAAACCTATGATCATAGAGTTAAAGTTGTAATACATGAAACTTAATTAGGTCAATCTATCTTATAAATAGATGTTGTAATCATTCAATATTATAGATGAGAGGATAAATGTAGCCAATGAGCACATCTATGGATCAGACTGAGAGTTTCAAGAAATAGAACAACAAAAGATGAATTTGGTTATCAAGAAACAAGAACAGAGGCTACCAAGCAACAGTGGTATTATTCAATCACATTAGGTGATACATATATACATATAATATTGAATGGATCTGTAATAAACAATAGTATATTGCATACACTCAGGTCAATGAGTAATTTTCTTACATTCTAACAAGTGAAGCAAAGTGTAAAAATCCTTTCAAGAAAGGTGGATTTAACAATCCTATTGTAAATGTCTTAACCGAGTGCACACTAAATAATGTTTCTAAAGATCTTATTAGGTCTCCAGATAATACTCCTAATAGGGTAGACCATCAAAAGTGATCAAATTGTAAGCCTTAACTGGCCCCTTCCAATCTGTAGATAGTGAAGATTTTGTGGGTGCCATCCCCACCGCAGTTTTTACCTTCTTACAGAGGTTTTTTGCGATATCATATCATGTGTTATGAGTCAATTACTTTCATGAATGTTTCTATGAATGTTTACATGTTTGAATAAGATTAAAGAATTGATATGTCTTACACAAAGATGGTATAGAAAAAATGGTTGGATAAACAATTGATTACATAAAGGTTAAAGGATGAAAGAGATAAAAGTTTTAGAGGTACTGATTCACCCCTCCCCTATCATTACACACTTTCCATTATTTGCAATAATTGGTATCAGAGATAGAACTCTTATTTGGAAAACTTACAGACTTAAGAGAAAAGATCATACAATGGAGAAGTACAGACTTTGCAAAAGCATTGAGAATCAGAAGCTAGAAATTCATATCTTCTATGAACAGTATAAAGAAGCTAGAATCAAGATGAGAAAACTGTTAGATGAAAGAAAGATTATGGAATCTCATTGTAATGAGATAGATTACCAAGAGGAAGAGACACCAGATCTATTTGATTCTTCAGGATCCACTACAAGAAAAGCATCAGATACATCAGAAGAAAGCATCACAAGCTTAAATGAAATCAATCAACATCTAGCTAGACAAGTGAAATCTCTGCAAATCAGTCAAGAGACATAGATGGTAAGAATGATTGATGTCATGAACAATGCTAGACAAGCTGAGCAAGAGAGAACACTAGCTATTGATGATAGAAGGAAGATTACTGAAAAACTACAAGAGAAATAATCTGAAATAGAGAAACTTACAGAACATCATCATGAGATTACAAATCAGATTATTCTTGAGTCAAGAGGCAAAAAAAATGAATGTTGAACTCATTGAAAGAATAGAAGCTATCGGTGAGCTAAGGGAAGAAAATGAAAAGCTGAAACAAGAACTCATAATTCAACAGCAACATAATGAGATAATCAAAAGAGCTGAAGAAAGCAATAAAAGAACGGATGATTTTCTTGATGGACAAAGGAGAGCCAACAACAACATTGGACTAGGCTATACTGAGAATGGAGAATCACCCAATAAAGATGATCAAAAGAATGTCTATAAAAATCCAAGACCAAGAAAGCTGACATGCAATCACTATGGAAAGCAAGGCCACACATCAAATGTATGCAGGAGAAAAATGAAAGGCATTCCTAACTCCACATCTTCATTGATAGGATTCTGTTATAAATGTAACAAGAAAGGACATAAAGCATATGATTGTAAGTCAGAGATGAAACAAACAAAGAAGGAAACCTACATGGACAAATACTGTCCTACTTGCAAAATGCATGGGCACACTACTCTTGAATCTTGGAAGAAGAAAAAGAAAGCATGGAAGCCTAAAGGTCAAGAATCTGCCTATCAACCAAATAGAGTCGGTAACCACTATGTATGGGATTACAACACATGGACAAACTGTACATCATGTGGAAGATTTGGTCACATTGCTGCAAATTGTATGAGATAGTGGACAAGCAAGTCTAGAGGTTGGACTAACCCTGGAATGGCATGTTTACACTATCATAAAGTCGGTCATCTCAAGAAAGACTGCAGAGACTGAATGACATAGACCAACACCTTTTCCAATGGAAACACCATTGAAGAAATTAGGAAGATGAGAAACAAAATGTGGAGGAAAGCTTCAAACAATGATGAAGCTAGACCAAGCAATGCAATTGGTGACACCCTATCCAATGGATCCGGTGACATCACCACCCCCACCTAAGCAGAACAAGTAACTATGGAAATACATTACACCAAGTTACATTTTGCATCAGTTCCAATCATACATACTTGAAATGCCAAATTATCATGATTATAGATACACTATGGTATTACTTGTTAAATTATGTGAAAACTATTTCATCGGTTAATGCATACCAAAATACATCGGTATACATTCAAAGCTAAATTGTCTGCACTTATCGAGAATTGTCGGTTAACATGTAAAAGCTAAAGTTTCTAGTGTAAACTGAGATCCGTCGGTAATCATATGAGCTGACAAAGTTGTCTTTGCCATACACTGAAACCTGTCGGTAAAAGTAATAAGTTAGACAACTAACCTGAAGCATCACGTTGTCACTGAGAGGGAAGTTAGCGTATAAACTGATGATCCTATCTTCACACATCAAGGAGTGGTTGAGAATTAATGAATCGACCTAGGGCAAATTCTATAAATAGATGATAGAAGGGTTTCATTTCTCACCAGCAATTTGAGTGAAGCGACCAGAGTGAAAATAGAGCTAGAAGTGACAACATTACAGAGTGACTCCAACCCGTTACAAAGCAATCCAAGTAGATTAGTTCAAATAAAGAGGTTGAAGTAAGTACCAAGCATAACCGAGAACTCTATTTATCTTTTACAGAAAGCCCTAATTTAAGAAACAATTGCCATGACATCAAGAACAGCTAAGCTGAAGAGCATCAAGAAGGATAAGGTCAATCTTGTCAAGAACTCTACCTGTGTAGAACCACATTGTAAGATATGCCTAGAGGTTGCATCACAACCCGAAAATGTTGGAGCATTATCATGAATAATAGCTAGGGTTTTGCTTGTCGAAGACGTGCGAGCATACATACATTGCAAAATTATAGAAATAGGTGACCTAGAGGTTGAACAAGCTTTCAAGAAGCTATGAAAAGATGATTGCACTATCAAAGATGAGCACAAACACATAAAAGTGAAAGGGCTCACAATTTCCCCATGGTTCCCAAAAGAGTTTAAGACCGAGTATATTCGGTTAGTATTGAGAAAGATACACAACCATAAGCTATGGCTGGATGAGTCTAAACTAATAAAATGAGATGTTATTCATGCAGTCACCAGTTATCCAATAATCAATAAGCTAAAGGCATTGAAGCACCCGCCCAAGGCTGACATTGAGAAGAATACATGAGCTAAGTGTGATGGAAGAGGACTTAAGGTATCCACTATCACAGATGATGAGCTAAAATTTGGAGCATGTGTCTTAGGATACAAGTTCTTTCAGACAAGAAGGATAAATATCATTGCATCTGGTGTAGTGGATATAGCCTACAAGATTGTCAATAATGGAACTCAGATGGATCTATCAGAACTTTTACTCAAGCAGCTAAAAGAGAACCTAAAGACAATCAGAAATGCAAAGTCAAATTCATGTAAGTTTGGTTCACTTATCATGTGCATATTCTTCTACTTCCAAGAATCTTTTCCATCATTAGGAAATGTGAAATGGGATACAAAAAGACCAGTCACCATATAGATAAGTGAGTTTATAAAATCACTAGGAGATAATTTTGAGTCAGTAATGGATGAATACATTGCTGGATTCAAGGAGAGAATGCAGAAGAGAGTAAGGATCCCCGAGAAATTAATTAAGAAATTCAAGACTGATATATGTTTCATGGTAGACATGGAATTCACATACATCAATCCTATTGTACCAAGAACAACATGGCTACAACCACTTGACTATGAAGTGAACATAGATCAAGCATCCAATGCAATTGATGCATTAATAAATGAGCCAATTGATAAATCACAACCCAAGTTTGGCACCTATGAAGAAGCCAAAGGAAGAATCAAACCTGGCTTGGTTGTAAAGAAGATAGACAGGAAGATGGATAAAATGGTCAAGAACTTGAAGAAAAGGTTGTCGGTTACAGATTAATAAACTAAACAGAAAGAGGAAACCGAGGGACAGTCACCCTTCGGTGAAGCTAAAAAGGAAAGTGACTCTGAGTCTATAGAGTCAGATACTCCATTACCTTCACCACCTAAGAATCCTACAACTACAACTTCTACAAGGACAAGAAGTCAAACAACTAAGTACACAAGTCCTTCACCATTGAAGAAAGGTCAAGTAAGGACCTATAAGAGGAAAATTGAAATACAAAAAAGAGGGCCAGCAAAAAGAAGAAAGTTCATTAGAACTAAGGAGGACATTGAGGAAACCAAAGAAGATTAAGGTGTTCAAGAGGAAAAGAAAAAAGATACCTGAAGCAAATGATGAAGTGTGTGCCTCAATTCTCAAATTAGGTTCAGTAAATAGTAGGAAGGTCAAGCAATGGTTAACATTGGATCCCTTGGATCAAAATAAGATTGAGGAGGAAATCATCAAGATGATGTGCATATTCAAATACCTCCCAATACAACTGGCATAAAATATGCCCAGAGAACTTAAAAATAGGATATCGACAAGATGGACATTTGCCTTGCACTCTGAGAAATAAATCAGGGAAAGAGCCCTAGTATCAGTCATGCCTCTTGTATCAAAAATGGAGGAGATCAAAGAAATGATGAAGGTTCATTCCAAAAGGTTCTCACCAAAGTTGAGAGCATACCAAGTTCTTAAAGGACATCTGCTGGACCTAGATAGAAAGAGTGAAGCCGAATGGAGAAAAATACTTGATATTCCTATAAAGGATACAAGTCCTGAGCCAAAAAGAGCTCTTACCGAGAATCAAGAAACCAAGGATGATCAGGCTACTCAGAGCACCAAAACAATTACCATCACTGATGTAGAATTGGACAAAGAGGAAATGGACACTACATGAAACAAGAATATGGATGTTGCAGATGAGACATGGCTAGACACTACTATGGAAAACACTATGGACAATACAATTATTGACATCACCGGTGATCCAACAGATGAAATCTAGAAAGATGAATATGTCATTGTTTCCAAGGACCAGACCGGTGAACATGACACTATAATTGATTCTACATAGGTGAACATACTGGGAAACATGAAACTATTGATGGAAGCCATCAATATTCTCCAAGGAAAGGAGAAATCACCTACCAAAGATGAAAGCATACCCAAAGACAAGGGTGATGCAGAACAAAAAGATCCATCTAAAGAACAAAAACACATATCTAAAGAACCAAAAGATGCTACTAATGTACATCAAGAAAAATCTACTGATTAGAAAAGTGAAGAAGAGTAGCAAGCAAAAGATGGAGAGAAGAAAGAGAAAAGTGAAGAAGAGAAGAAAGATGATACACAAGAGAATACAGAAGAAAAATCTACAGATACACCCAGGGTTAATGAGGAGACATCTTCACCTAACTGATAGGTTGGCACCAAGCAGAAGGTAAAATAAAATACATCTACCAAGCCTTCACCGAGCACTTCAGAGAAGACAAATGAACTAGCAATAGTAGTTCACACATCTACATCCACACAAATCTCAAAGAAGAAGAAGAAAAAGAATAAGAATCTAGTTACTTTGGATGAAGTTATTGAGATTCTAGTATGTGATCCTAGAACATTGGATCCAACTAAACTAACAAAGTGTGCAAGACTTTGTGAGAGAAAAGTTATCTAAGATAAGCTTAGGAAGGCAACAAAAGAAACAAAGGTACTCGAAACTACAAAATACATACTGCAACAGATAGTACCTGACACTAATATTGATAAAGATAATCATATACCTGATCAATTGGTCATTCTCATAGAAGCTATCACATCTCAGATTGTAGATGCTGAAAAGGCAATTGAAGAACGGGCAAAACATAAATTCCAATTCAAACTAGTAGAGAAAATCAGCCAAGAAGTGGAAGAGAACAAGGTGAAGCTATTTGAACTTGTAAGTACATTGGACCCCATTATTTCAAAAGCTATAACCTTAATCCAAAAGTTATGCACTTTAGATCAACTCACTAAGGAGTATAGTGAGAAGATAGCACAAATCGATGTTGATCTACACACAAGTGCACAAGGTCTCACTAACAGTGAAGGTGCAATCAAATTTCACTATGACCAGCTAAAGAAAGCAAGAAAGCTGAGACAAGATATTCAAAATGCAGAATCAAATTTTAGAGATGAGGTAACCGAGCTCCAAGCTCTAATTTTACCCAGTCTCACATTACTACAACAACACATAACACTGGAAAGAACATTGGTTGCCACCCCATAAATGTCTGTCCTAGTCAACATTTATGATATGCATGGCAGAGTTGCATTAGAGCACATGGATTTGGAACACATTAAAGAGAAATGGGAATAGATGATGGAAGATATGAAAAACTCTCATTCCCACATTCTGGACAATCTGTAAGTTACACATTTTTGCCAAAAAATTGACAACTTGTAAGATGTACGTCTTTGTCCTTAATATCAAAAAAGGGGGAAATGATATGTTCATATATGTGTTAGAAAAACTGAGAGCGGGGGGGGGGGGGGGTTATCAGTATTTGTCTTATTAATTACTTTTCAGCAGCTTAAACATAAATCAAACATACATTGAATGAAGCTTAACATAAGAACTCATAACACATGATATGATTATGGGGAAACCTTGATTAGAGGAAAAACCTAGTGGGAATTAGTACCCAAAAATATTGTACTAGGTATAATGAACCTGTTAAAGTTCCTTTGTCCTATTAGAAGCAGCCTTTACAATATGAGTACAATGACCTGGTTAAAGGTCTGACCCTGTTAGGAGTCTTTTAAAAAACCCTGTTAAAGGTATATGGCTCACTGCCTAGGCTCATTGCCCAACAAGATGAAGGCTACAACCTTCTGAAAGATGATATACACTATATCAAAATGAACTGCTATGATGACACTGCTGTCTGATCAGTTCCGTGTATGCGTGAATGCTCTTACTCTCTTAAAGATCTATATCATGTACTAGCTTCATTATACTGCTCTTCTTTATCTTCCTCTTACATAATAATTGACACTTGTAACATATCTTTACATTACATACTTATATGTTCATATCCGAATAGGTGCGACCCAAAACAAAACTCTAGTCGGCCCTAAAACAAAATATACAATGCTTCTGAACAAGTCGGATCAAGCGTGTTTACTACAATGCTAATTACATTATTAAAAACATATAACTAAAGGCGCTTAGCCATTACATTACAAAATAATTCACGCTGATTAAAACACTAGTTGGCTTCCATGCTCTGTCTTCTAGACTGCCGGTCTATTGATCTGCCTATAAATTTGTCATACTATTGTTCTATACTATGCATGTCTAGATGTAGCATGTACACATGTCATATAACATATATCTAAATGTGCATAAGCTGATTTGATCTCTCGTACATGCACTGATGTGTTGATCGCTGAGTATCTCTGTCTGCCCTGTTTTCCATACTTAGTCATTTTGTCTTTTAAGACAGAAACTAAACATGACTTTTTCCATGATGACAACACAAAATGAGTCATGCATCCTCAGGAAGTTAACTTTCCAACAATCTCCCCCTTTTTCATTTATGGCAACAAAGGAATGTGGCCAAGTTACTCAAAATGACTTAACACAAAAAATGACCGTATATCATAACATCTTATTGATATATACATATACTTCTCTACATATACACATTCTATATTACTCCCCCTTTGACATTAATGAAAAAGGTGTACAAAAACTTGTAAGTCTTCTGCATACTTACTCCATGTAAACTTCAGGGTACACAATCTGAAGAGATTGGATCTCTTTCTCCTAAAATACTTTCATTGCATCAACAGTCTGTAGATGTGCGCATAGGGCATATGTCAGTTTCTCCATTTTCATCAAATCCATGAAAGGAACTTGATCATATGTCACCATGGTGTCATCAATCTATTTGATGTTCTCATTAAGAACTGCTAAAGATGGCACAAGTGCATTTCTCAACTGGGTTTGCCTTACTCTTATCTTGCTGATTTCCAACTTAGCTTTCTCAATATTGTCTAACTACCCTTGGTAGAAATTATTGCATATGTTCATGTCTTGCGTGGAAGTCTCAACTAATTTTCTTATGTTGTCCACCATGATTTCTTCTTCTTCTACCTTTTTAACATGCTCAGAGGTGAACTTCATTCTATCCATGCAGTTAGCTATAACTTTCTTGCCTTTAGCTGCTAAATCTTTCAGTATGGATTGCCCAATCTTTAAGGATTTTAGGTCTAAGGTAAAATTATTTACCAATTCATTCAGTCTCTCCTTCTTGTATTCATCTTCAGAAATTTTAGTAGCAGAGTCTACTAAACTTGTAAAGTGTGATTTGAAGTTTGTCAAAACGCTGTCCACATCTTCAACTGATTGGAATTTGGCTACTTTCTGATCAGCAGGCACTAAGTCATTCAATATGTTTACTATTCCCAAAAAGCGAGGGTTCCTCATCACTTGTTTCTCCTTTTCTTTTTCCATAGCAAGAACACTGATCTTAATTAGGTCTTCTTCTCCCCATGCATCCAGACTTGCTGAATCAAGAGTTAACCTTGACAACAATGAGGTGGATGGTTGAGTGGATGGTGAGAATATAGTGTTCTAACTGGTATCCATGCATTCAAATTTTACTGGTATCTCTTTTATTGGTGTCTTATCACCTTAAGTATCTTTTTCTTCATTTAAGTCAATTGGATCATTGATGGGAACTTCATCCTGTTGTGTAGATGTATCATCAGTGCACATTTCTTCAGTTCTTACAAATGCTTTATCAACCGTGTCCATGTCTTTGTCAGATGCTGTCATGGATATCTTGATGTTATCAACTACTATAGTATCTTCGGAGTCTTTATCTGTATCAGAAGTTATTGTTACTGTGGGCGCTAAAACCTATGGACTTGTCATAGGTGCTAACTGAATCACTAGTTCTGTAGCCTATTTGGGAGGAGATGGAGTTAACATTTCTATAGGCACCATTGATGGATACATGTGTCTATCCATAAACACTTGTGAAAATTCCTTTTCAGTCTCCTTACCTATCTGCTCATACTCTTTGTTCATAATTTGTAGGGTCCTTGTCTTAGTTCAGAGACGAGGCTTCACCATATCTAATAGAATAGCCTTCTCATCATGCGAGCATACAGGGAGAAGATTATCCAATGTATCTTCTCTAATCCTCATGTCTTCTTGTATTGTATGTCTTTTCATGATCTCCAATATGTTTCATAACTAATCTGGTATCACTGTCTTGAGTTCAAGAACTGACTTCTTAAACTTGATCATATGAGATATGATCATAGAGTGTATCTCAGTCTTATCAATTTCTTGATACTTTTCATAGACTTTAGAAAGTGTATCTAATCTCCCTTCATTTACAATCCTATTTTTCAAAACATTTAGACTAGGTCTAAATCCTACCTCAGGAGGAGCTTGAGTATTCTTTTCTTTTCTCCGAGTGTTCCTTGATGATGGATGATTTGTGGGCACCTATTTTCTTCCTCTAGAATTATTGCTAGGTACAGAAGGTGGAGAGGATTCTAAGTCAACAGTGGTAGAGGGCGCAAGGGTGCTCTCTACTTTCTTCTTCTTCTGGATTTCTTCAGTCTTCTCAAGTTCTTTAGCTATTTTCGCTTCTCTAGCCTTGTTAAGATCTTCTTGAGTGACTCCATGTAATCTTAGAATGTTGGATGTAATTATGGATGCCTTCCTCTTTTTATTAGCACTCTGTAAGATAGTATCCACTTCATTAGTCTTCTCTCTGTAAGTGCCCCACCTTGGCTCATTAGGATCTTTGGGCATAGACAATAGAACTTGCACATATCCTTCTAACACATGTTCTTCCACTTCATAACTAAGAGGATGAATCCATTTGGTTCTAGCTTCAACTGCCTCCATGCAAGTGCAATCTGTTTCCACCATGAGACATATAGTATCCTTATATTTGTCAACTATCTTCTCAGACAGTCTGAACCTCTTCTGCATCTTGATCCTAAATGTCTTGATATCCATATCCATGGAATCCCTTGTACTGCTCTCTAAAGTGGCCTTAAGTGAAATCTGAGACATTGTGGGTTTGCTCCTATCTAGATAAAGGTTTGCAACCTTTCCAACTATATGGAAATATAAGTTGATGATCAAAGATCCAAACTTGAATGTCTTTCTCCTGTCATGCTTGATGATTAGAATGTTGTCGATTAGTTGGGTGCGCAAGATCTCACATAGGTTTTATTGAGTGTTATCCTTCACCATTCTGATAGATGCTAGGACTGTTGCTGCAGAGACACTGTTCAACCTACTTGCTTGCTGAAACTTATACCCAAGTATCATTGTTAAAATTTTTATGTCATCTTCTTTGATAGGGTCAACTGTCATTCTGCGCTTGTCACTTCTAGATAGACAAACTTGTTCAATTTTCTTCTTGACATCCTTGCCAGTGGGAAAAACTGGTCCAGTCTTGGGAAATCTAGTTAATTCATGGATTAGGTCTATAGTGATGCACACAGGAACCTCACCAATCTAGTAAATATCATCATGTATTCTTCTTAGCAAAATCTTCACCCATTCTGGCTCATCAAACTCATGTGCATTAGAGTATTCAAAAATAGGGTTATCAATCAAGTGCGCGAACTCATCCTTGAATGTGTAGTCAGGTTTCATCATAGATCCCATATGAGTGGCTATGCTGACATCTCCCACCATTTCCTTCTTATATTAAATGTACGCACGGATATCTTCCACTTGAAAAACACCTAGTGGGGTTTTGGAGAAAGCCCCTTCCACATCATCCAGTATGGATTTGAATAGATGCTTCTTGAATACAAATCTCTTCCTCTTTGCTATATCAAACACAAGTGGAGTTGCCATACTTACTTGGAACTTGATTAAGTAGGGTTTCACAAAATTCTGAAACGGCATGACTGCTAGGGTTCTGTTTCAACTTCTTATCCATTGCTTAACTACCAAATATGTTATGCTTCTGTGCTTGCTGCTTAGTGTTCTAGTGCTCTCCAAATTTTGTGATCTCAAATGCAAGTGTGAAAAATATTGAACACTTACTTTCTTTTATAAAATCTACCCCATTTAATGTTTGTAACCGTATGCAAATTACTCAAATATTTTGAAACTTTGATCCCGATACATTTTAGACAATGCATGAATGCATATAGCAATGTTATGTGCTTATAACCATGAATTCATAGGCACATACTCAGAGGTGAGTATACCAACCGTGCAGGGGTCCTGGGCTAGAATAGCTCCCCCTAAGACCAAGAAGGTCTATTCAAGAAGAAGTAGAGGGTGTGTCCACTATGGATGCATCAACTACTTTGTCAACATCATTGTCCTTCTTTACTTCAGCCCAAATTTTTCTTGAATCTTCATTTGCTTGAACAAACTTGACTTCTCCTTTTTCTTCAAATAGTGATTTCTTAGAATCATCTTGCTTTTGAGTTCTAGATCTGCAAAACCTTGAGATGTGTCCAGCCTTTCCACATGTGTGAAAAATGATAGGAGGTCTGATGCTCTTGTTCATCATGCTGCATTGCTTTGCTGTGTGACCATTGTAGTTACATATCTGACATGTAGTGTTCTGCAAATTTCTTTGGGGTTGATTTCTCTGATTGTTTTGATTCATTCTTCTTTGATTTTCTGCAATGTATAGCCCTATGACTAAACTTATTAAAGGAGAAACAATAACCATTGAAAGGTCTTACCTCTTTGCAATCTCTTGCAAAATGACCATGTTTGTTACATGCATAACAAGTTTTGTTAACTTGCTTGATTTCCCCTTTAGTTGGATCTATTTTAATCTCTTCAACATTTTCAATTTTCTTTTCTTCTGAAGGTGCTTCATGATCTTTCTTTCTTTCTTGCAATGAATTGATTTCAATTTGTGCTACACTGTATCCAAGACTAGTTGTGTCACCTTTTTGATTTTGTGCATTGAGCTGAGATTGAAGTGAATTAGAACTTGTGTGGAGTTTATCAATCTTATCTTTTGCTTCTACTAATTCAGATTCCAACTTCTTCTTTATGTTTTCCAATTCGAGGACTTTCATGTTTGCTTTCAAGAGTTCATCATCTAGTTGTTTACTTTCTTTGATCTTTTCTTAAATAGCAATTTGGCTATCTGTGAGTTGTTCATCTAGATTTTCAATTTTATCTATCAGAGACATATTTTCTTCATTGAGATTTTTGATAATTTTCCCTAAATCACTTGTAGAACAATCCTTCAAATCTTTCCTTAATTTCTTGATAAGTATTTGTGAGCCATCAACTTTTAGTCTAAGTTCTTCATTTTCTTTTTAAGATCTATCAAGATTTTCAAGAGCTGCTTCAGGATTCTTTTTCAAATGTTTTGCATCTGCTGAGTCCATGATCTCCTCAAGTGGTTAAACGTATTTTGCTGAGGACCATAGCTCTGATACCAATTGTTAGAAACACTGAGAGGGGGGGGGGGTGAATCAATG
>MU224222.1:151725-183998 GCA_018584345.1 Thuja plicata
AATTAGTACCCACAAATATTGTACTAGGTATAATGAACCTGTTAAAGTTCCTTTGCCCTGTTAGAAGTAGTCTTTACAATATGAGTACAATGACCTAGTTAAAGGTTTGACCCTATTAGGAGTCTTTAAAAAAAACCTGTTAAAGGTATATGGCTCACTTCCTAGGCTCACTTCCCAATAGGATGAAGGCTACAACCTTCTGAAAGATGATATACACTATATCAAAATGAACTGTTGTGATGACATTGTTGTCTGATTAGTTCCATGTATGCGTGAATACTCTTACTCTCTTAAAGAGATATATCATGTAAGAAATTCATTATAATACTCTTCTATATCTTCCTCTTACATAATAATTGATACTTGTAACATATCTTTACATTACATACTTATATGTTCATATCTGAATAGGTGCGACCCAAAACAAAATTCTAGTCGGCCCTAAAACAAAATATACAACGCTTCTAAACAAGTCGGCTCAAGTGTGTTTACTACAATGATAATTAAATTATTACAAACATATAACCAAAGGCTCTTAGCCATTACATTACAAAATAATTCACGCTGATTAAAACACTAGTCGACTTCCATGCTCTGTCTTCTGGACTGTTGGTTTATTGATCTGCCTGTAACTTTGTCGTATTGTTGTTCCATACTATGCATGTCTAGATGTTGCATGTACACATGTCATACAACATATATCTAAACACACATAAGCTGACTTGATCTCTCGCATGTGCGCTGATCACTGAGTATCTCTGTCTACCCTGTTTTCCATACTTAGTCATTTTGTCTTTTAAGACAGAAACTAAACATGACTTTGTTGCCATGATGACAACAAAAAATGAGTCATACATCCTCAGGAAGTCAACTTGCCAACAATATGTTCAAAATATGAACATAATAAGGTGAAAAAGAGAAATAAAGAAAGGCAAGTATAAGTATACATGTACATATATACTTTAATGCATACAGTTAGGGGAGTCATATAAAGACAAGATATATACATGGTGTACACACTAAACAATTTAAGTATTCATGCACATATAAGTTTTTTATACTAATTTTATAGGGGGAGATTAAAGACATTATTTTTCCATTAGTATGCAAAAGGAAAATAGTTTTTGAACCTTCGGTAAACCTAGACTGAAAGATAGACTTTCAGGAACACGAAAAGTACCAATATCAGAGATCACTGAATGTGTGAAGTTCAAGAGACACTCGACGAGACAAATCTCAAGAAAAACTGAAAGAGAAGAAACAGAGGAACCCAACAGAGCAAGGGAACCTGAAAGATAGTTAAATCAAAGGAACATCGAAAGACAGACAAACTGATTTTAGAGAAAACTGAGCATCAGATACTGAAAGTCAGTTACATCCTAGAAAAAGTGGATCTGACTTCCACGACAGATAAAAAATTCATATTCTATTTATAGAGTTTTTTTTATTTTTAAAATCATTACTTAAGGGACAAGAAACATTATTGTAATTGTTTTAATCGATCTAACTGATTGAAAACATGCAGACTAGGAGATCAAGGTCAAGTTGTAAACCTATGATCATAGAGTTAAAATTGTAATACATGAAATTTAATTAGGTTAATCTATCTTATAAATAGATGTTTTAATCATTCAATATTATAGATGAGAGGATGAATGTATCCAACGGGCACATCTATGGATCAGAATGAGAGTTTCAAGAAGCAGAATAACAAAAGATGAATTTGGTTATCAAGAACCAAGAACAGAGGCTACCGAGCAACATAGGTATTATTCAATCACATTAGGTGATACACATATACATATAATCTTGAATGGATCTATAATAAAAAATAGTAGATTTCATACACTCAGGTCAATGAGTAATTTTCTTACATTCTAATAAGTGAAGCAAATTGTAAAAATCCTTTCAAGAAAGGTGGATTTAACAATCCTATTGTAAATCTCTTAACCATGTGCACACTAAATAGTGTTGCTAAAGCTCTTAACATAGTAGATCTTAACAGGTCTCCACATAATACTCCTAACAGGTTAGATCATCAGAAGTGATAAAATTATAAGCCTTAACCAGCCTCTTCCAATCTGCAGATAGTGAAGATTTTTTGGGTGCCATCCCACCACAGTTTTTACCTTGTTACAGAGGTTTTCTGTGATATCATATCATGTGTTATGAGTCAATTACTTTCATGAATGTTTCTATGAATGTTTACATGTTTGAATAAGATTACAGAATTGATATGTCTTACACAAAGATAGTATAGAAAAGATGGTTGGATAAACAATTGATTACATAAAGGTTAAAGGATAAAAGAGATAAAAGTTTTAGAGGTACTGATTACCCCTCTTTGTAAACACTTTCCATTATTTCCAACAATGTGATTCTATACGAATGAGAGAAGGTGAAGCTATTACACACTATAGTACAAGATTGAAGGAAATTGTGAATGCTATCAAAGGTGCTGGAGGACATATTACAGAAGAGGATTTAACAAGTAAATTGTTGAGGACATTGTTTCCCATATATGTCATCCAAGTATCAGCAATACAAGAACTAAAATCTCTTCCTTAGATGCATGTTTCACTAGATGCTACAATTGGTGAGTTGATTGCTCTTGAGCTAAATTATTTTGACAATATTTTATTTTCCACTACTAATATTGAGTCTGTATTCAAGTCATGTTTGAAAATTAGAAGCTCTAGAGAGTCTAGATCACGTGATGGTTATGAAAGTAGTGCGAGTGAAAGGTTTACAGTTGAAAAAGTGAGATAGAGATCTATATGTTTAAGATGAAATAAACCAAGAATATTTTGAAGCTCTACTAGCTAGAAGACTACAAAGAGGAAAAGGAAAATACTGAGGTAAGATTTCTTTGAAATTCTTTAACTGTAACAAGATTGGTTACATTGTAGCTAGCTGTCCTGACAACGACAATGATGAGAGGAAAGACAACCAAGATAATAACAAAAGAGAACAAATTTAGGAGATTCTAAGATTTCAAGAACAAAGGTAAGAAGTCATGCCACATTACAAATGAAGGACTAACTGATGATGATACAAATGATGATGAAGGTGAAGAGGTTGTGTATATTTCTATCAGGGATTATTCTAATGAAGAAAGGTATGAAGAAGAAAAAGCCCTAATATTACATGTAAGTAAGAATGATACCTAGATTTTAGATAGTGGCTATTCACATCATATGACTGGTGAAACACATAAGTTCATTACTATGGAAGAACATGATGGAGGGTATGTTAGATCTGGTAATGATTCTCCATATCCTGTGAAAGGTAAAGGTTCTATAATCTGTTGGATAATATATAATGTGATGATGTCTACTGGGTTGAAGGACTAAAGTAGAATCTATTGAGTATGGCACACATGAACAATACAGGACACCAACTAAAATTTCAAAATGAAATGGTAAAAGTTTGATCATAATATAGGTCTGATTGCCACTAGAGAACAATCTACAGGTAACTTATTATACCTTGATACTTTTACAAAGAGTTTTCTATTTGCAAAAATTGAGGATGTATGGTTATGGAACAAGAGATTTTGTCATGTGAATTTTGACAACTTAATTAAGGTGAGAAAAAATAATAGAGGAAAAGGTCTACTGAAGGTTAGACAAACCTAAAAATGTCATGTGAAAAGGATGTCAAGTTGGTAAGATAACAAAGTCAATTTTTACAAGCAATTCTTACGAATTAGTGCACATTGACCTATGTGGACCTATGAAAACACAAAGTTATTATGGTGATATATATTTCATTTTATTTTTTGATGATTATTCAAGAGTGATGTCTGTCATATTTTTGAAAGAAAAATATGATGCTTTTCAAATGTTTAAGTGGTATAAAGCAAGAGTTGAAAAGGATATTGGAAGACAATTGAAGTGTCTGAGATCTGATAGAGGGGGTGAGTTTACATCTGATGAGTTTACACTTTTATGCAATGAACATGGAATAAAGAGACAAATGTCTACACCAAGGACACCACAGCAAGTTGGTATAACAAAAAGAAGAAACATATCCATTGTTGACTGTGAAAGAACATTGATGATTGAGAAGAGCATTTCTCAAACATTTTGGATAGAAGCAGTCAACACTACAACTTATACACTAAACCGAGTACAACTAAAGAAAGGTACAAACAAGACTACATATGAGATTTGGTATGATCATAAACTGAATGTAAGTTAATTCAAAGTATTTGGGAGTAGATGTTACATTCTAAAATATGCTAGAGATAGAAAGTTTGATTCTAAAGGAGATGAAAGAATATTCTTGGGGTATTCTACAAAGAGCAAAGTTTACAAGTGTTTGAACAAGTCTACTAAAAAAATTATAGAAAGTGAAAATGTACTAAGGGTTGATGAATTTGTAGAGAAGAATGATGAAGACAACAAGAAGGAACATGAGGACTACCAAATATTTTTATATTCTCAACCTTATATTCCTGATACCTTACCTAAAGCACAAACTGATGAGGAAGATGAACAAAGAGAACCACCACCGAATGATGAGAATGAAGAAATTCCACCTCCTATCGAGCCTGTTCTAGCTAAGTATGTGAGAAGACACCACTCACTGAGTAAGATTATTGGAGACAAGAATGCTGGAGTTATGAGAAGAAGTAAGGTAAGAGATAATACATGCTTAATTTTTGAATTTGAGCCAAGACGAGTAAAAGATCAATTGGAGAATGAAGAATGGATTAAAGCTATGAAAGAAGAAATAGATCATATTTAAAAGAAAAACACATGGAATTTGGTACCAAGACCTAAGGATAAAAATTTTATTGGTACAAAGTGGATTTTTAGAAACAAACTAAATGAACATGCAGATGTAGTCAGAAACAAAGCAAGACTGGTTTGCAAAGGGTATGCATAAGAATAAGGTATTGATTATGTTGAGACTTTTGCACCTGTTGCTAGATTAGGAGTTATAATTCTACTATCATATGCAACTTATAAAGGATTTGAAGTTTATCAAAGGGATGTCAAGTCTGCATTTCTTAATGGTATTGTTGAAGAAGAACTCTATATTGTACAACCTGAAGGATTTGTTGAGAATACTAACAAGGATATGGTATGTAAATTGCATAAGGCACTGTATGGTTTGAAACAAGCACCCCGAGTATGGTATGAAAGGTTAAATTCATATTTAATCAAGATTGTATTTCAAAGAGCGAGTGACAATAGTAATGTGTATCTAAAATGTGACAGTAATAACAAGCTTTTGATTGCTGAAATATTTGTTGATGATATTATTCTTGGAGGAAACAATACATTATGTAGATATTTTGCTGAGGAGGTGAGAAAGGAGTTTGAGAGGTCCATGATAGGGGAGATAAAATTATTTCTTGAATTATAGATTCAATGTCAAGGATGGGATATACATCACACAATCAAACTACATCAAGGAGATCCTAAAGACATTTGGCATGGAAGATTCAAGACCAGTTGGAACACCGATGGTTACTTGTTGTAAATTATCAAAATAAGATGAGTAAAAGGAAGTAAATGAGATACTCTACCAATCAATAATTGGTAGGTTATAGTATGTTTTACTAGAAGACCTAATATTGCTCATGTAGTAGGTATTGTTGCAAGGTTTTTTACTAATCCAAAGGAATCACACATGTTTGCAGTCAAAAGAATATTTAGATATCTAAAAGGTACTTAAGACTTCGGTCTACTATACATGAAATGAGGATAATTTGAATTGAAGGTTTACACTGATGTTGATTGGGCTGGAAATATTAATGATATGAAAATTAGAAGTGGGGGAGCTTTCTCTTTATGAGAAAGATTAGTGACATGGATGAGTAAGAAATAGAGTTGTATATCACAATCTACTATCGAGGAAGAATATGTTGTTGTGGCTATGAATTATGCAAACATTGTATGGATCAAATAGCTACTTGAAGGCATGCAAGAGGAGATTACTGATCGAGTTAATATTTTCTTTGATAATACAAGTGCTATCAACATATCAAAGATTCTTGTGATGCATTCGAAGACCAAGCACATTTCTATCAAGTATCATTACTTGAGAGAAAAAGTTCAAGACAAGCATGTGATATTGGAGTATGTGAATTAAAAGGAGAAGTTAGTAGATATATTCACTAAGCCACTAGTGAAGGATGATTTTGAATATCTCAGAGGTAAATTAGGGGTCCTACCCCTCTCCAACATTCACTAGAGAAAGATACATGCTGCATCAATTCTAGAATTCATTAGAATATCTATTTTATGAGTTGATGCTAGTGTTCACACTTAAGGTGATGCTTGAAGTTGTTAAAAATACTTATGTATTAAATGAGATATTAGTACATGCTAGTTATGATCCACTGCTTGAAATTTTTTTCAGAAGTATGTATCTTTGGTATTGTTGTTAAATAGGGAGAACAAGTGATTGATGATTATAGAAAAAAGAGAGAATGATAAATGAAGAATGCTGATGAACACAAAGAGGGAGAATAAAAACAAGTAACTAAGAAGGAGCAAATATAGAACAAAGATATCAGAGTATTCCATCATCAATTGATAGTGTTTCCATCAATGCCAAAGAGGGATATTGTTACTCAACGGATGGTGATGATGATGAAGACTGAGATAAGAGGTATACAAGATTGTAGATGGATTAGATCAATTTTTATTTTTTCATTTATGTCAATTAATTGATTTCTAAATTTTATTAAGTTTCCATATCATTCAGAGTATGAGATAAGATGAGTGAATTAAGAAAAGAGAAAGTGGAAATTTGTGAAGATGAAGAACTTAATTGGGCAGCTAATATAGTTCAGACAATGATAAGGTAATATTGGCATAATTTTTTTCTACTTTACATTTGATGTTATCAAGTTGGTAAAGGAAACAATTAAGTTACCGAGCAGGAAGAAGTTTGTCAGTAAAGGGAAGTATTTGTTGATAAAGACACCGAGAACATGCCAAGACATCAAGTACATGAAGTTAGTTACCGATCACGTAACAAGGATTATATCAATATTTAATGAAGGGCCACAGTGATCTAGAAGATTCCAAGGATAAAGAAGAGTTAGTTACAGAGATCTACAATCAGGAAAATTCAATGTGATGATCTATGGTAAAGATTAAGTGACAAAAGTGATGGTACCACTTCTAAGAAAAGTTCAAGTCATGAGGTGATGCTAATGCAGTTCACCGAGTATCAAATTCATTGAATCATCTCATAAAGTTGATCTGACTGTTGAGAGTAAAAGAAGGAATACCTAATCAAGGAGATTAAGCGGAAAAACTGAGTCTATATAAAGGATGAATTTGATTGATAGAGAGGCTAGCAAGTTGAAGTGTGGATGTGATACTGAGTAAAGAAGTGAAGAAGAAAGAAGTGAAAATCCAAGTCTAGAGAAGAGATTGATGAAGTGTTGAGGCCAGTAGTCAAAGAGTGCATAACAGATTTGATCAAGCAAGAGGTAGTTTTAGTATTACAGATAAAATTCTATGTTGTTGCTTATTATCATTTGTAGCAGGAAAATCTCTTAACTGAGTGGACTTAATAGTCTTATTGTAAATCCTTGTGAAAGATGACATTCTAAAAGAGTGTTTAAAGTCCTTTAACTAGGCCACTCCTAACATGGTGAAGATCCTAATAGATTTGAGGTAAATCCCCCAACAGGGTCACATTTGACAATGTGTATTGTAATTTTTAACATGATTGACTCTTAATCAAGCATACTTCAAAAGGGTCTTTTTATTTGTGGGTGACAATTCCTATAGAGGTTTTTCCCAAATTGGGTTTCCTCGTTAAATAATAGTGTCATATGTGTTTAATGTTTATTTTGCATGACATCTGATGATTACGTAAATTGTTGATTGATATATTGAAGTTATTGTTGATTCGGTTAATGTTGAAGTTTGTCTTACTGAGTTGAATCAGAGTTTAAGTTTTTAAGGTTTATAGAATCATTATTTTCTTATTCACCCCCCTCTTAGCAAACCAACATGTGGTATTAGTGGAAGACTAACATCACAAGGAAACTCAACTGCTAAAAAATGTCGTGGACATAACAACACTCCTAAGGGTGATATGATGTGAACCCATGGTTTCATCACTGCACAAGGTTGGGATGCGATAATTATAAGCCTCCAATCCACTAAGACGATAATTGACATATGTGAACATCTGGGACCAACCTATAGAAAGACTACCTAATAGGGAGATGAAAAATGTCAAAAAAATTATTTGATAGAAATAAGGCATCACACAACTGAGGGGTGGTGAATCACTTGTGGACAACACTTCAAAATTTAACCAAATTTATCCTTAAACCATAGTTCTGATAAATGAATAGTAAATCATAGATCCACAACACATCAAGAACACATAACACCAATATTTTTGACATGGAAAACCCGCTCAAGGGTAAAACCACGACGGGGATGAACCCACAAAATGATGTACTATGTTAAAATAACTATACCATGTTAGGAGTATTATAATGGAATGCACATGCATTCAGGAACACTGCGTACAACTCACTGCTCAAATAAAAGAAAAATTACAACCCTGAGGAAGGATCACTTCCTTACAAAAATCATGGACAACAATTCATAGTGGACAATAATCCACAAATTATGAACTGAATAATAACATGTTCAACATGCATGGGTCAGTTCCATTGAAGTACAACTACAATTATCTTTTTTGCACCAGATTTCTATCTCAATTGTAGATTCCACCCATACCTCTTTGCACACTCTGGCACACACATCCACTTTGCATAATCTAGAACCTCTAGCACAAGATCCACAAACGGATACAATTATATTTATATAAATCATCAACTTATTCTCACAAGGTCGTCCAAGGACCTAAATTACAAAATTACAATCTACACAATAAAATAATTAATGAAAACTAATTAATTTTGGATAAGACATAAAAAATTCCCAAATAAAATTCTTTGAACATGAAATACTTGTAGGAGTTATGCCTCGATCATCCGTAACACACTACATCACCAAGTTAGCCAAAAACATGAAGAACAAAAACTTACCAACAGAAAATCAATAAATGTGATCACACAAATAAATGTGAACCATCAACACAATAGGAGAATGATCTAGAAACATCCACAAGCATCATGAATAACATCAAGAACATCCACATCAACTATAATCTTGGAATTCATTAGCATCTCTGAACTTATCCTCAAGAACACCACAGTAATCTTTGTCAATCAAGGAAAATTGCTTGCGAGCATCCAAATCATGAACCAATCAAGTTGAGAACACACTTCAATGTATCGAACATGCTACATAGGTCCACATACCAAAATATTTTAATATCAAACCTCACTGAACCAAATACTTAAACATTGTCACGAATGAACATCCAAAATACCAGGCTCAACACATAAACCAATAAGTATCTCAAATCACCATGTGAACATCTGAGAGTTGAACTGAATCAACTAATAGACTAATAAAGTGATTCCACTTATTAATTAAATCATATTGTTTTAATTATTAAGTCACTTATTATCTCTATTTCACTTAAGCTAAACTTTAGGCATATAATAATTAATTCTTTTATTAATTATTATTATGAAACCTAGATATTTCCTCTTTAGGGTTTCCCTTTTAGGGTTTTGATCACCTTCATAAGGTTTTATCTCTTTGTATTTTGTATTCCCTCTCTGAATGAATATTTTTCTTTCAGAACTTTTTTGTCTCCAAGCTTTTCTTTTGTAACAGGTTATTTTGCATGTAGACGATCTTGACTTATGAATTCTTTGAATTCTAACATCAACTACAAACATCCCTTTGCACAATGCACATGTCCTCATAAAATGATCTTTAATACATTATATGTACTAAACCAATAATCTTACTGAACATCATAGGAACATTGTCTCAAACAATCGAAATATGTTGACATCAATGATAAAACATCAATCTCAGCACATATATGCATAATACTCCAATAGGTTTCATCCCCACACAATATTGGGATGTGATAAGTATCATGCTCCAATCTGCTAAGAGGAAAATTGACATATTTGAACGTTTGGGACCAACCTTTTGAATGAATACCTAATAGGGAGATGGAAAATGTCAAAAAGTCTAATTTTCTTGGTATTTTCTACATCTCAAAAAAATTGCATTTTCAAAGATGCTTGTGATGGAATTTTAGGTTCAAAGGGAATTGGGTCTAGATTTCTTTGAGTTCTTTCTACTGATATAAAGAAGTTGATTTTTTTATCACTAGGCTAGATGTTATGACCTTATCAAGATTAGGTACCTAAATAGATGGATTAGTTTTGGTGAATTCTATTTTCTTGTCAAGATTCGATAGTTGGAATTTTACATTACCTCTTTCAAAAAATAAAGGAGCTCGGAAAAGAGAAATCCCGAAGTCCAAAGTCCTATGAAATAAATCGGGGTTTTATGTTGGGATAAGGTGTTGTGTACCTTGCATAATATTTTTAATGCTATATTTTATTATTGTGTGTTACACCTAGGAGCACCTAGATGGACATGCATCACTAGAGATGAATATTCTTGGGCGACATTATGTGTTGCATTGTAATATTAGGATTATATTTAATGTGGGTTTCCCATAGGTATATTATATTGTAATTATTTAATATTGAAGAAAGATATTTTATAAAGTGTAAACTTAGTACCCAATATTTAATAAGGGTCTTATATCCAAGTTTGGCACAAAAATTGTGTCCTCATTTTGAGATCCATATTATAGTTTGTATAATGTGGCTTTTGGATGTTATTGACAATACTAGGTATGCAATTGGGGTAGAATTGTAACCTTGGTTTGATATTGTTACCAAGTTATGTATTTGATTGCACATGTGTGATGGTAATGACACTTGCATATTTCCTTGTGAGACCACCATTAGTCATTTGCATGGTTGGGATTCATTTTGTTGTTGTTGAGGGACATGCAGAAAATGAGCCTTTCTTTTAATTGGTTTGTTGATGTCATCTTTGTGTTGATCCACTAGATTCTGTCTTGGGTAGGCGTAAGGCCGAATATGTGAGTGTCTCTCAATGGGGTAACTGAGGCAAAAATGGGACACCAAGGTAATCCATTGACAAGTGGATTAATTAAGGATAATATACATAAAATAAACGGGGTAAATACTTAATTAAAAGAATAATAAGAGATGGTCAGGGTGTAACCGGTCATAGTTTCCTTAGGTGTGCCTTAAGTGTTCTTGTAAGCTAAGGAAACACTGGTAAAAAACTTGAGATAATTGGAAAGTCAAGCTACCTCATCATCATGGGAGGTTTCTTGGCCTGGAATGAGTCATGGTGTGGTGAGGTGATGGGTTGTTATGTTCCCCACCTTTTCTATGTGATGACACTCCCAGTTCTGGACCTTGTATTCCTTGTAGTTTATAGGTTGAGTGGGAATCTCCCTATGAGGTCATGTTTCAGTCTAATCATATGTTTTTCCATCTTGAACCTTTTGTATTGTATCTTGATATGTGATTTGATACTTTGTGATCTTGGATTTTGTGGCTATGCCTTGTTGTAGTGGTGATGCTTATGTGGACATCCTAATGTGACTACCTTTCTTGTATTGCTTGGGCCATATGCTTATCTTTGCAAGCAAGGTCATGAGGGCTTCAGGGTTCCCTATGGTTGAGTGTAATGACCAACCACCACTAGGGACTAGTGTATAGGTGAAAAAAAATCCCAGATCATGTTATACGTCCTCCATGACATTATGACATTGTGTTGATGTATTCTTTCACTTATGACTTAACAATGATGTTTCATACTCTTTTATTTCTATCATATTGTTTTGTAAAGAATAAATGATGTTTCATAATGATGTTACCATTCTTAGTGTGTAGTGAATTTCATTTATCTTGACCTCATTGAATGGATTTGACATCAATTTTACATATCTGATACTCCCTTGTGTGGAGGCAATCATAATTTGACCATACATGGCTATCAACATGTCACATTTATCAATTTTCCAAGTCCCTAGTATACCTGCACAAATTTATTGTAAATTTGTACATATGTGCAATCTTGTTGTGCATTCATTCTCTATTGTCTTATGCATCCATAACCGCTTGATAATGCCTTAGGTCTATACAAGAGATAGTTAGCGTTTCCGATAAACTTTATTCTAGTTATGGATTTTATATATTTGCATCCTGTAAATGTTCATTTTATGTTCACATTTCAATTGGTTCATTAAAATAAACCTAGTCTCTCCATTTGATAATTGTGCTCGATTGCCTAGTTTTGCCTTGTGAAGTTCATTGGAGGATTGATTAATTTTTGCAAGGTATCTTGTGAAGCATGTGCATCCATTCTATAGCTATGTTTTAGGTTTTCATGGAACCCTTGCACGTGTTGTATACTTATGCTTATGCATGATTTTGTGATGGTCGTTGTGTTGATTCTTTCTTATTTATATAATATATGTTATGTCAATGCACTTATGGTATTGTTGATTATGTAATTGTAAAAAATAATTTATGAGTGCATTTTTTACCCTATCTTTTGAGGGTTCTTGGTAGGGAATTACAATGCTCCAAGTAAAGTAGATGAAAATATCTCAAAAATAAAAATTGTCTCAACTAATAATCATTATTAAAATTTTATTGAAAGAGAACAAGTGGTCCTATGGAAAGAGAAATAAAATACACTAAATTATGAGACATGAAATCTTTGTCCAAAAATGGAAATATGTGTTGCATCATAGGCTCATAAGAAACCATGAATGCTACTAGCCCACAAGGTGTGTTATGTTGGTGACTTAATTTATAAGGCATGCAATCCAATAGCTAGTAACTTTTATTATTCTATGTGATCCATGGAAAAGACGGAGAAGCACACATTCTACTAGACAACAAGTTTTATTTATTTTTCATGATCCATATGAAAGAGATTCAAATTGATATAGAAAGGTTTCTTTATACTAGTTGAATTTAGAGATTGCAAAAAAAAACCTCTTATTTTCTAAATAACTTGAAAACTCAACACGAATATTACCAAACAAAACCCTCTATTTCCAAGGTAATATGAAAATGCAACTCTAAGATGTATGTTGCAATGACACCAACACAAATACTACCAACAAAAATCTTTGTTTGCAAGGTTATCTAAAAATGTATCTAGACCAATAAAAAACAACAAGGAGGCCTCACATGCTCCACAAGATGTCAACATATCTCCATGTTTACATCTTAAGGAAGATAGAGTTTCATATCAAGGATACACACCTTCATCAACAAGGAGATGTCCTTAACACAAATGTATGCATTCCAAGCCAGGAAGAGGATACAACACTTTAAATAATGATGAGATAGTTGTAAAATAAATATCTTGCAACAAGCATAAAAGGATCCTTATCAAGGATACATAACTATCAAAATGGAGGAATATATCTTTTCATAAAGATATTATAATCCCAATAATAGAGAATATCTTTAACAAATATAATTTCTTCAACACAATATAACGGGGAAGGAGTTCAAGAATATACACCTTCCCTATTGCTAAGAAAGGAATTCTTGATAAAACATTGTGTTGACCATGTTTTTCACATGACACAGTGGAATGGATATGAAGATCAAATCCATCTCTTGAAAGAGCAATATTAAGTTCTCCCAAGGTTCTATATGGTTGGGTCACAACTGTGTTGGATAGACCATTAAAGAAAATGTGTAACTTCACAGGGTAGGGCTTTTCTAGTTCATTAAGCTAGTGAATGGAAAATTGTACTTAACCTTTTTTTAGGTTTTTTAAGAATATTGAAATTTAAAACTTGCAAACCACAAATTTACAATGCTAAAATTTACTATACTAACAATTACTCTAATACTAGATTTCAACAAAATTCAAAAGATAGAGGGTAATTAGAGATTATAAAGATAAAACATGAAGGAAATCTCAATGACATCAACCACAAGAAAACTTAAAATTTCATAAGGAATATTATATTTGATCTCTAAACTATGATAATATAAATTAAACATCCATAATTTATACTATCTAACAACAATAATCAAATAAAGTAATGAAGTAATAATTCTTAAAATTCATCAAATTACAAAGCCATACCCATCATCTATGCATGTAAGAAGAATTCACATTTTAGAAGATGAATAGATTGATCAAACCCAGTTATCCATCACCATAAGAAAACATCTTATAGATAACACCAACTAATTCAGTGGTAATGTAAATTCTCAATGAATAAATAGAAGGCTCTTGAATCCAAAATTTGTATTCAAAGTAAAAAAAATAACAACTAAACACATTGATATTATAACACCAATTGCATATAGATTTATATTGAAAAGATGTCAACCCTTATTACATAAAAAAACTAGGGTTGAAAAGGTTTTACAATTTCTAAATTGCCAAACATGTAACTAGGGTTTCTAGGCGTTATTTCTGAGCATAACAAAAATAAAAATAAATATCTACCAACTAAATTCACTCCTAAAATACTACAATATGAACTGATTTTGATTTATATACATTTACAACTCAAAATTAATTCCATTCAAGCAAAAACGTGCCCTAGAATTTTGGGATGAACTCTAGTTCGAATACCAACTAAAGATGGACACCCAAATCCATTTTTTTAACCTTAGTCTTTGTTTTTATTCATGAGATAATTGATTCATTAGATTATCTCCCAAATAATAATGGAGACATAAAAATGTGAATCTGAAGGAAGATTATATGTCCCAAACCTTCCACTTGTCAAGAAAAACATGGCTGTTACATTCTTGTATTTTTTACTCCCCAAATCATTCGAAACTCTACAAATAATTATTTATGAGTCATTTCATTTGTTTACAATTGTGTTATGACCTCAATAAATTATTGATTAAAATCATGGACTTATTTATTAAGTATATATTGGGAAATTTCACATCTAATAGTTCGTTCTTTACCCTACTCATCCAATCAATATCTTATTTGGTACTTGCATTTTGCACTTTCCCTTTGAATTCCTGAATGATGCCATCAATGTGATGTATTGTTTCTTTTTTTTCATCTTGGAATAATTTAGAAGAAAGAGCTCCTAAAAAATCTTCAGTTCACTACATAAGTAACATCAAAAAATCTCCTTTCTTCAAAATGAGATTATTCCTTTTCTTACAATCCTTTATGGCCAACTTGATGGTCCTAGACCATACATTCGGTCTATTTATCTCTTTGAGATTAAAAAATGGTAGCTTCCAGTAGCTCATTTACATTAGTCTTCTTCATGATCCTCAAAATTAGGAGGAAATCCTCCCACATTAGAGTGGTTTCCTCTATTCTTGTACCTTCATCATTAGAAACCATAGTATTGAGAGTGGTTATCACCCAAATAATAATTTGAAATTGTGTTTGTTCCCCCTTTATCATATCCTCTGCCAAATCTTCAATTTATTTCCTCCATCATCACAAGATTTGAAAAAAAGGGATCACATGTGAAGGATTTGTTCACGATTCCAAAGTAGCTTGTAAATCAACATTTGGATTAGTAGGATCAATGGGCCTAATAGGATGTGATATATATTCTTTCAAGTTTGTGACTTTGGATTCTAAGTCTCTCTCCTCTACCTCATCATTATGCATCCTTTTGAATAGAGAAGTGACACCCAAAAATACTAATTCCTTCTCTTCTTCTCGAGTAGGCATACCTAAGTCCACTTCTTCCAACATGACGTCCTAAGGAGTGACATATTACTTTGAATTATCATTAGAAAGAACTGCCACTTGTGCTTTCTAATGACTCCTTTTGTCCTTAGTCACATACAATAATCTTTAAGCTTTTCTCTAATTGGAGTCCCCTTCATGGAACCCTTTTCCCATCTCCATGAGATTTTGAGCCTTCATATATTGATATATTCTCTTCCTTGGTTGTACTGACCTAGTCAACCAAGTATTTTTAGTGCTATAGGTGAGAGGATGATAAGCCTTGATTTGCAATAATATTCCCTTATCCAAAAAATCTTCTACCATTCATGAAGATGATGATACTTGTTGTGGTGGAGGTGTAGTTAACTGACCTGAGGGAGAAGATGATTCTTGCTCCTCATCTTTTTTAGGTGAAATATTCTCCTTTTCTTGTCTGTGTTTTTTGTTCCCCTCTTCACCAATGGCATGAGAATATTATTGTATAGATGTTTTCTCTTTATTCTCCATGGGAATCTCATTAGATTCAACTCTCCTCTCCTTTTATACCCATATTTATTTATTCTTATCTTGATCTCCTTCTTCAACATTTAGGGGACCTTCCTCTTGGCTACCTCCATATGCACCCAAGGCTATGAACCTATCTTGCAATGAAGCTTATTTTGTATCCTATTCTCTTTGAGGTTCCTCCATTTTTTATTTTAATCCCACAAGATTTTAAAAATAAAAAACATAAAACTCATTGGGGCCCAAAGAATCTTCTTTCTGCATTTCTTGCTTGGTAACTGAATTGGATTATGTATTGTAAACTTTAGGAAATATTTCCTTTTCTTTAGGTTGCCCCTCCTAATTTGTATCTAGTTGAGGAGGTTTTGATATGTCTTCTGAAGAAGTATCCTCTAAATTCAACCTCTAGGAAGTTGTTTTTGTAGATCTCACTTTTCTAATTAATGAAGGGTAGGTTTCCTCTTCCTCTTCTTCTTCAGGGAGCACCATAATAGGCTCCATTGACAAAGGCTTCTTTTTCAAACTTTTGTATACCCTTCATGTGATTATGGAAGGAAGTGGAGTCCTTCCCTTCTTTGTATTAATATTGAAGGGTTTAATCCTGGGGTTTGAGGATGTGGGAATATCAATCATTGTGGAAGAAGTTGAAACAAAAAAAGTAGCTATTGGATAAAATGGAGTGGTAGTAGTAGCGGATGCTGTGGAAATATATGACTCTACTAGTGCAGGAGAACCTAGGTAGGCTAGTGGATGGATTGTAACCTAGTGCTTCTTTATGTTTTTTTCTTGTAGTGGTTTTATCTAGAACACTAGGTTAATAAGGGGACATCTTGTTCCTAGTGTGTAGAGAGTTAGTAGGAGGATGTGTCTTATTAGGTCTTTAGAGACCTTTGTGTCCATTTAGATCCAATAGGGTATTTTTGGCATTTTGTGACAAAATGAGACAAAAAAGGGACTAGAGGTCCTATTTGATGTTATTTCATCATATTTTGTGGATTGGAAAACTTTGGACAAGTTTAGACCAAGTTTAGACACTATAGCTAAAAGTTGCAAAAAGTTGTCAATGTTGTCATTGACAACATTGACAACTTTTATGACAAGAATGCATTTTCGGTGGAATTGGTTAGATATCTGTCTGAAACCTATGAATTGGTGTGGGGGTCAACTATATAAGACAATCCTCAAGATGTGTGAAGGGTTGGCAAGTTGGAGTAATTTTGTGTATGGGCTGTATAATGCAATTATAGTGACTGTTTATGGTTTTTGAGGTGATCGGGTGGTTTAATCGATTCAAATAATTTATGTAAGATTTTTTTAGTAGAATTTAGGTTTTTTCAAGACTTCTTATGGTGTTAGATTGGTTGAATCAATAGTTTTAGTTTCTTTTTCAAAATCTTTTAAGTTTTGTCCAGTCGCTGGTTTGATTTGAGTAACATCTGCAAATGGGGTCTTAACTCCATTTTCCACCATGGCACTTGCACAGGCTCTTGGATTATGGTGTTTGACTCCATGTAAACTTTCTACAGTGAAGGAGGGGCCCTGTAAGTTATGGAAGACATTTTTAAGGTGATGCCCTAGGCGAGCCAGTGTGGCATGGCTAGGGATCACCATTAGTTGCAAAGCCATTTTGGTGGATTGAAAGCATTCATAGCTTAAATAAAAGCTTGAAGAGGAGTAGGGTGGTGTGTTTTGATATCCCAAGGTGAGTGGGAAGATTTGGTGTGGTTTCTTTGATAGAAATAAAGAAGTTTCTATCAGACTAGTTTTGAAACCCTCAAAACCCTAATTTTTAGCCTTGTTTGTAGGCAGAGATGTACGGACAACTTGGAATCCCTAGACCTTGTAAATCTCTAGTGTTTTAGTAAAGGGTGTCTAGATCGTAAACTTTTTTGGGCACTTGTTAAGATAGTTTGTATGTTATTTCAAAAAAAGTGACTAAAAAGGGCTAATTTCTTGTAGCCCTATTTGGGAAGCAATTGTGTAGGTTCTTGGAACTCGATTAGGGTTCTGATAAAAAGCATTCTTGTAGGTGTTGGAAAGGGTCCTATGAACATATTTGAAACCCTAATCCTCTCTATGGATTGAACATTGATCAATTTGGATCAATTGGATCCTTTTAGGCCAAAGGTGCAAGAAAGACCATTTGAGGTCTAGGAGGAAGTTTGGAAGTGTTTTGTTCTACAAGATGGTGTTCACTAGTTGAAAGAATTAGGATTTTGTGATAAGATTCCTTAGGAGCCTAGGGTTAGTGAAAGAACCCTAGTAGGTTAGAGAATTGGCCTAGGAGACCCTAGAGGAGCTCTTAGAAAGAAGCAAGACTAGTGCTACATCATCTACCTATTGTTGGGTCTTAGTCTTTTGTTTCTTCTAGATCTGTGGAGGCATGTAAGTTGCAATGTCACTGATATGTCTAGAAAATTCTCTTGGAAAATAGGCAGTTAGAGTTCTTTTGAACATAGGAACCTAAGTTTTCTTTTTTATATGACTCTTAGCCCTTAGAGGCTTATCCAATCCCTTTTCCATGGGAGGAGGCTCTAATTTATATGGATTATTCAATCATTCCAGTGTACATAGAATCACATGTATATCCCTAAACCTTATATCATATGGATCATCCACTAGCATCTCTATGTTGAAAACAAGTCTATCAAAATATTAGAAATATATGTTTGGTTTTTATTCTTTGTTCTCATTTATATCAAACACTGTGGTATGGAGGTATTATCTTTGGACATGTCTAGGTATATTTGGTGGTATGGATAAGTCTGAAAGAAGAAAGGTTGGTCCAGAAGAAGTATAGGTGTGTGTTGGACATGATAATACTGCAGGATAGTGGAAGACATGTATGTATGTTGGTGATCAAGTGAGAATGTTCCTTGTGAGTGCTTTAGTGTTATATTCTTAGGTTTGGAAATCAGTGGTTCGGTGACTGAGATATAAAATTGAAGATGACATATGTTCAGTTGTGATTTTTGAAAGGTTTTTTGTCCAGAAATAGAGTTTGAAGTTGTGTAGATATGATTTTTATTGGATTAAAATTTTGGCCTTGGTCGTGGTGTTTACTAGCGATATAAAAATAGTTATTGGTGATCCATAAATGGTGTTACCAAGTGATGTAGTTATGATAAATTTTTGTTCTAGTCCAGAAATGTATTGCGATGACTTCTTACATGGACAACTAGAAAGTGTGATGGCTAGTGATGTGGAGTTTGGATCTAACCATGGCATGTGGAGGTCCATATATAGATGGAAAGTGATGTGGTTCTTCAGACAATGTGATACTACCCATTTGAGTTAACTGTGGAAGTTGTTTTGGTTATTGTGGATCTGGTATTGGGATATGTGTAATATGTTCTATAATACACACCCTTTTACTACCATTTATGTTTATGATGTCAAAACTTTTTAGACCACTGTTTATGTGCATATTAGATCTTTAGTTGTATTTGAGGAATCAATGCTATGATACTTTGATCATTTGATTTATATCATGTTAGTTAGATGATGATGATTAGTTGCATATGATGATATTATATATGTTATGGTTGTTATTGACCCTAGAATTGCATGTGTATGGTTGGTGTGTATGTTTTATGTTTTTTTTATGTGCCTGATATGGTTGAGGGATGGAGTCATAGTCACTTTCTTGTGAGATCTACACGATGTACTGATCCCTACTATTTCCTATTAAATATATACATGTATGTACAGGCTCAACTTTGTGATGCGGGTTTGCAGGTACCAGGCATAAAATTCCCTAAATTGTCAGGATGAGAAAGCCGTATCACATTATCTCAATGGTAGGAGAGGGGAGATCATTTGAATTCGAAGAATTCAACCACTAAGATCCATTGTATGCAAAATAACCTGTTACAAAAGAAAAAGAATGGAGACAAAATTTAGAATGATCTGAAAGATGAAATATTAATTCAGAGTGGGGATAAAAATTACAAAGAGATCAATCCTTATAAAGGAGATCAAAAACTAGAAGGTGGAGAAACCTAGGTTGCATGATAATAATTAATAAAGAATTAATTATTATACATGCCTAAAGTTTAGCTTAAGTAAACTAGAGATAAAAAGGTGACTGAATAATTAAATCAATAATGATTTAATTAATAAGTGAAAATACAAATACCTTTTTACTCTAACACCCCCCTTGAGATAAAATTAGGGAGAAGCTAAAAAACCTAGAAACAACTATTGAAAGAAGGGAATTTGAGTCCTGACAACAAGGCCTGATCAGGTACCCAATCACAACCAAATCTATGTAAAGTGGAGAAATAGATAAAACCACATGGGAAAAAATTCTACTCCAAAAAGAGATGGAAAAAGCATGCATAAAAGAAATGGTTCAAGAGACTCTCTCAAAACAATAAGTACAACCAACCCCCCCAGGAGAGAGGATCGAGAATCCAAAGCTCCCTAGAATGATAGAACCCCTGTGTCGATGACCAAACCAATGTGGCTCCAATGTGGAAGAAACAAAGGAAAGGGACAACGAAGAGGAAACCCCTGAATGTGAGGTGAAAATGGAAGGCCTAGTGGATTCTCAAAAGAGAACGTAT
Source organism: Thuja plicata (assembly GCA_018584345.1). NCBI lineage: Eukaryota > Viridiplantae > Streptophyta > Pinopsida > Cupressales > Cupressaceae > Thuja > Thuja plicata. The sequence goes on from MU224222.1 coordinate 172,475, forward strand.
GAGGCTCCTATAATGGAATCTCCAATGAAGGTGGGACAATAGATGTGTTGAATCTATCATCTAAGAGGAGAATAATTTCCTTTGATATGTCCTAAACAACTGGACTATGTGGATCGATACATAGAGCGATGATGTTAGGTAATGCTGAAGAGGAATCATGCTGAACATATGTAAACTCAACAGGAGGTGGAGATGTAAAAGTCACAACACTAGTCTCAAGAACAACACATAAGTTCAAGTGACTCAACTTTACCTCATTAGGCTCTCATGAAAAAGGAGAGGTATTCTCTGATAGTAGAGATGGTGGACAAAAATGAGAGGAGTAAAAGTGAGAAGAATGATAAAATATCCTTGTTGAAACAATATTTCTTGTCTCACTATCTCTGATGTGTACTGAATCTAGAGTGAACTCAACTGTCTTCCCTGTGTGACTGTGATTAATCAGATAGATAGAGAGAAGGTTAGAGGAAAAAGATGGAACACATAGTACATCATGGAATGCACCATCATCAATCTCAATATAACATATCCCAAATACAGTCATAACAGTGTTATTCCCTATCAAAATGTGTGGGGTAGGAGAAGCCTCAAAAGATGAGAATAAATTCCAAGAAGATGCCATATGGTGTGAAGCACTTGAATCCAATAGCCATCTAGAAGAGTATGGAATAGCGGTTGCACATAATGCATGACCCTTTCCTTTGTCTTGTCCATCTGTTTGGAATGATGACGAAGAAGAAGACCTGTGAGAAGTAGAAGAAGGAATATCAATGTTGCTTTTCTGAAGAAGAGTTGTCAAATCAAAAACTTGTTTTGCATATCCATCTATCTTCTTCTCATAACAATGAGACTCATCATGATTAGGATTTTTACAATAATCAAACTTAGGTCTTTCTGTCTTTGATATTTCCCCCTTCAAAGTTTGGCCAAAGGAGTGCTTAGAATTAGAATCCTTCCTAGACTCTATGGTTGGTGATCTCTGTTTCTTCTCTGGCTTCCCTAAAGATGGGTACGTTACCAATGCATGGTTCTTTGATCCTATGAGAGAATCAAGCTGAGATAGGTTTTCCTTCTCATGAATCAAATGATCACAGAACACATCAAATGTAGGCATGTTGAATTGTGGACCCAAATCATCCATGGTAGAATGGAAGGTAGAAGAGAATATCTGAAAGAGACCATGAAGCTTAGAAAGAATCAGGTAAATGCACTCTGTATCTTTCTTATTCTTTCCACAACCCTACAAGATAGATATGATAGATTTGAATTTTGTCAAGAAATCTTGAATAGAAGAAAATGTCTCAGGACCCAAATCTGTCAATTCAGCCTCAATCTGAAGTGCCCTGAACTCATTGATTGGGCCAAAGAGAGTATTAAAATTCTCCCATATATCAAGAGGTGCATCACATCCATCAAGATCAAAGAGAAAACTATCTGAAACATGTAGATAAAGCACACTCATGGCCTCATCCATCATATTCATGTACTGCATGACCTTGTAAGGATGAGTCAAGATTGGTTGATTGGTGTCTAAACAAGACCATAACCCATGTGACCAGAGAAGTCGAGTCATATGGGATTGCCATAAATGGAAATTGTGAGAAGTGATAAGCTCAAATGATGCTAAATTTTCCATTATAAGGAGAGACAATGCCATAAATATTTCATAATAAATGGGAAAAATACCTAATTAGATCCTCCAAAAAAATAGTCTCAGATCTGAAAAGAGCTCATCAAGAGCTTTTTGACACCTATTTGTGAGAAAAAATAGAGTCTATATGCACATTCTAGAGGCCTAGAAGCGCTGAAAATAATTCCTCACTTTGACTGGAAAAAATCCATTCAAACAAAAAAATGTGGAAATGAAACCCCTGTCCAAATCTTCGTCTTGGAAAGAGCTTTATGAAAATATAAGGAATTCCAAAAAAGGCCTCTTTTTTCTCTTGTTAGAGCAAAAAAAATCAACTATAGGGTAAAAAGGGCTTCAAAAAAAAGTTTATAGCCCCTAGGGCTTAAAAGTTCTAGCCCCTGGCCATATGGCGTGCATAGGGGGCTAGCCAACGGAGGGTGTGGATCCCCATGTGACTGTGGGCATTTGTGATGGGGGCTGGGAGACTGTCGGGGGAGACTGCGGGTGGTAAGCCACTATCGGTGGGTGGCGGAGCTGCTAGCTGTGAGCGGTGAAGCTGCCAGTGGTGGTTGGTACCGGCCCACAGGCGGCGCGAGGGCTACTCTGCAGTGAGCGGTGAAGTTGCCAGTGGTGGTTGGTACTGGCCCGCGGGCAATGCGAGGGCTGCTCTATAGTGAGCGGGTGGCTGCAAGGTGGCACTAGCCATGCCACCATTATCACTAGTGGTGTAAATAAGAAACAATATAAATATAATAAAAAGTGATTTTTTTTATAAAACATTTTTCTCGATTTGTGTGCCAGGGCTGTATAGGAAAACAAATTTTGCCTCAAAAGTCAACAATGTCTAAATTGGGTGTGTCTTATATATTAAAATAGGGATTTTTGGGACTTTTGAGCGCAACCGTGAGGTCGGTTTGTGCTCAAAGTACTCCAAATGTTTTTCCCCTTCATCCACACAAAAATCACTGAAAAAACTTGAAACCCTCAAAGCTCCAAAAAACTTCAAAAACTTAGGAACATGATGCAATAGCAAGGCTCTAATATCATGTTAGAATTAAAATAATTCAACCACCAAGATCCAATGTACGCAAAATAACCTATTACAAAATCAAAAGAATGGAGACAAAACTTAGAATGATCTAAAAAGATGAAATATTCATTTAGAGAGGGAATACAAATTACAAAGAGACCAATACTTATAAAGGAGATTGAAAACCAAAAGGTGGAGAAACATAGGCTACATGATAATAATTAATAAAAAATTAATTTTTATATGCCTAAAGTTTAGCTTAAGTAAACTAGAGATTCAGATTTGTCTTACCTACCTCCTAATTTAAAACATATTCTGTTCTCTCTGAAGCATGTAGAACCCTTAGCCTTCCCCAAGATTTATATATTGACAGCAGCTTCCATCTTAAATTTAAATGGCCTAATGGATCCTTCCTTCCTAACATCAAGTCCAAGAAGGTTTGTGCTCTCCTGGTAGGTGACCCTTCCATTATCCCCCATGTGAACCTCTGCTGGAACCTTTGTCTTGATCCTCCTGAATCATCTAACATTTTTTGTAAGTTGTGGTCCTCCTTTGTCGAGCCTGATATTAAATGATTTCTTTGGCGTTTCCTCTTGCACTAGCTTCCTCTCAAGTTTCCCAATGGACACCACTCTATATGTAGCTATTGTGGGCTCCTAGAGACTGTCCCTCATGTTTTGTTCAAATGTTCCTTTGTTGTTGAATTCTGGAAAATCTTTGGTTTCTCTAAAAAATTTACCCTATCCCAGATTGAGATTCTTTCTGGATCCATCAGGGGTTTTAAGAAGTCTTATAACTATTTTTTTTTGCCTCCTCTCTTCTTTAATTATGTGGCATATATGGAGACTTAGAAATGATAATGTTTTTGGTAATATTTCCAGGAACCTTACTGAGTCTCTGAGGAGGCTCATATTTTATAAAATTAATGTGCAAGCTACAGTGGTGATCAAGATAAAAAAGAAGAAGCTTGAGGACCTCTTCAAAGATGGCATGGTTATAATCAGGTATTGGTAAGTATCACATGGATACACATTGTCACAGGAGAGCCAGGAACTTTCCCCCTTTGATACTGCTCTACATGGATTCATGAATGAAGTCACAGCTCACAAGAAAGATGAGAAACAACAGAGAGATGAAATCATCATAGTGGTTCCACTCACTGCTTTACCACAATCAAATATTCCTATGGATGAGATAATTAGTCACCCATATGAACAATACATCGGGGATGACAAAATCTTCAGGTGGTCAAAGGGATAGCAAGGCTGGATGGCATGGATCCCGCGTAGAGAGGAAGACATTCTGTGATTGCTAGTGATGACTCTTTTTGTTCTATTTTGAGATATATGTTGCTTTCCTAATATATACTTGATTTTTGAACACAACAATGTACCTCAAAGATATGTAGTGTAATATGATGTAAACATCTAATAGGTCTCGTTAGATAGTAATGTAGGCTAAGTTTAGTTTGGTTCTTATGGTTGCTAAACTTTCGACATAACTGTCTTTGGTATGGTGGTTTTTTTACAGCACCTACTGTATTCAGATTTATATGGTGACATATATCCATAATAGAAAAAAAAATACAAATACCTTTTTACTTTAACAAAGATAAAATACAAGTCTAAATCCTACCTTAAGCCAAAATTTGTCTTTAAATAGTGGACAAGTATCTGGTTGAATACCTTACTCAAATTGTCAAGGTGACGTGAATTCGAGAACCCTTGTTTGAGCATGCTTATGTTTGTTGCATCGTTTCTGCACTTTTATTTGGTCGGTTTTCATTATGTATGCATGTAGGTCAATGTGGAATTTTGTTGCGATGTCAGGAAAATATTTATTAAAGTTTGATTATAAAGATAAATAATTAAACCTTCTAGAATATTATAAAATTAAATATATTGCTATTTAATTTATAAGGATTAATTAAATACCTATATTTATTAAAAGAACTTAATAAAAAGTCTAAATATAAATATTGATAATTTCATTAAATATTAAATATAAAAAAAAAGTTGAATGCATAATTAATATAAACAATTTTTAAATATCAGGTGACATATTAATAATATGTTATAAATGTTAATTATAATTAAAATAATGATATACAATTTAATTACACTTTAAATTAATGTAATATATAAAAATGTGTAATATATGTGAAAATGGAAGATTATTAAAATGTAAAGGGCAAATTTAATGTGAATTGTAGGAATAGTGGAGAAGGTAAGATTGTCCTCTTAATCCCAACTTTCATAAAGGGACGATCCAAATTGATTAACCCCAAAGAAAGGATCAATGCATAAATGAATCAATCTATTAAGGATAGGGATAAAGAGAAAAACCCTAACTTCCATTTTATAGAAGAGAGTGTGTAATAGATTTAGGAAGATTAAAACTTTAATTGAAGACAATTACTACCATCAAAATGCAATAGATTTGAAGAATGTTGTTTGTGGGTGTCTGCACTGAGTTTCTGGAAATTCTGCAATCGGATCTGGAACAGAAACACAGAGATGAAGAAAACCCATAAATGTTTTCTGAATCTGACTTAGTTCCAATTTTGACACAAAATGAATGTCACCTTTCACCCAAAATTTCCGATTGTGACCTAGAGTCTCCGATTCTAACCCAGAACATAATGTCGATTCTGACCCAGAATTTCTGATTCTAACCTGTACAATCTGATAGAAAATCTATTTCTAGATCCCAATAGTTTTCCAAAAAGGGTATCCAAATCTGCACTCCAATTTTCTATTCTGAACCTGTCCCTGCAAGAAAAATGGTTTGTTTTTTTGGGGGAGGGGCTTGCCTTAGTCAAACCCCGATTTAGGAATTAACCTTAAAATCAATAATTGAAATAGAGAATTCTAGCAAGTAGTAGAAGTAGATCTAATAATGAAGCTATGACAATAGATATGCAATTATACTTCGAATGTAAACAAGTATGTAAATATGAAAGCTTGGAATCAATATTAGAAACCATAAACCTCCATGATTGTATGCCTGGAATCCACCTTGAAGGAAGAATGAATGAATCTTGAGGATGCACAAAGGATCTTGAAGGAAGATCATACCACCATGATGGATAGATCTAGGGTTTGAATGATGAATCTTGAATGCTTGAACCAAATCCCTTCAAAGGCTTGAATGATTTTATCCTTGATCTTCAATGGAGAACTTGAATGCTTGAGAGGAAGACTTGAAAACCTTGATTAAACTTTGAAATCTTGAGAACATGTATAATTATTTCTTAGTTTATGGTTGTTTTCTTGTGATTATGCTTCTTGGATAGATAGCTTTCGTACTTAGATTTCACTTAGAGAAAAATGAGAGGAGAAGGCTTCCTTATATAACAATCTAGGGCACAATATTCTAGAGAATCATACATAAGAGAATTAAATTCCCATTAGACCTATATCCATAAAAGTGGACCTATATTAAATATAATTTAAGAGTCATCACTTCGAAACCCAAAACAGCTGACTCAGAAGTGGGAAATAAACTTTTAATGACCCCAGGCAGCCGACAAAATTTTAAATTGAAAATGGGGACCTAGGTCAAGGTCAAGGTCGAGGTCAACCTTGACCTAGGTCAAGGTCAAGGTTGAGGTTGACCTTGACCTAGGTCAAGGTTGAGGTCAACTTTGACCTAGGTCAAGGTTGAGGTCAACCTTGACCCAGGGAGTCAGAACCCCTGGAAAATATGCCAGGTGGGATAGATAGTGTCTGAAGAGGCCCAATCAAGGTCCTAAACATGCACAGAGGCAGGAGAGGGTGCAGAAATCAGGGGAAAATATGATGATGGTAAAAAAAACCCCCTAAGGAGGGCTAAATGTTCTTAACATGGAAGTGCTTCCATTTTATGATGATACATTAAGCCCCCACTTTAGCGGGAGTATGGAAATCGAACATACTCGCAGTAAAGTTGGAAGAAAGACTCTTGTGGATCACAACGAGGTAGAACATCGCTTAGTCAAGGAAATTATCCCTCAGACCAAGGATTATAACTCAACATACATGCACAAATATATGAAAGCAAAGAGAAATTAATCATAGAAAGCATACATGACTACATAAGCAAGACAAGAGCAACACTATAAATAACATAAATTCATGATCTAATCCTACTAACATGAAAGAGAAAGAAAGGAAAGAGAAAGTGATTACCTTGCCTAGTAAGATGCCCACCTTACCATGAATCACCAAGGAGGGAGAGACCAATAGGTTCACCCATGAACCATGCTTTATAATTGTAATGCATCTTCTGACAGCTTTTGGAATACCCATAGATCCACATTCTTGTATCACTATGGAATATAAAATGTGTGTCTTTTCAAGATTTAGCAACTTATGTGCATTACCTTAAAAAAATTTAGCATATTGGAAAATGTGTATCTCTTCAAGATTTAGCAACCTATGTGTGTTACCTTCTGAGGATTTAGCAAAAATAAAAAATAAAAATGCGTGTCTCTTTAGGATTTAGCAACTTCTGTGTGTTACCTTCCAAGGATTTAGCATGTTGTAAAATGTAAACTATAGTATAAGGGAGACCCTATATATTCCTCGCTCCTTATCATGACTACCTACTATGAAGGATAAGGAAGAGAAAGAGGATACCTACTTCACAAGGTAAGGAGATATCCAGTTTAACAACAATATACACTATATCCTTAGCAATGAGTATTGACCCTTACCTCTAAGAGCATAGATAATAATGAAATGAATATGTCACATATGAAAAAAGGATCCTCAAAGAGGAAGAGATCTTATTAGCAAGACCCCCACTGTAGAGGAGTGCTTAGGATAAAATGTCATCTTCCAAAGAAAAGAAAAGAGGGACCAAATATTCGATCACCAAGCCCCCTGCAATCAAGAGGAAGAGGAATATTGGGATGAAGGAAGCCAACTTTAACCCAAAGAAAGAGAAAGAGTCTATGAAGAACACAATTTTTAAAATAAAGAAGAGGTGATGACCTAGGAAAATCACCTCTCATATAAGAGGTATCCATAGCCAAAACATAAGTCTTTATAAGGAAATAATGTTGTAGAATAAACAAATGCCACTAAGCTAAGGAAAGTAGATCCTTAGATAGAGAAAGAAGGAAAACCTTTCCCCCCAGGAATGAAAGTAAGGGATATATTAATTTCATCTAGAGATGTTATAGAAAAGAGGTATATTTACAAAACAAATATCCTAGAAAATATATCATTAATGATTATTAGCGAAGGAAATATGTAATACAAAATCATAGGGATAGAATATAGAAAGAATAACCAATTAAGCTAAAAAAAAAACATGCTAAGAGCATAATGCATCCTAGAAGATTGCAAGGAAATAACTCTTTCCCCCCAGTTAAGAGAAAAGAGGAGAAAAATGATCTAATTTATAGAAGAATGAGGTGAATTCCCTATATTAAAATTATGAAGAAATTGTAATATTGCACGGGAATGAGATATAATTCCTAAAGCAGCTCTTTCTCTAACATATAGCTTGAAATGCACACAATCAGAAAGTAAATGTGTGTTACTATAGTGAAAAGGATATTTGTATTTAGAGAGAGAATTTTTTGGTATAGGTTTAAATATTTCTTTCTTAGAATTCATTAACTGAACATATACTTTCTTAGCCACATCTTGAGTAGTATCAGGGTGATCTAAGGAAGGTGTTGGAAGAAGAACATGAAGAGGAGGACGATAGTCAAAATAAACCACCTTGATTTGAGAAGGAAAGAAGCCTATACCATCTATTTATTGTTTAGGGGATAAATGAATTGGGTTTTTAATGCCATGTTCATTAACATCGAGCCCTAAACCCTTATAACCTTGTTTATCCACCAGAGTGTGTCTGGTAGTGTACATATCTTGTAAAGCTTCTACAGGAGATGATTGATTATGGTGGTCATGAGAAAATGTTGTGTAAGGTGGAATGATAGTTTTAGAAGAAGTTTCTCTATTCTTCCCTTTAATATCATCATGGATCAGATAAGAAGGGGAAGGTAAATGAAAGAATTCTTGCACATCTGCATCATGAACCCTAGTTTGAGCCCCATCATAAGTGTGGGAAGAACTAGGGATAGAAGATGGAGAAATAGGAGTAGGCATATTAGGAATTGGATTAGGAAGAATAGGATGAGGATTAGAAGATTAGGAACTATATTAGGAATGATAGGATAAGGATTAGGAATATTAGTAAATGGGGTATCATCTACCCAATTCTTTACATAATCCAAAAGAGCAATAAGTCCACTACACAAATCCTTAATGAAAGTTTTTAAAGTGGGAATACTAGTATTAGTTAATCTCATAATAGCATGAGCAATTGAAACATGAAGAGTAAAAAACATAATGAAATGGATGATACTTTCATAAACATCATAAGTACTATAAAGAGATGCTAAAATAAGAATAATGAGGAAAATAACCATACAACAAGAAGCCTTCCAGAAAATGGGCGTCCCTTTTTGGAGCCAAACCCTCAGGTAAATCTTGTTTACCACTAGTTAAGAACACTTCAAGACCTTCTCAAGGTAGCTTTGCAATAGACGTCCCAGACCAGATTATTGATCATTCTACAGAAAGAATGAATAACTCCCTGGTTGGAATATTTTTAGGGGTTAGACCAAATATTGAAGTGGTAAGAGCCTTCGTATCCCGAAGATGGGGTATTAAAAGGCAAGTTGATGTGGTAGCCATGGAAAAGGTATGCATGTTTTTTTTTGTCTTGTGAGGAAGATAGAATGAATGTCCTATGCAACGGGCCCTGGATGATTGGGAAGAATACTCTTATTCTCCAGAAATGGCATCCCAATTTAGTCTTCGAGGAGGAAGCTGTGAGTCAGGTCCCTGTATGGATCAAGCTCCATGGTTTGCCTCTTGAATAATGGTTGGAGGATATATTTGTAGGGATAGCTTACTCATTTGGAGAACTTCTCTCTATAGATAATGTTACTGCCTCCAGGAGAAGAATCACCTACACAAGGATCTGTGTCGGCATAACACATGATACTAATATGCCAGAGAAAATAAATCTAAACTCTAAACTAGGATCGTTGGAGAAAGATATTGAATATGAAACCATCCCTTTTGCATGTTTTCACTGCAAGAAAGCAGGACATTGGGAAAAGAAGTTCCCAACAAAAGTTTTCTAGAAAAATAATAAGAAATGGGTTCCTATAGGGAGGATTATCAAAGCTGGAAGATAGATAGCAAGGGAAGGCCAACATAAAGAGAAAAAGGGAAAAGAAAGTAAATCTAACACTATTACTAATGCTTTACTAGGAAATACAGTGATATCCAAACCTATTGCAGTAACTCTTACAAATAATGAGGATCCTGAGAAAGGTGAAAATGTGGGACAAAATCAGGATATAGAAGAAGCCCAAGTGGAAGAAGGGGAGATTACAGAAACAGTAACAGTGGATATAGAAGATGAAGAAATGAAAGATCCAAATGGGGAAAAAGAGGATAAACAACAGGAAGGGATCCCAGAGTCTGACATTCAAGAAGTGGTTGAAAATAAAAAAGAGCAGATAAAACAACAAGATACTGTGTTGAGCCAAGAAACCCCCAACCAATCAGAACTCACTCCTCAGGGGGGAAGAAATTATGATACTGAAATACCTAACTGGGGGGAATCTATAGAGATAAGTCAAATCCTTGTGGGGGAAAAGAGTGATATGGAAGATGAGAAGGAGATTCAAGGAGAGAAAAAAAGGAAAGAAGGACAAAGAGCTACCAAGCAGAAAGGTAACAATAAGAAGTAGCAGAAATGGAGATGTGGGAGCCATTTTATCTTCGCCAGGGAGACCGTCAAACTAGAAGGTGAGAGCTAAGGAGGCCAAGAAGAACATAGTGGATGGAAGACAATGGATTCTGGAGGTAGGATCCTTTGTTAAATCATGAAGATTATTTCTTGGAATATTAGGGGAATGAATAATCCCCATAAACATGACATTGTTAGGAATATGATAAGGGATAATAGACCATATATTTTTTTGATCCAAGAGACTATAATGATCAAGGATAAAGTTGAAAAGCTTAGATTTTTCAAGAATGGGGTTACTTGTGGGGGTGACTCAAATGGTTCCTCTGGGGGCATTTCTACTATATGGAATGAAGACATAATAAAAGGTGATGTAATATATCAAGGTGATAATGTGGCTTGTATCAGGTTTAGGCATCTAAACGATAATACCTCTTGGGTTATGACTAATATTTATGCTGCCAATACTAAGAAAGGTAGAGAAGTCTTTTGGAATTAGTTGTCCTCTTTAAGAAATTAATTTAATAATGAAGAGTGGATTGTTATGGGAGACTTCAATACCCCCTTAAGAGAAAAGGAAAAAAATGGAGGAAGCCAATCTAACCTGGACAACAGTGTTAGCGCTTTTTCTTGCAACACTTACCTAATGATGACAGTATACCTTGTATACTCAGATGCAACCTCTTTTAGGCAAGAGAAAGGCTAATTTATAAGGATTGGATAATATCCTTCTTCATTTTTGAGCTCGACAGACTCAGGCAGGTTTTACCTTTTAAATATTACTGATACTTCAGCCTATGTATTTGGTGGATTATTTCATTCACTGGTTATGTACCTAAAACCTCACTATAAAAACTTATAAAACACTTTAGAGATTGCAATGTTTGATTTGAAACATAGTATTATAAGCCAGGCTATGGTTTTGAGAACATAAACCAATGAGTCAAGGATTTGCATCCTTCTTCCTTTTGATTTTTAGGAGGGATAACCTAATGATTCACTCTCTAAAGAATCAACAAAGTAGACACTGTCCTGCTGACATAAGTCCTTAATGAGTTCAGCTCATATATTTTAGTAACAGGTATGTTTGAAATAATTTT
>MU224222.1:187218-203252 GCA_018584345.1 Thuja plicata
GCCATATAAACTCCATTGCAGCTACTCTTGCTGGTACATAATATGGTAATAGATGAGGTGGGTGAATACACCCATATACCCTGATGATTGTATAGTTTTCTTCCAAGAAGAAATCACCCCAATTATGCTTACCATCCCATCTATCTGTGTAGTCACATGGCCTAAGCAGTTGCATAATCTTTAGTGGGATTCTTGTTATGCTGGTACCCAAACTTTGTACTATTGGATACACAATCCAATTTTGAAAAGCACAATAATCATAGTCCCTTGACGTGTAATTCCAAACTCTTACCCAAAATTGGATAGGATTTGGTCCTGCTTGGTAAAATCTCTGAGGGGCCAAATTATCAACATCCATGATTACAAAATTGAAATGCAAAAGGAGATGCATAAGAATGGAGTAGTGTAAGAACTTGGGCTCCTTCTCCTTTGGGTTTTTTTATCTTCTTCTGAGTTGCAATGAAACCCTCATGCATTTCATCAATGATATGCTGAATATAATCATAGCTAGTATTGGAGTGCACCTCTTGTAGGTCCAACACCATCATCAAAATGCCTGCACTAATCTTCTCTACATCACCATCTATCCCTAGAACTCTACACAGGGCATAGGCAACATACTTGATGTAGAAGTGTAAATCCTTGTAACAATATGGGCTCGTCCCAGACATAGGATCTAAATACTTTCTTACTTCTTTCAACATATGTTTCAACAACTGGCTCCTAGCAATACCAGGCTTCAAAGTATATCTCTGTTGCTGCTTTGTCATGTCAATTCTGGTAGACATAGTGTTGTATAAGCCGAAGGCTTGCATGAATGAATTTCTATTTAATATCAATAGGGCAGTGCCATCATTCCTTTTGATTATTTGGACAAAACATCATAATGAATGGCCAGGTCTAGGAACAAGTCTACATCTACGAAGACATCAGGAACAGGTAACCTAGCTAAACCACAGGTCTAAGGGTTTGACACTGGTATAGCCTTATCAGAATTCTTATAAAAATAATTGAAAAGAGAAAAACCTATTGTTCTTGGAGTAATAGCATCTCAGACATCTCGATAATCATCAATGAGCACATTTGCATTTTCTCTTTTGTTCTGAGTCGAACCAGGAAGGAGTCTGAGGAATTCATTTGAATAATTTACTTTTCCCTTGGCCTTGTCTTCCACTTTCTCACTTTCACCACTGGTTGAGGCTACACTGACCACTCTGCTCATGTTTATAGTGCTTGAATCTCCTTTTCTTTACCGATATTGAAACAAATCTATCACTGAGATTCGCAGACTGCTCTGTGCATGGTTTTCTAGAAATAATGAGCTTTAAACAATAGAAAACCCTGCAATTCTCTGAATTTTCACTCTGTCAGACAAATTAGCTCTTCACGTTTTGGAATTCTGAAAGCAAAGTGAATGCAAATGAATAGACCATCAACTCCTTATAGTAACCATTTGATGTACATAGCTCATGATTTTCAAAGAATCAATTCTGTCTTTAATTCAACATACTGTGAACATGATTGAAAACCTAGCCATAATTCTCTGAGCGTGATAGGAAAATCAAATTCATAAAACTGAATCCTCGGCAAAAACTTATAAAATTCAAATGAGCTGACATGTCACCCTAGGATTGGCCAATTTTCATACATCTCAGCTACCCTTTTCTGCACAACAATCAAATTCTAAGCCTCTGATTGGTCGATGAATGATTCATACTGACATATTTGATACTGTCGCCCTTTTATAAAATTTGGTATCAAGCGACCACGCGACTGCACTTATTTTCTCTATCACTGACCCCAATCCTTAACCTGTGATTTCTCTGGAGACATAGCGACTACACCACTTTCCTTACTTTTTCTAACCACAGTCATCATTTGGCGATCACGTGACAATGAGAAAATCAAAGTCGCCAATGGTTACTACTAACACACATTATTTTCTGAGACTATGTGACTAACTACTATTGTTAACTTTTGCGGTTATCTCCTAGTCACCAAATGCCATCTTTCCTTTGCTATACTACGTGACTGCCCTTAGTCGCTCGATTATGAAATAAAAATGCTAAATGCCAAAACTTCTAGAGACAATGCGACAAGGCATCTTTTCTTTAATCTATCTGATGACCTCACAACATACCCTTAGCCGCTGAGTCGCGAGGAATTTTCTCCTTAGGCTCTTTTATTCTTAGACTTGGCGACTACTGTAGGATCTTTAATGACTTCATCTAACGGCTGTCGCTTAATCACCAAGTAACTACTCGTACCCTTAAAATATTCTAAGACTTTGTGACAAATAGAAGCCCTTAGTAAGTCTCATAGTCACTGAATAAACCTTTACCTTTAAGTGATCAAGCGCTCATTCTTCAAAGTCCACTTACCTCTTGACACATGTCTTATCATGATTTGGAAGCTGAGTTATCTGGCGACAACCCGACTGTGCTTTATCCCAAACTGTAAAAGGTTAGTCACATAGTCTCAGAAGATTTAACTTAACTAGCATATTTTCTGGAGACTGCGCGACTAAAGCTTTCAAATCATACTTAAACTCTGACCCATTTAGCGATTGTGCGACACAAAGTAATCACAATGTCTCATGATAAACCCATGACTGCTAAAAATTTCTTGCGACCTCCCGACCTATCCGTGGGCCCCTTCATATATTTTAGGCCTTTTTTAATGATCCTGCGACCATGCGATACAAAGTAGATCGTGAAGTCTGGGAATGATAAAGGAATATTCTAATGTTGCATGAGACAACGCGACAAAGGCTAATCGCTAAGTCTAGGAGGAAAAGGGAATATGCCGCTTAAATTTTGTGACTAAGTGATTAGAATGCAACACATAACTTAAATGAACCAAAAAGGTAACTGAGAAACATAAGCGAACAAAACCTTAGGGTTTCTTTTCAAATTTGAACACTGAATAAGAGCTAGGGTTTCAAGCTTTTTGGGATATTCTCATAGGTTTAGACTTGAAAACCTGAAAAATTTGACAAGGAAAGTCATGAAGACTGAGGGAATTCTGAATTAAACATAGAATCAGAGAGAGAAAACCACAAGGCTAAGGGAAAGAAGCCGAAACCCAAAATACAACCAACAAGCAGGATGGATCTTATGAATTTTGTTGACTGTCATTTTCTTCATGATATTGAGTTACAGGGAATTGACTACACCTGGACTAATAGAAGAAATGGAAAAAACCTTATTCAAGTTAGATTGGATAGGGCACTCATTACTAATGAATGGTTCACTCATTATTACTATTCTTTATTAGCTCATATAAGGGTTGGATCGGATCATAATCCCATAACCTTTCTGGCAGACCCAATAGATAAGAAAAGAAACTTCCAATTCAGATTTGAGAAAATGTGGACTCTACATCCACAATTTGAACAAAGGATTGAGGAATGGTGGAAGATAAATATCAAGGGTATTGCAATGTTCATCCTGGCTAAAAAACTTAAAAATGTCAAGGATAGAATCAAAGCTTGGAACAAAGAGACTTTTGGAAACATATTCACTACTAAGGCTAGTGTCAGTTTAGAGGTTAAGGAAATCTAGGACAACATCCAAAAGGATGGGTATGCTTATATATCAAGAGAACAAGAGAATGGGAAGCTGGTCGAGATGCATGACATTATTGCAAAAGAAGAAACATTTTGGAGACAGAGATCAAGAAAGATATTCTTGAAGGAGGGAGATAGAAATATTAAATATTTCTTTATGACTACTCTAAAACACAGAATGACAAACAAGATCTCTATGGTCAACATTAGTGGAACTATTTCTAATGATGAGGAGGATATCAGATTGGAGGAAAATAATTTCTTTCAAAGACTGTTGCAAAAGGACAGAGAGTTGGACAATGATGAACCAAGGGAGTTTCTTAAGTGCATCCCAAACATTCTTATTGAAAATTAGAATGTCAGGCTCAATTCTATCCCTTCCAACTCTGAGATTAGAAAGGCTATCTTCTCCTTTGAGGGAGAAAAATCCCTTGGGCCAGATGGTTTTTGTATGTTCATTTTTCAATCCTTCTGGAATATTATTGAAAAGGAGGTGACCAATGCAGTAAAAGATAGTTTTGTAACTAGAAAACTTCTGAAGGAGTTGAATGGTACCTTTATAGTGCTTATCCCTAAGAAATAGGGAGCTAATAAGATGGATCAATTTAGACCTATTAGTCTATTTAGACCTATCCCTAGAAATAGGGAGCTAATAAGATGGATCATTTAGACCTATTAGTTCTGACTACTAGGATTTTGGCGATTCTCCCTTCTTTTATTTCTTGGCAACAAAATGGGTTTGTGCCTGGGAGACAAATCCTAGACTCTATCATTACTATTCATGAAAATTTTCATTCTCTTGTGATTTCTAGGAAGGAGGGTCTTCTTCTGAAACTGGATATGTCCAAAGCTTATGATAGAGTGGATTGGGAATTTCTTGTACAAGTCCTGAAGGCTTTTGGATTTGATTAAAAATGTACTGATCTCATTTTCCAGCTTATTTCTTCTTCTACCTTTTCGGTTCTAGTGAATGGGTCTCCTACATTGTTCTTTAAATCTTCTAGGGCGTTAAGGAAGGGGGATCCCTTGTCTCCTGTCCTCTTCATCCTTATGGATGAATGCCTGGGAAGGTATATGGAGAATCAGGTGAGGAAAGGAGACATTAAAGGGTTAAACCCTTCTTTGGATAACCAATTTTGTTCTCATCAGCAGTTTGTTGATGATTTGGTTATTATGGGAGAAGCCTTGGTAAAAAATGCTAGCAATATTAAGAAAGATTTGACTAATTATGGGACAACATCGGGCCAAATAATAAATTGGGGAAAGAGTTTGGTGTTTCTCTTCAATGTCCCTGATAGAAGAAAGATGAGAATTGTAAGGATTTTAGGTTGTGATCTGAGGACTATGCCTGGGACCTATCTTGGCCTTCCTCTCTATTTGGAACCTCTTGATACTTTCAGGAGCTCCTTAGTGGACAAATTTCACGGTAAACTTGCAGGATGGAAAGGGATGCTGTTAAGTCAAGTGGGTAAAATCCAGATTCTTAGAGCTACCCTCCAAGGCCTCCCTCTTTATGCTTTGAGCATCTTTAAAATCCCCAAAAATTTTGGTGAAGCTATTGAAAAAATTCAAAAATAGTTTCTGTGGACAGGGATGGAAAAAAAGAAAAGGATAGCGCTTATAGCCTGGGAAAAAGTTTGTCATCCGATTAAAAAAGGTGGCTTGGGGCTAAGAATAATTAAGAACTTGAATGAGCACCTCCTTACTAAATTAATATGGAGATATTATAACTCAAAAGGAGAATGGAACTTAATATGGGATAATAAGTGTAATAAGGATTGACTTAATCTTGATGCCTTTCTGAATGAGGACAAGGAGGGTGTTGATTCTTTCATTTGGAAAAATGTTATGAAAAATAAATATAGAATCAAAAAAGGAATTAAATGGAAAGTGGGAAATGGTAGAAAGGTTCTTTTTTGGGAAGATGAGTGGCTTCTTCATTCTCCCCTCAAGGAGTGCCCTGAATGGGGTATCTTTGAGAATCAATGCAATCTCATTTTTGGAAGGAAAGTGGAGGACAACTGGGAAAGGGATCACTGTAAAGATTTATTTGTCATTGATATTAGATTGGGACATCTTAACAATATTCTCAACTCAATCAATTTGATTGAGGAAGAGGATAGGATTATATGGAAACATAGCACTTATGGTAATTTAACTGTCTCATCTCTATACCATTTGGAGTTTGAGGACCTTATTGAGCCTTTTTGGGTGAAATTCTGGGATAAAAACCTCATTCCTAAAATTAATGTGTTTTTCTAGATAATGATGCAAAATAAAATTCTGACGACTGATAATCTCAGAAAAGAGGTATGACTATTATTAATAGGTGCTACCTATGCAAGAAAGAAGAGGAAAGTGTGGAACATATCATCATCCACTATCCCTTTGTTAGAAAGATTTGGGATTTTTTTTTTCCAGATCCTTAATATTGAGTGGGTTTTTCCTGCTAATTTGGAGAGTCTTTTAAAATCTTGGATCTATCCTTCAAAGAATGACACTGTTGTTAAGATATGGAATTTTTTCCTTCCTCATGTGTGCTGGGGAGTCTGGAGAGAAAGAAATGATAGAGTGTTCAGGGATAAAATGACAAGTGAGAAGGATTCTTTCTTTAAGATTAAGAGAGCCATAAAAGAAAATCTCATGATAGAGTGTTGGAGCCTCTTTAGGAGAATGATATTATCGTGTTCAAAAATTGGAAAATCAAAGCCAATACTAAAAAAAGGATAGCAAAGCTAAAAGGGAGGATGCTGTAATCACCTAAAAAAGGTCACCTAAACCCTAGACCCCCAATCTCAACAATTAATCAAGAAACACTAATCTTGATTATTCTTAGTCCTAAATCAAATAGGCAATTCATCACAGTCAAACTGATCTGACCTAAACCCTAGGTCTAATCAATCATCATAGTTGATTAATTAATTAATTCCTAAAATCACACTACATTGGCAAATCTATCTTATGTTAATTATTTAATTGATATTCTGATATATTAATTAAATAAAAATTGCAAAGTTGTCAATTAAATCAAAAAGGAATTAAATTAATTATAAAAACATAAATGTGCATTCAAAATCAATTAATCTATTAAAAATGCATATGACATCATCAAATTCAGTTGACTGATTATCAAAATGGAAACAGTCCAGTTCCACTCAGTTAATTGATTCTCCACTGTTTATCATTTTGGAAACATTTCAGTTAACTGAAAAATTGAATATGGAAGTTTCCAAAATAACTGATTAGTCAGTTCAGTCAACTAAATCTCTCGACCAATCAAATCACTTGCACATGGATTGTTCTTCTTCAATCGAATATGAGCCACTCTTTTTGTTCAATCTCGACCGTCGATTCGAGAGAGATTTCTATAAAAGAGAAACTCTTTTCCTTCACAAAGGATCCTAACTTTTTATCTAATGTTATTATGCTTCATTTTCATCTTAGCTTTCTTGCATTCTTAGCATTTATTTAATATTGTTGTTTACTTTTATTCAAGCATGCAAACATAAATTTAGAGCACACTTTCAATTTGGGTTTAAAATTGAATATCTGACATTTCAATTGGTGTTCTAAAATTGAATTATAACTAGCTTGGATTAACAACAATCTACATTTGCATTTGCATTTAGGTTAATCAGTAGTTTACTCTCAGCATATAGCTTTTTAAATCCTTTGTTTAGGTCTTCGGTGTAGTGACTGAGCTTGCAATGACCTAAGAGCAAGCTCATACTCCTGCCTTCTAGAAGGCAACAGGTCAACTCTTTCAGACATGCAGGATGAATGAATCCATATTCATTCCTCTATGCAACTAAACTATAATGACTATGTTGAAGTGTACTGCTAAAGTAGAGGTCCACTTTTAGCACGCACATTTCTAGCGCCCACCGTGGGGCCAAAAAATCAATTTTCTGGCCTCATTATGAACTTCGGTTTTAATTCTATTTTATATTTATTTTGAGAAAAGTCTGAGTCCACCATCACATTCGAGTCATCATTTTGGTTTGAAATGACTATAAACATGCCTACCTTTGGTGAAAATTGATTATGTTGCAAAAATTGTTTTGCAAATAGAAGCCGTACGGCCTTCTACACGCATATCAAAAAAAAATTTCACAGATTTCAAGGGGAAATTGTGTTTTCTTTGAAATTTTTTGAAACCCTAAAATTTTTTTAGAGGACACCTGCTGCTATTTTTGTCACTGTTGCGCATTGAAAGGCAAATCTTTACACTAAGTGTTAGATTTCACATCGCGACACACAATACACAATAACCTAACACGTCTGCTTTACTATATGTATTTTGGTTTGTCCTTAAAAACATACTGGTTTTTAATTTCCCCATGCATGTGGGACTAAATCCATAACACAATGCAGCCATTAAACTCCACTCCCTTACCCCTCTGCTCACCTTACCTCTTCCATCCCGCCACGCACCACCATCATTCACCCTACACTACTCTTTTGCATCCATTGCTACCCACAGCTCCGCATCCTACCCTTCTCCCTCCACCTCACTTCCCTCTCTCTGCACCTTACCAGCAGCTCACCTCTTGCTTCTCTCTTGCCACCAGTCAACCCTCCGCTCACATCTCCCTCAACTTCCTCCCACTTCAACTGCCACCTCACCCCTCTGCTTCAAACCACAACACCTTCCTTTCTTCCCACCCTCGCGCACATTCTCCTTCCTCCTTGCGCTTACTACTCCAATCTGCCACCTCTCCCACACACCCCACACACTCCTCCCTACTGTGCCTCTTCCCCTCTTTAAACCCTTCTCCCCCACACAGCTTCACAGTCTGCAACTCCCTCTTTCCCGCCACCAGCATTGACTCCTCCAGCCGCCTCCACTACAACCTCCACCACTCCTCCCTGCGACTTCCACTCCCTTGCACAACCATTCCTCCTTCCACCCAGCCACCTCCCATTCCTGTCTCCACCCGCAGCTCCCATCAGCAGCTATATCTTCACTATTACAATGCACATTATATAGTAGTTATGAGAATTTTTCTTGTAAATTAATAAAAATGTTGTTAAAATTGGAGAAAATTGGATGACAGAAATGGAGCCTTGAATTTTATGGATAGTGTGAATTATGTGGTTATGGTTGTTGGACTAATAGAGACATTTGGGATGATATTATTTCCACATCATACCAAGAAAGAAACTATATGCTTCATGAGTTATGATATAACAATGTCATAAATATATATTTTGTAATTAGATTTGCAGCTCAACTTGAATAGGGTTGTATATATACAGGCAGGAGGTGGCTTTATGCTGACATTGTAACAACTGCTTATTTAAGGTTGGATGGAATGAATCTAAGAAGATTTCATATGGATGAATTTTGGTGTGAACTTCAATTTACCAGCATTTGGTTCTGAATTTTAATCTTGGAGTCTATTTCATATAGTTAATATACTGTACAAAGCCCTTAAGAATTGAGTACCAGAAGGCCCCAATGATCTTTTGGTGTGAACTTAAATTTACAAGTATTTGGTTCTGAATTCAAACTTAACCTCATGAGTTGTTGATGTTAGCGGGATTTTCAATTTTCTTAGCCTTCACCATACGAGTTTTAAAATTTGTGGCATAACTTCAAACACACATATCTTGCTCATTCTGAGTCCTTTTTCAGAGCAATTTTTTTTTATTTTGGGTAGATTTTCCCAAATATTACTGTGGTGTGATTATTTTCTGGTTTTTCTTGCCTTATTTCTTAGAAATTTCACTTTTTATGATTGTACTTTCCTAATCCCCATTTTGCAGCTTTCAGAACCTCATATAGGCTCATACTGTAACCTTTTTGGGTGCTTATTTTTTTGAAATTGCATGATTTTCTGTCTACTTCATGAATATGTGATCTATTTTATGATTTTCTAATTTTGATAATGTGGACTAATATTTGGCTTTGATGTTCATGTGATTATATTTTGCGTACAGCCTAACAGTGGTTTGTAGAACGTTACCCAAGAAGACTAAAAAAAAATCTACTCACAAATTGGTTTTGCAGGTTGCCCTTGATCGATAGAATGCAAAACATTGTGCTTGCATTTTATTTTTGATTTCCTATAACCCACATGCAAGACTTCTTAAAATGAACATTTTTTTTTTGTTTTAGGAATGACAATAATGTCAGGAAACTACGCTCTCGCCCTTTTGGGATGATCAGAAATCTAGAAACATTATTGTCATTTTCTTATTCTGCTTGAAGTGTCTTTTAGTTTTGTAAACCCAAGGAATTGCATGGACGTATCCTCTCCCCTCACCTTCACGGATCTTGGGTGAAAGAAAAATCTATACAAATCCTTTAGCATGGCTACCTCCTGAGTTCTTTAACAGAACCGGTGAGAGTGGATTGCCCAACCGGTAACAGGCTAAAGCCAAGCCCTTCCAAACTAGTATATAAAAAATGTCATTGTGATTAATTTCACAGTGAACAAGTGTTGATTGCATTATACCGGGAAGAAGATCTCCCTTAGTACCCTTGTGGTGCGTTAAAACCTACAAAATGTAACTTTTGTAGGCTGGGAGGCCTCCATAACAGAGCTAATCTGCCTCAAGTATAACCACCTAAACGGATGCCCTTACTACAAACTATGTTCTAGTATCCAAAAAACCCTCTATCTATTGGCGTGGAAGGTCAGAGACCGATTAAGATGCCCCACTCTTGCATGACTCTTAGTAGAGACAACAGTCCCTTGGGAAGTCATTACCCTTGGGAGTCAAAGCTTGGTGTGCCTGAGAAGTGAGTGCACATGTAAGGAGGAGCCCATGCCTCCAAGCTTCTAAGTTGTCCGCTATGAGTAGGCGTGGTTGAACTTCGGTTCAAGTGGGAATTCAACAGATATTGCCCTGGCTATCCTAGGATTGTGGTGTCTCTGTTCTTTTTACAACAAACATTCTGCTTGATGTGTCTTGCGTGGGTGAAGCATCAAAACAAATAGACACCAAAACATTCAAATCAAACATCAAAGCGATCAAATGATTCAAATCTACACTTTTAGGTTTTAAGCTATCACACTCTTGTCTGAATTTTCTGCGTCTGCTATCAAACTCTGGAAATCTATCAACTTGCTATCTGAATTGCTATTCTGTTGTGACGGTTCAATCTAAATTTTCACAAATCTAGGCTTTCATCAACATCATCACTAGTCTATCTTTGACTGCAATCTTTTGATAGTCTAATTCATTGTTGTCTTGAAATTTGATTTTACTGTGCTAGTCCAAGTGACTTGTTACTTTAATCATTTTTTCTGCACTGTCCTTATCCTGAGTTGTGAAAGAAGGTTTGTTAACCTTGAATCAAGATCAGAGTCATTACTTCTCTATCTCAGTTGGACTTTATCTCCTTTGTCCTTTGGTCCTGGACTTAATCAACACTTTAGATATCACATCAGCAACTGTTAGTCAATCAGTCGATTCATCATACCTCCTCTTCAATCTTCTGTGCAAGTGCATCAAGACAATCTCACAATGTCTAAAAGCAAATGGGTTAAACCTTATCGTCCTAACAACGTGCAAAAAGATACTCTTATGGCAACTTTATCAAAACAACTTCAAACTATGCAATCTAAAATCCAAGAATTAAAGGGGGAAAAGGATACACAATCCAAAAAATCCTCATCAAGCTCAATCTATCCTTTTCTATTTGATCATTATCAAGCGAGTGGCTCCAAAGCCCTAAAAGCTGCTGAAAACACCATGAAGTATTCGTCCAAAGGGATTAGTAACATCATGAAAGAAAAAATTTGGGTTAAATGCGTGAGATACTTCACTCCTTTGGGTCAATCTTATGAATCTACATTAGAATAACTTCTTGATAATGATCTCATCACATTACCTCAAGCCACATCATGTGGATGAAGATTCTTGAGTAACTAGTGCATATCATCAACATAATGAGCATAAAACTTCATATTGCATGGAGTTGAAACATAAAATCTAAGATCTCATAGATGATGGCATAATCAAAGTTGAAAATCCTAAGGATTCATTTAATCTTGAGCATGATCAATATAAAGAATCCATGTCTAGCAATGGTTCACATACCACATCTCCTTCTTCCACCATTCCTCCATCTCCTAAAGCTTCATCATCTCTATCAAGAGTTGAGCCTAATGATGACTATGTCTACTATCAAGGACTACCTCTAAAAGAGATCCAAGCTAATCAACATATGAATGCAAGTCCATCTCAAGCTTCAAATATCATCGACCCAAAACATCCATGTACTTCAACACTTGTCATGCCTATTCCAAATGATTGTCCATCAGCGTGTAAAGAATCCTTCATGCAGATAATCACTTCTACCTCATCCTTAGAAGTGGCTCCATGTCAAGAGGGCAATCCAAAGTGTGAAGAAACACATATCAGTAACGATCAAGATCAAGATAGCACCCATCCTTATCCAATGGTTGACCAAAGTCGCATATCTCAAGAGTCCCATGATGATTTCATCATCCCCTTCCATTTCTTCCCAGAAGAAACTCTTACACCTTCTATATCTTATCCATCTCCCAAGAAGGATCAAGCTATCCTTTCTGGCATCTCTAATGGGCCTATAGAAAATCAAGAGAAAGGTGCTCTTTGTATACCATCTAAAGATCCTTGTCAAGATCAGAGCATCCCATCTTCTCCTTGTCATGCTCCTGCATATCCACTTCAAGAAAACATCATTCCTCTAAATCCCTTGCAGAATAATAAATCTCCTCAACCTTCAGTTGCTCCTATCAAAGCTACTCATGCTACTATTGATATACAAATGAATTCAAATGAGAAGAGCCTTGGCAACACAAATCACTCTAAAGATGTTGATATCCCTTCCACACCTTATATCCCTCCATTCAAACGTATGCATCATCCTTCACTATCCTCCAAATCCATCTTTGGTACTTATATTCCAAGGCTAAAACTGTCAAACCTTCCATCTATATTGGGTCCTTATATACCTCCATCCACTTACCCTATCCCCTATCAAGATCAACAAAGACATACATCCTTGAAATCTCCTTATCAACCAATCCATATGAACCAGTCATATCAGCCCTATTCATCCACAATTCCTAAGTCTTTTGGAAGCAATTTGGATTTGCAACAAAGAAATAAAAAATTGAAGAATCTAGTTACATATGAAAATCACTATGTCTCATTTAATCGACATGTGACTACAAAGAAAAAGGAAATATTCAAGAGACCGCAAAGGTCCACTGAGAAAAGAATAAAATCAAAGCAAATATGGGTTCCTAAATCCATCATGGAAAAATTGCGGTCTAAATCCAAGCAAAGAATACAATCAAAGCAAATATGGGTTCCTAAATCCATCATGGAAGAATTGCATTCTAAATCCAAGCAAAGAATACAATCAAAGCTAATATGGGTTCCTAAATCCATCATGGAAGAATTACGTTCTAAATCATTCAAAAATAAAAGAAAGTCAAAAGCTATGTGGATTCCCAAGCCTCTTCCAAAGGACTTGGATACAAAAAGAAAATCAAAAGTTATGTGGATTCTCAAGTCTCTCTTAAAAGGCTTGGACAAAAAGGAAAAGTTGGAGTTGGCATCCAAGCTTCCAAATTCTTCCATTGCATCTCCATCTAAACATCTCCCATCATCTAAGTCTATTTTGGGTCATCATGGCCCAAAATGCATTACCTTGAATTCTCCATCCATCTTGGGTCCTCATATACCAAGATCCATATCCACTCATCCCTCAAATCAAGCTATTCCATCCACTTTTCCTCCATCGGGCCACTACCCTTCAAGGGGTGTGTCAATGTTGATCTTATCACCATACCTTATCAAATATCCTGCATCTACCTCTTACCCATCCATCTCATATCCTTCTATTCCTCTTATCCAATCCATCACATAAATCATTGGCTACCATCTCCCTTATCCTCTATTGCATTCCCTACCATCACCCTATCAGCATATTTGAGCATACTTTCAATGGCCTTGGGCTATCATAGCATATCTTTCAAAGGATCACTATCTAAAGAGCACGAAACTTAAGTTCCTCCATACAATCAAAAAGTACAAAAAAAAATAGAAAAAGTGTCTTGGCGAAAACCTGGTAAATAGGCACCTTGGTAGAAAAAGTAAAGATAAATCAATTCATCCTATGGTGAAAACCATATCTTGTAGCACCTTGGATAAGTACCATGATGAAAACCTATCAAAAAAGCATCATGCGTAATTCCTCCTACTTGTACTCTTCACTTGGGGGCAAGTTCCTTCCATATCATCTTATCCATCACATCCAACTATCCCGTGAGCATCCATGTTCCTTCTGCAAATCTTGACAAGGTTGAGACTATCCATGAACACATTGTGTATCCTGACATGCATTATCATTTCCATTAGGGTATTCACTCTCTCATCCATTACACCCTATCATGACCTTGCTTATCCCGATTGCGCTATCATGGCTATGTCCTATCCAAAATTGACCCCTTGGTCTTGATCAAAATTGAAAAAGTGTTTTTCAAAAAGTCTCTTGACATGTCCATTCTTTTGGACCCCATGCTTTCCTTGACATCTGATCATTATCCTATATGCTATCCAACACAACCCCATGAGCCTACATTGCTATATTATTTTTTCCCTAGCTTGGGTAATCTTGAGGAGACAGTCTTTGAGGGTTGCATTCACCCTCTTCATCCATCAACTTTCTAATCCATTTGTAATGATCTCTACCTTGCTAGACATTGGGGGTAAACCAATGTGATCTTGCTTGAGATCGGTTAATCTCTAAAAAATCTACAAATTGGAAAAATTCCTTAAAAAAAATGGTCATCTTGGTGAAAACCTAGCAATAGGCACCTTGATGCATCAATAAAAAAAATTGAAAAATGGAAAAATACAAAAAAAATTGAAAAAGACGAAAAAGTGCCTTGGTGAAAACCTAGTAAATAGGCGCCATGGTAGCAAAAATAGAATCTCTGCCAAGAAGGTGAAAACCTGGTAAACAGGCACCTCTTGTACTCAACGCTCCATCTATCAATGCTCAGTATTGGCAATCCTTTGCTTCAGTTTGTACATAGCTTTCAATCACTTTTGTGACACTCTGGTTCTTTTGACCCTCTTGGCCTGAAACCAATCCAGAGTCATAACCTAGGGGTAATCAAATTGAATTTGTCCTCATAGCATGAGTCAAGTCAGTTATTGTCATTTTCTACTTGGGGCATGGGTCCCCAATTTGATCACATCTTTGGTTTACACCAGAGTCAGTAATCTTGTCATTTCTGAAGGACAACTCATTACTGATGCAAACAGGTGTTTCTCAACACCACAATCAAAAGTGTTTCTTAACACTATCTTTGGATGCATCTATGTTTCTTAACACTATCTTTGGACGCATTTGTGTTTCTTAACACATATTAGATATTGCAAACATAAACAACAGATCGATAGCAATCAAACACAAAGCACTCACAAGCACAACGGTGTTTCTCAACACCTCATACATATACACATCCAAAAACTTTGAGACTGGCTGAAGTATGCTAAACTTCTGTTCATATGTTTTTTGTTGTCATTGATTTCGCTAATCTTTTCTTTGTCTACTACTTTTTGGTATGGTCTCGATGATCCACCAATGTCAAATAAACTTGGTGTATGTGGTAAGAGCTTCTGCATTAAGGCGAAAATGCCTCACATCCTTCGATCCTATTTATTTGTATGCCAAGGTGAGGTCAGAACTATCTCCTTGACTTTTATTTATCTATTTGTTTACACAAGCATGCACTCATGGTTATCTTGGCTTTGAATGCCTTGATATTGGTGTGCTCTTGCACTATCAAAACTAGAAAAGACATTCAGGTTATCTCAGCTTTTGTGCCTCGATGCTTACATTAGTTTCCAATATCTTATCTAATGAAAGTCATATTCATATTCTTATGGTCACAGTGGCACCAGTAAGGATTGTATCAACTCCGATGTTGCAAAAATGCTCAATGATGAAAATTTTCAATTGCTAAAGCTCAGTGACTACACCTTAGGTTGCATTCATGTTTGTCTTGGATCTACATCTACATGTGCATTTGCATAGTGTCAAAATCAGCATAATAACCTTATCTCTATCCAATGTGAAGGATCTGAGATTCTAATTGTTCAATCTTCTCATCATCAAGTGGTCATGACACCCCTTGCTAAATCAACTATCCTGATTCTATTTTCAGGATCAAAATCAAAATCTGAATTTGACCACTTACACAACCAATGGAAATCTCTCATCAATCCATGTATCTTACTTTTGGTCAATCTCGGTCAAATAGGACCTCTCATCAAGTACATCTTTTGTCCTAACCATGGGGGACCTCTTTCTAATCAGATCAGTTTCTTCCTAAATTGTCTAATCAATCGAATTTCTTCTCATCACTGGGGCACCTAGCCATATTTTGATTTTGCTCCCGAGGGGGCAGGATCAGGACATCAACATTCCAGTGATCACATCCTCAATCAA
>MU224222.1:203302-221354 GCA_018584345.1 Thuja plicata
AGGGGGCAGGATCAGGACATCAACATTCCAGTGATCACATCCTCAATCAAAACCCCATCGCTTGGGGCATCTCAGCTTCATCGCATCAAATCAAGTTGAGATCATCTTAAATCAAAGGCAACCTAATAAATGGTCTTATATAGTGGTGAATGCACTCGAAACCAGACAAGATTGGTCTTATACAGGGAAATCATTATTGAAACCAAATACATTGATCAAATTGGCTTCATCGCTTCAAATCAAGTCAATTTTCTTTCTAATCAAATCTCTTAACGGTAATCAATTTCATTGCTTCAAATCAAACTGGTTATTCATTCAAACCAATCAAAAGGGTTTAAGAGTTCTTAATAGATGTTTAGTTTCATCGCTTCAAGTCAAACTGAGCATTCTGTTTATATCTTTTGATCGATCTTCATCCAATCAAGCTCGAAGTTGGTCTTCTTCTTCTTCTTCAAAAGAATGGTTTCATCGCTTCAAATCAAACTATTATGGGTCTTCTCACTAACAAGTCTTTGAATCAATGTGCTGATTGCACATCAATTCAAAGAGGGGCAAATGTAATCACCTAAAAAGGGTCACCTAAACCCTAGACCCCCAATCTCAACAATTAATCTAGAAACACTAATCTTGATTATTCTAAGTCCTAAATCAAATAGGCAATTCATCACAGTTGAACTGATCTGACCTAAAAACTAGGTCTAATCAATCATCATAGTTGATTAATTAATTAATTACTAAAATCACATTACATTGGCAAATATATCTTGTGTTAATTATTTAATTGATATTCTGATATATTAATTAAATAAAAATTACAAAATTGTCAATTAAATAAAAAAGGAATTAAATTAATTATAAAAAAATAAATGTGCATTCAAAATCAATTAATTTATTAAAAATGCATATGACATCATCAAATTCAGTTGACTAATTATCAAAATGGAAACAATCCAGTTCCACTCAGTTAACTGATTCTCCACTGTTTATCATTTTGGAAACATTTCAGTTAATTGAAAAATGAATATGGAAGTTTCCAAAATAATTGATTAGTCAATTCAGTCAACTGACTCTCTCGACCAATCGAATCACTTGCACATGGATTGTGCTTCTTCAATCGAATCTGAGCCACTCTTTTTGTTCAATCTCGACCGTTGATTCGAGAGAGATTTCTATAAAAGAGAAACTCTTTTCCTTCACAAAGGATCCTAACTTTTTATCTAATGTTATTATGCTGCATTTTCATCTTAGCTTTCTCGCATTCTTAGCATTTATTTAATATTATTGTTTACTTTTATTCAAGCATGCAAACATAAATTTAGAGCACACTTTCAATTTGGGTTTAAAATTGAATATCTGACATTTCAATTGGTGTTCTAAAACTGAATTCTAACTAGCTTGGATTAACAACAATCTGCATTTGCATTTGCATTTAGATTAATCAGGAGTTTACTCTCAACATATAGATTTTTAAATCCTTCATTTAGGTCTTTGGTGTAGTCACTGAGCTTACAATGCCTGAGAGTAAGCTCATACTCCTACCTTCTAGAAGGCAACAAGTCGACTCTTTTAGACATGCAGGATGAATGAATCCACATTAATTCCTCTATGCAACTGAAGTATAATGACTATGTTGAAGTGTACTGCTAAAGTAGAGGTCCACTTTTAGCATGCACAGATGCTAGATGGGATTTCCCCCCTAAAGGCTGGCAGAAATTCAATTTTGATGGTGCCTCTAAGGGCAACCTAGGGGTGGCAGGGTGTGGCATTGTCATTAGAGATGAAAATGGTGTTTGTACAGCCATAAAAGCCATTCCCATTGGTATTCAAATGAATCATCTTCTAGAAGACTGTGTGGCCCTTTAGGGTGTTATTTTAGCAAAAGAGAAAGGTAGCACTAAAGTTTGGTTAGAGGGGGATTCTCTCAACATAGTCAAGTGTTTAAATAATGACACCCCCGCTTCATGGAAAATTTACAATATCATTCAAAAATCCAAAGATATTATTCGCTCTTTTGAAAAATGTGTTATCACACATAATTATCGGGAGACAAATGGAGTTGCTGACTGGGCAGCTAATATAGATTGTAAGAGCGATGAGGTGGCATAGTGGAATGATGGAAATGATGTGCCTATTCAAGCAAAATTATTGCTTGAAAGTGATCGATTGAGGAGGCGTCAGCAAAATAATTATAAATGGTAAGTGTTTTTAAAATCATTAATATGAAGGTGATGTATCTTTATTGCCTTTGAAGGTGTAAGTACCCTATTATGATTGTGAGATGGATTTGGCATGCTTTTTGGGTCTTTTTGGTTTTGCATAAAATTCATTCTGGCATTATCAATAGTCACAACAGAAAAATTTGTTGCAACCAGAGGAAGAAAATGGGCAGAAATAAGAAAAGGGTTGAGCCTGTTAACTGCAACAACTGGAAAAAATAGAACAGAGTGTGGAAGATTATGAAAGAGGGTGGGATGGCTATTTTTTTGGAATGACTCCATGGCTGGAATCCTTCTATCACCAAGATATTCATGAAAACCTAGAAAGAGGGAAAATTCTAGGTTGGTGATCAGTATATAGAGGTTACGGAGGAGGTCATTGCAGAAGCTACGGGCATGGAAATGGATGGTATTAATTTTTATCGAGATAGACTTATCTCGGATAAATCCTAGGAGACTTCCCGGATAATGAGAAGGGAAAGGTGAGACTGGTTAAGATTGATGCTTCCTATCACAATTTGAAGCGTATTTCCAGACCTTGGAGGTATGTCCTTTTTGTGATCATCGATTATGTTACTCTTGATGGTAGGTTCACAAGGGTGTATGGACACCATTTCATGTTATTAAATCATTTTAGGCACAAGGTTAAAGTAATTTTACCATACTATCTACTTAGCTTGTTAGATGCTATGATTACCAGTTTACAGAAAGATCTGAAGGGGGATCATGCATCCCACCAAGGGCTTATGCTACTGATATATGAGGTGCTGAAAACAAAGAAAGTGGAAAGCCCTGTGGGGAAGAAGATTTTGAAGGATGAAGAAAAGACAGAAGGGGAAGAATATGAAAGTATGTATGGGGAAGAAACCGATAGTGAAGAGGAGTCCAAAGGGTTCAAAACCCCTAAAAATAATAGAAAGGGTGCTTCAGCAAGGAAAAAATAGAAGAATCCCTATTCTAAAGGTTCAGAAACAAAGGACAGTGATGAGCATATTATGGAGGGAAGTAGAAATAAAAAGGGTAAAAAGTTGACAAAGAAGAAGACTCAGATTGTTGAGTCAGAAACAGAGAGTGAAACTGAGGAGGTGAAAAAGGAGGAGATATAGAAAAGAAAACACAGGGATGGCCAGGAGAAAGTGAAAATTACTCATAAGATTTATAGTAAGAGGAGAATAGATTTGACCTCGAATGAGGAAGAAGTGAAGGAAAATATAGAGGAGAATTGGGAGGAAGAGGACATAGGGGAAAACAGGGAGGAGAGAAAAGGTGAGAACATTGAAGAAAAAATCCTTAGGGAGAAAACAAAAGAAAATAAGTAGGGGGAAGGAAATATGAAGGATGATAAGGACACTAGGATAGATGAAGATTCTAGGCAAAAGGACTGTGAGTACCATGACAATGTGGACATAGGGGAGCATCAAGTACCTACGGACAACAAAGATTGCATTGCGGGTTTCACTGGCCTGGTAAGCAATTTGATTGATGATAATGATAATTTGAAAAAAATAAGTAGATATTATGAAGGCAGAGATTAATATTCTCAAAAGTATGGGAATTGGGGAAAAACTGGAGGTTGTATGTCTGGATGAAATGAAATAAGTTGTAGGGAACTCAGAAGGCCAGGCAGAGTTTGTTAATAAAGTGGGGATAATGGAGAAACAAATCAAAGATATCCAAGATAGGGCTGAAAAAGATGACAGTGTTGTGCAGATCATGAATCTGACTACAAAGGTGGAGAGATTGGAGGCTATAGTTAAAAAAATAGGGGAGAAATGTTTGATGAGTCTCAAAGCTTACTGTGGCCACGCATAGATATTGATGGAAAAAATGGAAAAGGATAAGAAGGATAAGGATTTCAAAGAGATAAAGGAGGCTATTGGCCCGGGCTCACGCACCAGAGCTAGTACGAAGAAGAACATACCTAAGGAGGATAAAGACACCGTAGAACTAAAAGAAATGGTCAGCAACATGCAGGTTATGGTCATCGAAGAGGAGGAACTTGTGCAAGGAATGTAGCTTTCATTTTTGCTGTCCCTTAGGGGTTTTTTGCTGTCCCTATTTTTAATGATGTTTTTGTGGGACAATTTTGGCTCGGTTGTTAGTTTTCTATTTCCTTTCTTTTTTGGGTGCCTTGGCACAGTTGTATCTACTCTTTGTTGAATATCTATTTTAAACTCTTTTTAGGTTTTAGGTTCTTGTAAAACCTGTTGAACCTTAATACTTTGTAAAGGTTTTGGGTCCTTGTAAAACCTATTTTTACTTAATTAGAACCATACAACAAAGCATCTTAAAGATTCTCATAGTGAATGAAATGCAAGAAATGTTTTTATATTTTTATGAGTATGTAGATTCTCTTTGTATTTTAAAATGCAAGATCATAAAAGAAAAATAATTTAGTATGTATGCAAAGCTAGTCTCTAAGGAAAAGAGGAAAATCATCTAACACCAAAAAAGAAAGAGTTGTCTATTGCGGGTTCACCAAAATGTAATATATAAAAATGTGTAATATATGTGAAAATGGAAGATTATTAAAATGTAAAGGGTGAATTTAATGTGTGTTGTAGGAATAGTGGAGAAGGTAAGATTATCCTCTTAATCCCAAATTTCATAAAGGGACGATCCAAATTAATTAACCCCAAAGAAATGATCAATGCATAAATGAATCAATCTATTAAGGTTAGAGATAAAGAGAAAAACCCTAACTTTCATTTTATAGAAGAGAGTGTGTAATAGATTTACGAAGATTAAAAATTTAATTGAAATGAATTGAAGACAAGTACTAACCTCAAAATGCAATAGATATGAAGAATGTTGTTTCCGTGTGTCTGCACTAAGTTTGTGGAAATTCTGCAACTATATCTAGAATAGAAACGCAGAGACAAAGAAAACCCAGAAATATTTTCTGAATCTGACTCAGTTCCAATTTTGACCCAAAAATGAATGTCACCTTTGACCCAAAATTACCGATTTTGACCCAGAAAAGAATGTCAATTCTGACCCAGAATTTCTGATTTTGATCTGCACAGTCTGACATAAAATCTATTTTAGGATCCTGATAGTTTGCTGAAAAGGGTATCTGAATCTGCACTCCAATTCGTTATTCTGTACCTGTCCCTACAAGAAAAATGGTTTGTTTGTTGGGGGAGGGGTTTTCCTTAGTCAAACCCTAATTTAGAAATTAACCTTAAAATCAATAATTTAAATAGAGAATGCTAGCAAGTAGTAGAAGTAGATCTAATAATGAAGCTATGACAATAGATATGCAATTATACTTCTAATACAAATAGGTATGTAAATATGAAAGCTTGGACTCAATATTAAAAACCATAAACCTCCATAATTGTATGCCTGGAATACACCTTGAAGGAAGAATGAATGAATCTTGAAGATGCACAAAGGATCTTGAAGGAAGATCACACCACCATGATGGATAGATCTAGGGTTTGAATGATGAATCTTGAATGCTTGAATCAAATCCCTTCAAAGGCTTGAATGCTTGAATCCTTGATCTTCAATGGAGAACTTGAATGCTTGAGAGGAAGACTTTAAAACCTTGATTGAAATTTGAAAGCTTGAGAACATGTAGAATTCTTTCTTAGTTGATGGTTGTTCACTTGTGATTGTGATTCTTGGATAGATTGCTTTCGTACTTAGATTTCACTTAGAGAAAATGAGAGGAGAAGGCTTCCTTATATACTAATCTAGCGCACAATATTTTAGAGAATCCTACATAGGAGAATTAAATTTCCATTAGACCTATATCCCTAGAAGTGGACCTATATTAAATATAATTTAAGAGTCGTCTCTTCAAAACTCAAAACAACCAACCCGGAAGCGGGAAATGAACTTTTAATGACCCCCGATAGGCGACAAAATTTCAAATATAAAAGGGGGACCTGGGTCAAAATCGAGGTTGACCTTGACCTAGGTCAAGGTCGAGGTTGAACTTGACCCAGGGAGTCAGAACCCCTGGAAAATGTGCCAGGTGGGATAGATAGTGTCTGGAGAGGCCCAATCAGGGTCCTAAATAGGCACAGAGGCAGAAGAGGGTGCATAAATGAGGGGACAATATGATGATGGTCAAAAACACCCCCTAAGGAGGGCTAAACATTCTTAACATGGAAGTGCTTCCATTTTATGACGATACAATTAATAAATTGAGATTTGAATTCAAATTAAAAGGCTGAGTGAAGTGCTTTAAGTGGAGAATTATTTATTTAATTAAAAACACAAGAAAAAAAAAACAAAAAAAACAAGGATATTTTTTTATTTTTTTATAAAAAATAAATAATATTTATTTTGGGAAAAGGAAATAAATAAATAAATAATATTTATTTATTTAATATTAACAGATGAAAAAAAGAAAAAAAATTATGTATTTCTTTCTTTAAAAATAAATAAATAAGTAAATTAATTTTATGTATTTAAAAAAATACTTCTTTTATTAATTTAAGTTGAGTTTTCTTATTTTGAAGTTATTTTTTTTCTCGAAACCATAGTTTTATTAGTTTTTCTTTATTAGAGGTTATGTTGCTCATTTTAGGGAGACTAAAGATTTTAAGGAGATAGGTTTATGAGGAAATATGTTTTTTAATCAGAAAAATATAGGTTTATCAGATTACAATTTTTGTTTGAATTTTTGAAGTTGAAGAGTTTATTGAAAGCTTTGAATTCGAGTTGGGATATTGGTCTTTATTTTCTTCTTTTTGGAAAGTCAATTTTCAGAACAAGGTAGGAGTTTTGAATCTTTTTTGCAATTCTTCCTTTTTGAAAGATTTTCTTCTTTGTGTTTGCAAGACTGTTTGATGAGTTTTGGAGTGTACGTATTAAATTTTATTTTCTTGTTTTGATAATTGAAAAGGATAGAGTATTAGGGTTTTCTTCTGTTGTAATTCATGTTGATATTGGGTCTAGAAAACCATAGAATTCTTTGTGAGAAATTGCAAGAAATAAGTTTATGAAAACATAGGGTATTACTATAACTTTCTTTAGAGATGTCCTCTTAAAAATATAAATACACAAGTTCAAACACACATTTGAATTTTATTTAACATATATCAAAATCATATAGGATTCCTTTGTACGAACTTGGTCAAATATTGACTGTTATAGTGAGATTAGGCTTATTTGAGTTTGATTTTTTAATTCTGAGATTGGCAAACAATCATCCATAAATTTTTGTAAAAAAATATAATTAAGAAAATATATTCTATGAGATTGTATATGAGACTATTATAGACATTTTTTCCAAATTTTATGAAGATCCAATGGTTCAAAAAAAAGTTATGGTCTTTTTAACAAACTGGTAACTTTCATTCCTGAACAAGGCTGTTAGGGAGATTTGCTTTTTACACCATTCAAATGACATTTTCTTTAGGAATAGTAATGATGAAAAATGTGTGGAATCAAATTATCTTTACATCAATATAAGTTTCAGATCTATATAATTCCATATGAGATTATACCATCCACATTACAGACTGATTTACATAGAGGAAATACACAAAAACTCAATGTTATTAAGCCCAATCTTCCCAGGACTAAAATCCTCCATTACAATGATGGATTCTAGATATTTATGTCTTTTAAAACCTTTTTTCCCCATATTTATTATTATGTTATTAATTAATTAATATAAATTAATTTGTATTTGTTAATATTATTAATTTTTAATCAATTAATACAAAATAATTATCTTTTATAAATTTATTTATATAAGATGTTTAACTAAGGGAATTGATAAATTAATTTATATAAGTATAAATATGAATTAATTTATTAAAATAGAACCTTGTAATTCAATTATTATTTAAGGTTATTTAAACTAATAACATGATTATGTTATCTAACTCAATTTAATGGGATATCAAATGTGTAATACATATGCATAATTTATGTCATGGTTGTCTCATCTTGGCTGATGGTCAGAATGAGTTGAGTGTTGCCTAGGTGGATTTTGTCTTTAAGATTAGTATTATTTTATGGTTTATATCTTTTTCTCTTTGGGTTCATCCTATGGAATTTTCATAACCAGTTTTTTTTATCACGATTGGTTCATATGTTGTCTCGTGTACATTTGTGAGTTATGTTATGAATTCTTGTGATTCTTTATCAATATGTTATTTGACCATAGGAGGTCACCTTGTTTCTCCTATGTGATTGTTCTATGAATTGAGAGATGATTATATTGATATTTTTTTAATGAAAATTGATTTTTTGATATGAGACTATGATAACTTAGTATT
This sequence comes from Thuja plicata, assembly GCA_018584345.1. Lineage (NCBI taxonomy): Eukaryota > Viridiplantae > Streptophyta > Pinopsida > Cupressales > Cupressaceae > Thuja > Thuja plicata. Next base: position 211,764 of record MU224222.1, read on the forward strand.
TGATTTATTGATATGTGTTATGCCCTACATACCCGTCCCTACATTTTGCTGGTAAAATATTCGGTCCCCCCTTTTTCTTTTGGTTCTTCCTTGGTTTCTTTTGGCTTCTTTTGTTTTCTTCGACCTTTGCCTCTGCGTGGCCATTGTTGTGTTCCCTTTTGGTCTTCCTTGCTCCGGGGCCCGGTCCCGGAGTGTTTTGTTTCTTTTTTCCGACCAGATTCCAGACTCCAGGATTCTTGTGCCATTACTTCCTCTTTCGTTAGAGGGTGTGATCATGTAGGATTCCCTGGGCCCAGAGTCTAGAGGTTTTCTTTTTCCTTAGGATTTGAAGAAGGAAGTTGTGCATTTTCACCTAAAGGGGTATAAATTGGGTTTCACTTGTCATTTTCACATTTACCATGAACAAATTTCCCTCAGAGTGATTAAGAGTGATTTGTGCAATTTAACTAAAAGCTAAGTGCTATTTTCTTCGAGAGTTAACAGTGATTAAGCGTGCTTCAAGGTATTCTCTAGGTTCTCAGTGTGTTCTTGGCATGTTGAAGCTATCCATTTGCAGAGCACCTCCCGTGCCCTCCCCTCCATGTTCCTAGTTTTAAGGTAGGTCCTTATGGTTCTTCATTTTCATTTTGTGTTTATTTCCTTTGTTTTTTTTGGGCTTCGTTTGTTTGCTTTCTATCTTCTGGTCCTCGTCGTCGCCTCCCGTTGGTGAGATGAATTTACAGGAAGGTTGTCCACCTTTCGGGCACTGTATATTTATGTACATTTGCAAATAATGTAGGTTTATATGTAAATAGTTGTATAATAGTGTAAGGTAGTTGTAAACCTCTGTAGATATGTAAATAGTTGCAAATTCCCGTAAGTTGCTAGTAGTCTATAGTTTAGTTAGTTGTGTCTACTCTAAATTTGTCATTCTTAGACCTTCTGTAGATAGTGTGTTTATAGTGTGTGTCTCTGTATTTTGGTCTGTGTATTCCGTCGTGTCCTACCCACCCTGTGGCAAGCTCATCATTCCCTCTATATTTTTGAATCCAATTCGATCTTGCCCACCTGGTTTTTGCTGGACTCAAAATTGCAACCTCACCTGTTCGAGTTGCATCTTTTCTCTCTCCTCTCGTCGCTTTGAAATTGATGGCGGGATTAAATTACCCACGCACGAGCGTTTAAAAAAATCACAAGTGTCATTCATTCCATTTGTGTCGAGACAACTATCATCTTAAATGCCATTAATCCATTTATTTCATGACCATGTGACAACCCACATCAGCCGAGTACTGCTTATTGCTCGGTCACTTCAATAACGACTAGTTTCTCTAGACTCCGGGTTCCACGTGATCCCATGACCTTCATCACATATGTCGCATGAACCAGAACCCCCAAAACCCCTGGGTGTTGATCAAATTCAAAGTAAGCTATTGTTTATTACATTTTCAGGATCTGATGCAAGTTAACCTCTTTTGAAGACAGATGCAAAATGGCGATGAAGTCTCTGGAAGGTAGAAATTTATATTTAATTACTTGTATTAATGGTTTTCTGTTCTTGTAGGCTATCAACAATTTAACAATCAACATGCCTGAGGTAGCTTCTCCTCCTGGAAGTCCATAACTTACGACCATCTCAACAAGAGCGGCCACCAAGTCAAGGGCCAAGAAAGCGCTAGAAAAGCTCCTGCTCATGTCCAAATATTTGAAGGATGGTGTCCTCATGGGATCCAAGGTGGATTCTAAGTTACAACTAATCACCGACACTGAGGTCAGACCATGGGCTGAATTATAGGGCATAGTGAGAACAATGTTCACTCAGCATTCCACTAGAGATAATATGGCAAAGAACGTGGCCGCCTCTGACATCATCAAAGCCGCCTACTTCCCTTACTCTATGAAGGCCCTGGAGTTGATCCTAACTTTGGAAAAACATTACAACACCAACATACAGGTTGTTATACTTGCTGCTCCCCTTCCAATGGGATACCCAATGCCCCTAGTATCTCTCGATGTTGCCACTTTGGCTTGGGGACTGGGAATCCTCTAGTTTGCTAATTCTATTGTCATCTCCCGTGCCACATCACTACAAGATTTCAATAATGTGCAGTAGGCTGCCATGAAGCACATCAATGCCCACTGGTTGAAGACTCTCAGGAAGGACTATAAGAAGATGAAGTTAGAGATCCCCTGAATAGATTTCAAAGAAAGCATATAAGCGGGGATCATCTTTCTATGCCGGGTCTTCGGGGAATCTCATGCCTGGGATTTCTAATCCTGGATGCATTACTTTTTGTACATCTTCACTACCAACAGGAAGAATTTTGACTGGCCAGCCATTGTTGCCAATCATGTAGATTTTCAGTTGAACAACGTCAATAGGACATCAAAGTTCTACATGACTTCATATGTTTTATGGGCACTGGCACAACAAAGACCCTAAATTTGAGGTTTAGTTACAGTGGGCATCCTTGGGACCGGGCCCGGCTAGAATGCGCTTTGGGATCATTTTCCCCAAATTTAATGGGAAGCCAGCTTCCCCATTTTTTTTTGAGTAAATGATACCTTCGTTTACTACAACATTTTGATACCAGCTTGGGATGTTAGTTACCAGCTATCAAAGGAGGTTATGGCCTTGGTGGGTACATACGGAAATTATTTTATTCAATTTCATCATCATTCTTATATTCGGGTGATCAGATTCTCTGGCAAGCCCTACCTATTATCCAAGCATTGTGGGGATAGGATAGGATTATTTTGATGGAGTTTTGTAGGAAAATCCTAGAGCTCCATGCACTTTATGGAGTTAAGAACGTTACCTTCATCCCTTTCCTGATCACTTGTGAGAATTATTCTTGCAGCCTTGTAGTGGCTAAAGGAGGCAACAATGAGTTAAAAAGTCTCAGGCTAGCAGAATTCTATCTAGCGCGAAACAATTTTGATCTGCTCAAAAAAATAAACATAGTATTTCCCCAAGCATCAACGCCCCACATGCCTCACTAGAAGGATTTTTGGGCAGATTGCCAAGATGACTTTGACGTCTGTGGTCGCAAGTATGAGAGGATGAAAAAAGGGATGATGAAGCGCCTCGACCTTCAGACCTTTCCAAAGGAATTTTCAGATAGCGTGGCCTTAGAGGACTCATCATATAAATTATAGGGGATTGATAAGATGGATCTTCCTCCAGTGGATTGGGACACCCCAAAAGTTTTGACAATTGAGGACCTCACCCAAGGCATCATGCAGCGCAGTCATGAACATTTTGCACAAGTATGTAAGAAAGGTACCCACCGGGGTCCAATTTTGTAGGGGTCCACTTAGGCCTCTGGAATGGCCAGATAGAGTAGAGATAAAGGGAAAGCCAAGGAGAGCACCCTGACCCCAGTCCCATCCTCAGTTCCACCCCTATCATAGAACAAATCTACAGCCAACTCGAGTCATCCCGACAGCTAGGTGAAACAATGAGCACAAGGCTTTCTCTCGGTCTCCCAGTTACTCTGATGGGATCCACCCTTCCTTCAGGCTCACCATCACATGCAACACTTATGATCTAGGTGGTAAATATAGATGATGAGAGTGCAGCTATTTTGGACATTAGGGTCCCGCTGCAAACAAGGAGAAAGAAGCCAAGGGTAGATAATCCTCCACCGAGCATAGATGTAAGCCCCTGGAAATCAGGAAACATTCCTATGGAGCTTATCCCCTCCTCCCCTAAAGTAGAAGATCAGCCAAAGGCTTCCCCTCCCCATGACTATTTTGATGACATCTTCCAGACTAACGATCTAGTAAACCTTCAAGAAGATGTCAAGAGGGAAGTAGAAGAAATCACCGTGCAAGAGGCGGAAAATATCCCTTGGGAGGGAGAAAGACAAGAAAAAGAGATTTCCCCAGAAGAAGAAGCTCGGGAGTAAGAGCAAGAGAAATAGCAAGAGAAAGAATAGGATAGCACAATAGGTGTTGAAGAAACACCAGTCCTGGGGACCAAGATAGAAGGAGGGAAAACACAAGATGAGCAAATAACAATGGCTGGGAAAAGTGAACCCTCAAGAACAACTGTACCCCCAATCATCACACTCCAAATTCCTCTAGTTACCCTAGGTGATCAGTTACCCTAGAATCTGACATTCGACAAGGTGGTATTTATGGCACAATAGTCAGATCTAGGTTAGACACCTTCGCCCCCTCTAGAAGATGTGTCCTCAGAGGAGAATGTCCTGACAGATAAAGCCGAAGAAATTCAGCAACAGAAAGACATGGGGGAGAACCCTGGAAACATGGATACAGATGCGACAGGTGTTGGGGAAGGTGGGGTCCCCGACACTACAGATGAAAATGCCACCAAGGTGGGAGAAATAGGGAATCTCAAGAGTGGAGAAAAGGAGTCTATAGAGACTATAGATGCCGAAGAAGTGTGGCCAACCCCCAAAGAAAACACCATTATCTAGGACTTAGCCATAAGACCACCCCCACCACTATAGTGGCTGGTAGAGTCAAGAAAAAGGAAGGCCTCGACAGCAATTAGAGCTCCCCTCTGTCTAGCCGAAATGATGGTGCAAAACCAAGAGGCTAAGAAGCCCAAGAAGGCCTGGACCCTCCATACTCTTTGGACCGGTCTAGGAGGAAATACAGTCACAGTGGTAGCAAGGTCTCCCCCAGATATAGAATAGGCAGTAGTAGGGGCTACCAAATATACAATCACCAAAGTTCCTCTGGGGAGGAGAGACAAACATGGAGAATTAGACCTCTTAAAAGAGGCTAGCTGGGAGATTGAGTTTCGATACAACAAACAAGCTGAGAAATTAAAGGAGGAAAAATAAGGAAACTCCAATCTCCTCATGCTTCTTATAGAGTTGACACAACATTTAACTACGATTCCTTCTGAGACCTCCACCTCTGGAACACCGCTCCTGTAGGGTGACATTGATGCGCTAAGGCCATGAAGAAGAAAGTGCAAGCAGTAGATGATTGGGTGGTTGAGAAGGTGGGATCCATAAGGCACTTCCTGATAGTCACACTCCCTGACCTCCACTAGGCCAACAACATCTTGGGCCTTGTGAATGACACCATCTCCTAGTGGGAAAGAGAGATAGAAAAGTATGAAGAATGGAGCGGTGAGCTCGAAGAAATAATGAACATCAAGGAGGATATCATCACTAAGAAAGGAATTTTGGGAGAAGAACATTTTGGGTTCCTCTAGGTCTAGGACTCCAGACTTGGTCTCAAAATTGAGACAAGCAAGCAACTGGTAGCAGCCTTAAAGGGTAAAGTCTCGACAATTGAAAATTCTTTAAATTTATATTCAGAATTTTTTAAAAGGGTTTCGACAGTCGATCCCTTTAGCACCAAGACATGCACTCTGGTGGATTTTGTTGTGAGAAAATTTGATGAAATAATGGAGTCACGGTTCCAGACTCCCAGATATTTTGTTGCAGCGAAGATGTCACGTCTCTCCCGCATGATGATCTGGGCCTAAGATGCAACAAAGGTGGGGGTAGAGTTTAAAGAGGGTGCCTGGGATGTGGATGAATAGTTGGAGGTGGCCAAAGAGCACCAAAATTGTATAAAAGAGATAGATGAAGATGGAATCCTCCAGATCTTGGAGGCATTCAAATGATTATAAGACAATAAAGTTCTTCAAGCTCCGGAGATTCTCGCCAGTAGGGTGAAGTTTTGTAGATTTTTTATTCTTTGAGCATAAGCTCCCAGACTCCAAAATTCTGGGTCCAAGTTTTATATTTATTCACAGTGATCTGCGTCCAGGTTCCCCGGAGCTGACCAGTCACTGTCAAGTAGTTAATAAGGGTTAGAATGTAGGTGATCTAGATGATAACATTTTAGGTGGAAGGGATGGTTCTAATAGATGATTCCCTTGAGGTGCCGCTCTCACATTAATTACCTGGTGTGCATCAAAGATAGAGAGCCACAATTTTCATTAATGAGGCATGTAGCCTAGGTTATCGGGACAAGCAAATTTATTTCATAAGTACCTCGGCTCTCTTCTCTAGGTTGATTCTTCTAGATTTCTCCTCTAAATTCTTCTTATGTCTTGTCAGACCTCGATACATCTCGAGGTGACTGTAAGTGGTGCAAGTAGTATCAGCTATGGATAATGTATTATATTTGGCGAGTGTACAAGTAGATTAGGTAAGGTTTTAGGTTAAATTTGTGTATAAATAAGAAGTTTGATGCCATAACAAGGGTTGAAGAAATTGATGATTTTGCATTCCAACAATAATAGAAGCATAATATTTTCAAGTTCATAGAATTTTAATTTCAATTGTTCTCAGGAGCTCAATGCTCAGTTGTCCTTATTAGCTTAGATTGCTCCCTTGGAGCACTAGTACAAAAATAGCTATATATGACCAAATAAACTACCAAACATTGTAGATAAATGACCAAATTCAGTCATGTGATCACTGGTAGTTTATTGCCGGTCATTTATCTTGTGACCAAATTTATAACTAAACTATTTTAGTCATTTATTTGGTCATTGATTTAGTCATTTATTTAGTCATATATTTGGTCATTGATTTGGTCTTGTATTTAATCGTATATTTGGTCATTAATTTAGTCATTTATTGAGTCATTTATTTAGTCGTATATTGAGTCATTAATTCGGTCCTATATTTAGTTATATATTTGGTCAAATATTGAGTCATTAATTTGGTCGTATATTTGGTCATATATTTGGTCATTTATTTGGTCATATATTTGGTCATATATTTAGTCATATATTTGGTCGTATTTGGTCATATATTTGGTCATATATTTGGTCGTATATTTAGTCATATATCTGGTCATATATCTGGTCGTATATTTGGTCATTTATTTGGTCATTTATTTTTTTGTTTATTTGTTCATGAAATGAACAATATTATAAATACCATGAATTTAATTATGTAAAAAAATATCATATTAAACTTGAATTATAAAGCATAACAGAAAATAAAAAATATTACACATGAACAAACTACAACCAAGTAAAGTTAAAAGATTGATTCAACATCATGATAAATAAAGATAATCAATTCATATAAAAAATTAATGCTAATATACAAATTAAAATAAAAAAATTTGTCATTCAAAGTATGGAGGGTGCCAAAATATATAAGTTGTCAAAGTTATCCAAAGAGTATATACGTAAATATAATAAAAAATATCAAAGTTGTCTCAAATATAAAGCATTGAGCTAAGATGTGTAACAACTAGAACATGATAAACATGTTGATCAACTACGTCTTTTTTTTGAAATAATTTAGTGGCCACCGTGTGAAGGTTCCCTCTTTCTCTTTTAGACAAAAAGCTCCATCTAGTTTGTCTTCATAAGCAAGGGGTACATTACTTGTGACCTTTACAATGTTTACATTTGCATCTCATGTTTCTTTCAAGTTGATTCCATGTATAATAGATAGGGAGTGAATCCGCCCAATGCCCACAACATCACCATCATATGGATCCAACACCTTAACTTTATCCCCTTCTTTCAGTTTATCAACACATTTCTGCAAAAAAAAAAAAATAACACATTATATTACATAGATAATGAAAGACCACAAATATAATGTAATCACAAGTTTCTAAATAAAAAATTTAGTCACTAGTGTAGAAATATAATTCACAAAATCCCCAAGTAGAAAAAGATCTGTTGACAGTGCATAAAGTAGGAAAAGAAATAAAACTATTGTTTTTATCCATGCAAGTACAAAAAACAATAAAAGATCAAAATAATGTCAAGATCTAAGTTCCTAAAAGAGAGTACATACAAATGAAGACAAGTTCAGTTACAAAGATCACCCTAACCCTAAACCTAACTCTAATCCTAACCCAAACCCATAACCGTACATCCTAACTATAAATATCATTGTAACCCTAACCCTAACCATAATTATAACCCTAACCCTAATCCTTGATCTAACTATTAAGATGATACTAATCCTACCCCTCACCCTACACCCTATTCCTAAATCAGACATCCTAACCCTAACTCTAACTCTAACTCTAACCCTAATCCTAATTCTAACCCGAACCCAAATCCTTACTGTAAAAAATCATCCTAGCTATAACACTAACACAAACTCTAACTAGAGAAATCACCCTAACCCTAACCCTAATTGTAACCCTATCTCTAACCCTACCTCTAACCCTAACCCTAGCTCTAACCCTAACCCTAACCCATAACTGTAACCCAAACTCATAACCGTACATCCTAACCATAAAAATCATGCTAACTATAACTCTAACCCTAAAAATCACCCTGACCCTAACCCTAACCCTAACTATAACCCTCACTCTAACCCTAACCCTAACCCACAACTGTACATCCTAACTGTAACTCTAACCCTTATTATACAAATATATTTAGTGGTATATCCACTTTTTCTTTTAAAAAAAACTCTAACCCTAACCTAACCCTAACTCTAACTCTAACTGTAACCCTAATCCTAACTCTAACCCTAACCCAAACCCATGTCGTGTATCCTAACCCTAAAAAATCATCCTAACTGTAACTCTAACCCTAACCCTAACTGTAAAAATACCCTAACCCTAACCCTAACCCTAATTATAACCCTATCTCTAGCCCTAACACTAACCCTAACTCTAACCCTAACCCTAACTCTAAACCTAACCATAATCCTAACCCATAACCGTACATCCTAGCTATAAAAATCACCCTAACTCTAACCCTAACCCTAACCCTAACTATAAAAATCACCCTAACCCTAACCCTAACTGTACATTCCAACTGTAAAAATCACCCTAACCCTAACCCTAATCCTAACCCTAAACCTAACCCTAACTCTAACCCTAACTCTAACCCTAATCCTAATCCTAACTGTACATTCCAACAATAAAAAATCACCCTAACCCTAAATCTAACCCTAACTCTAAACCTAACCCTAACTCCAACCCTAACCCTAACTCTTACCATAACCATTAATCAAAAAATGTCTTCCATGTTGCGTCGCGACTACTACTAGCTTATATATACCTATATATATATAATACGCCGAGAGTAATCCTTCTCGAGGCACCTATTTTAATCATCCCTAATACACACGAAAAATAGGCGCACTCGAGAAGGATTACTCTCGGCGTATTATATATATATATATATATATATATATAATACGCCGAGAGTAATCCTTCTCAAGGCGCCTATTTTAATCATCCCTAATACACATGAAAAAATAGGCCCACTCGAGAAAGATTACTCTCGACGTATAAGCTAGTTATTAACTTTATAATCAACATTTTTTTTGTTCAGATTAGGGTTACCTTTTTTACTTCAAGTCAATTAAGAGCCACACTTCCAACCTTGGATCCTTGAATCATAAATCTAGATTCATCAAGGGCCCAAGATTATTTACTTTTAATCAATTGTTACTTGCTAACTAACACACTAAAATGTTCACATTTGTGTGCGCGTAACTTCTATAAAAGGACTTCAACCTAGGTCATTTCAGCTATAATCACTAACCTTTAAAATGAATTGAATTATTAAAAAGTCATAGAATACCATTGGCATAGCTTTATCTTTGTACCAATAATCATGATTACACCAATTTCTAGCATTGCCAATATCAAATCTTAATTCAAGCATTCATCGCATGT
>MU224222.1:265605-278428 GCA_018584345.1 Thuja plicata
TTTTATTGCTTACGTTTCCATCATTCGTTTAGTAGTTATTGCGTAATAGGTTTGCATGCACTTGTGAACCTTGGCTACTAACCCCTGCCCTTGGAAAGCTGTGGGAAACCGGAGAGAGAGGCGTACAGATCCAAATCAATTTTATGATAATCCCAACTTTCATCCAGAAGAGGAAGCCATGACAACATCAGATGAGATCATTTTCTATCCACAAAAGAAGGATATCGCAAGTCAAGAAGTGTCTAATTATTCTTCAGAAAGAGTCTTTACTCCTTTGGGACAGTCTTATGAATCAGCATTGGAAGAACTTGTTGAGAATGACCTTGTCACATTGCCTAAAATCACATTAATTGGATCCATCTTCTTCAGTAACTATTGTGCATATCATCGACATAACAAGCATGAAACTTCATGTTGCATGGAGTTGAAACATAAAATCCAAGATCTCATAGATGATGGAATAATCGAAGTAGAAAATCCTAATGAATCACCTAATAAAGATACTAATCTCAAGCATGATCAATATCAAGAACCTATGTCTAGCAATGGTTCCCATCTCACATCTACTTCTTCCACCATTCCTCCATCTCCTAAAGCTTCATGCTCTCTGTAAAAAACTGAACCTAATAATGACTATGTCTACCCTCAAGGACTACCTCTAAAAGAAATCCAAACTAATCCATATATGACTGCAAGTCCTTTTCAGGCTTCATAGATCATAGACCCCAAGCTTCCATGTGCTTCAATTCTTATCATTCCTATTCCAAATGACTGTCCATCAGCATGTCAAGAATCCCATATGCAGATCAAAACTCCTACCTCATCCTTAAAAGTGGCTCCATGTCAAGAGGAGAATCCACAATGTGAGAAAACAAATATCAGTTATGATCAAGATCAAGACACCCTCCATCTTAATCCAATGGTTGACCAGTGTCGCATATGTCAAGAATCCCATGATAATTTTGTCATCCGCTTTCATCGCTTCCAAGAACATCCTCCATCTCCCAAGAAGTATCAAGATATCATTTCCACCATCTCTAATGAACCTATTGAAAATCAAGAGAAAGGTACCCTTTGTACACCATCTAAAGATCCTTGTCAAGACCAGAGCATCCCTTCATCTCCTTGTCATGCTCTTCCATATCAAAAAACATTGTTCCTCCAAATTCCTTGCAGAAAAATAAATCCCCTGAAGCTTCAGCTACTCCTATCAAAATCGCTCCTATCAAAGCTACTCATGCTCCTATTGATATAAAGATGAATTATAAAGAGCAGAGCCTTGGTAATGAAACTCACTCTAAAGATGTTGATACCCCCTCAACACTTTATATTCCTCCATTTAAATGTAAGCATCAGTCTTCTCCATCCTCCAAATCCATTCTTGGTCCTTATATCTCAAACTTAAGACCGTCAAACCTCCCATCTATATTGGGTCCTTATGTCTCTCCATCTACCATGCCTATCAATACTAGCTTGTCATCCACTTACCCTATCTCCTATCAAGATCAACAAAGACATACACCCTTGAATTCTCCCTATCACCCAATTCATATGAACCAGTCATATTGGCCCCATTCATCCACAATTCCTAAGTCTTTTGGAAGCAATTTGGATGTCAAACAAAGAAATCAGAAATACAAGGATCCACGTACATATGAAGATCACTATGTCCAATATAATCGATGTGTGACTACAAAGAAGAATGAAACATTCAAGATACCACAAAGGTCCACTGACCAAATAACCAAATCAAAGAAAATATGGGTTCCTAAATCCATTATGAAAGAATTGAGTTCTAAATCATCTGATGCAAGTATAAAATCAAATGCTATATGGATTCCCATGTCTCTTCTCAAGAACTTGGATACGAAAATAAAAGCAAAAGTTATGTGGATTCCCAAGTCTCTCTTAAAAGACTTGCACCAAAAGGAACAATTAGAGTTGGCTTCCAAGCTTCCAAAGTCTTCCACTTCATCTCCATCTAAACATCTCCCATCTTCTGACTCCATCTTGGGTCCTCACGTACCAAGATCCATATCCACTCATCCATCAATGTCTCAAGCTATTCCATCCACTTTTCCTTCATTTTTCCACTACCCTTCAAGGGGTGTGTCAATGTTGATCTTGTCACCTACTATACTTCCATATTGGGTCCTTACATTCCTTCTTTTTCTCTCATCCAATCCATTGCATAAAATCTTGGCCTCCATTTTCCTTATCATCCATTTCATCTTCCTATCAACATCTTTGAGCATACTTTTAGCGGCCTTGGCCCCTCATAGAATATCCTTCGAAGGAGCACTATCTAAAGAGCATGACGCTTAAGTTCCTACATAAATTCAAAAAATAAATTAAAAAATTAAAAAAAAAAATGAAAAAATGCCTTGGTGAAAACCTGGTAAACAGGCGCCTGGGTAGCAAAAGTAAAGAGAAATCAATTCATCCTATGGTGAAAACCACTTCTTGTGTGCCTTGGATAAGTACCATGATGAAAACCTGGCAAAAAAGCATCATGCGTAATTCTTCCCACTTGCACTCTTCACTTGGGAGCAAGATCCTTGCATGTCATCTTCTCCCATCATATCTTACATCCAGCTAGTTTGTGAGCATCCATGTTCCTTCCTGTGATCTCGACAAGGTTGAGCCTATCCTTGAACACACATGTATCTTGACATTCACTATCCTTTCCATCAGCCTATTTACTTGCTCTCACACATGGCACCCTATCATTATCTTTCTTATCCCAAGCCTATCCTTCCTGTCTCTGAGCATTCGTGTCATAATCCAAAAACATGCACTTATACCTCCATCACCCCTTATCCTAATTGTGCTATCATAGTTATATCCAATCCAAACTTGACCCCTTGGTCTTGGTCAAAATTGAAAAAGGTTCTTTGAATTCTCTTGACATGTCCACTCTTTTGGACCACATGCTTTCATGACATCAGGTCATTATCCTATATGCTCTCCAGCGCCGCCCCATGAGCCTACATTGCTATATTATTTTCCCTAGCTTGGGTAATCTTGAAGAGACTATCCTTGAGGGTTGCATTCACCCTCTTCATCCATCATTGGCTATTCATCTCATACATCATCTTTCTAATCCATCTGCAATGTCCTACACCTCGCTAGACATTGGGGGCATAGCATTGTGATCTTGCTTGAGATCAAATGATCTTTAAAATTTCTAAAAAATTGTAAAAATTCTAAAATCTAAAAATTGCAAAATCTCTATAAAATCTAAAAAGTTTTAAAATCTCTAAAAATTCTAAATCTTTTGCTTTCCTTCTTTAGTGTGCTCATGCTTTTTCTCTCAGTCATCTTTGGGATTTTGCTTGACTTCACATGGATTGAAACTGGTCACACTCGGGGGCATGTTCCTGGTCTAGGGGGCATTGTCTTACCTTTTGGAGTCTTTCTCCTCTTGCATCGGTCACCAATGGATCTCACTACGTCTGCCTGCTGATGCTTCGTAGCACTTCATGTCTCCTTGAGACTCTCTTTTGCATCAGTCACCAGTGGTTCTCACTGTGTCTGTGTACTGATGCCTAGATTTTGTTATCAATCTTTATGCTTGAGAATCTCTTGCGACAGTCACTAGTGATTCTCATTGAGTCTTCCTACTACTGCTACATTGCTGAGATTTCTCCCATCATTTTGCTATCTTTTTGTTCAGCTTCGATCCATTCATTACTTGGGGGCATGGCTCCCCATTTCGATCACTCTTCGGTTTACACTTGAGTCAGTAATCTTGTCAAAGGACAACTCTCTACTGGCACAAACTGGTGTTTTTCAACACCATAATTGAATAGTGTTTTTCAACACTCTCTTTGGATACATCTATGTTTTTTAACACACAGTATATCTCACGACGTAAACATCTCTTGATAGAAATCAAACACAATACACTCACAAGCACACCAGTGTTTTTCAACACCCTAAACATAGATACATTTGTAAGCCTTGAAACATGCTGAGATATGATTGAATTTCTTTGTATGTTGTCTGTTCTCATAAATTTCATTGATATTTTCTTTGTCTATTGCTTGTTGGTGTGGTTTCGATGATCCAACAACATCAAATAAATAGGGTGTATGTGATAAGAGCTTCTGCATTAAGGTGGAAAAGCCTCATATCCCTTGATCTTATTTATTTGTACACCAAGGGGAGGTTGGAACTATCTCCTTGATTGTTATTGCTCTGTTTGTTTACTTCCGAACTCTTACTACATCAAATTGGAAACAATGTTTAGGTCACCTTGGCTTTTGTGCCTCGGTGCTTATGTTCATTTCCTACATTTTATCCGATGAAAGTCATATTCATATTATTATGTTCATAGCGGCACCAATAAGGATTGTATTGACTTCGATGATCCAAAAGTACTCTATGATGATAAATACGATGAGTCCAACAACCAAGTCCTAGGATTGCATTTAGCTTAGGCTTGCATTTGCATTTTAGGCTTGCATTCACATTTTAGGCTTGCATAACGACAGTTTTTCTGCTCTCTTTATTGTCTTCTTATTCTTCAAAGGTCCTCATCTTTTATCATGGCTTCCTCTTGACTACACAAGTGTTCAATCCTCGCTCTCTATCTTTAGCTATCTTCTGAATCCTTTTTCGTGATCGAATTCAAAATCTGACACACCTAAGTAGCTCGAAATTGTGTTCTAAAATTTTGGGACCGACGTGATTGGACGCTTGTGCAGTCAATTTTTTGACGTTGCTTTCTTGTAAGGAATTATCTCTTCTTATCATTTTCTTGGCTTCTGCAATCTTTTCACCAAAGTCAACTCTCGTCAAATCTGGTCAACTTTGGTCAAACCTAATCAACAAGACCTCTCGATCGCTCTAAATCAATTTTGTCTTCTCTTGATCTATCTCTGGATCTCTCTGGTTTTCTCTAGATCTTCGATCTTATTTCTATCTGTGATTTCTCACTCTCATCATTATGATGTGTCATCTTTCGATTTCACTCCCGAGGGGGCAAGATGATTGCATCATTGAATCTTTTCACATTATTCTCAAATCAGTTTGATCTGAACCAAACCCCCATCGCTAGGGGAATCTCATCACTTGGGGCATATTCAATTTTTCATACCTTCTGGTCAAAATTGGATATTCCATGATCTTGAATCTCTAGGGGCATCTCAATGTCTCACATCTTGTCATCTATCTTTCTAGGTATCTGAGCAATCTAACTCGGATCCTCAAGGATCAAGCTTCGTTCTAGAGATGATTCTTGAAATCTCATTGGGTATTGGGGAAATCTAACCCTAATTACTGAAAGTTACGCTTCATTCTGAAGATGGCTCTCAAAAACTCTTTAGACCATTATCTAGGCAATCTAACCTAGATCTCAGAGGGCTAACCTTCGTATTGGGGCAATCTAACCCTGATTATGAAGATATTCCTAGATATTCATTAGCTATCAGTAGACATTGGGGCAATCTAACCCCGATTTCGATCTTCTCTTAGATGATTCTGCTTCTTAATATAATTTGTGTCTTGGCAACCTAACCTAGACTTCCAAAATCTTCATCTTCACATAAGACTATTCTTTGAATCAATGCGCTACTCGCACATCAATTCAAAGAGGGGCAAAATGTAACACCCCAAAATTGGCACCTTATAATCCAATCAATTTTGGTGCATTTTCTCATCTTCAAAGTCCTATTGTACTAGGAAAATTCTTCTCCTAATTGACTTTAATTGACTGAGTCTCAAATACAGAAAACCCAAATTTGCATAAATCTGACATTATATTTAATTCCTAAATTCTCAAGGTTTATTACCTAAAAATCCCTATGATTAATTAATTTAATTTTAAAGTCCTAAGTGCTTTTAAATTAAATTAATTCCACCCCCTTTAGCTAATATACATAAAAGGAATTGAATAGTTATTTAATTGATTGGGTGAATTATCCTTAAAAAGGAATTCCATAATTCCATGTGAAAGGTCACTCATGTGGCAATAATCCATCCTTTTAGTTAAATAATTCATGCTTTTTTGTCTCAATTTCAATCTCTAAAAATGAAGAGGCAACCGTTTCTTTTCAAGAAACTCTTCACCCTCTTTCCATGGCTTTTCTATATATTGGACCTCATTTTCTTCATTTAGGAGGATGATCTTTGAGAGCATCAAATCTATAGTGAAATTTGCATTGATTAGTTCATTCTTTTGAGCTTAAATTGCATAATTAGATTAATTTCAATTTGGATTAGTAATGATATGTTGATTTTATTTGCAATTCATTTACATATCTAACATATCAATGTTTTTTTTCAAGCTCTCTAGTTTAAATGCAATTTCATTTCTAGACTAGTTACATTTGATTCCATAGATTAATTGCAATTCATTTCTAGATTAAGAGCAATCTCATTTCATAGATTAATTATAGTGCATTCATGGATTAATGGCAATTTCATCTTCTCTCATGCTTTAGAAATCCTCCATGTTAGCAATGGTCAGGTTGTTGGCTCTCGTTCTCAGAGTAAAATCGACATCCCCAACTGATTAGGAGGCAGCAAGTCACTTCAATTCAGTTTGCAGGATAAACAATTCATGTTTGTCTTTGTGAATTGAATGATTGTGTAAGAACTATGTTGAGTTTGTGCTTGATTTAGAGGTCACATTCAAGCACACATAGGTCCCACATCCATTTTATCTCCATTAGGAAGGAACCAAACGTGCCTCTCACTACATTCAACCATCAGTTCCAATGTGCTTTGAAGCGGTTCACAAGCCCTTTCATCCCATCCACTAATGTGACCATCCAAACGTACCTAAATTCCATGGACCCCATTGTTGCAACTCTCCTCTAGAAAACTACCACTGCTAATGACTGGGATACTCTGGTGAAAGTTTACAACTTAGCCCTGGATTTGTCCCGTGGTTTGAGTAAAGCTCCCGATGGGATTGGACAAAGCTTACCCTTCAATATGATTCCCGATGGAACTCCTTACGCTGGGGGATACAACCCCAATTTGGAAATGGGTGTCCCAACAATGGCCATGGGCCCATCGCTGATAGACCAACAGGCCTGACACGTTTACCCGTCTCAAGCCTAGACAATTCTGGGTCTGGAACACATCCCCTAGAACCATCCATAGAAAATGCAGCAACCTTTGACAAAACCATCTAGAGTACCTTTCTTCTGGTCGTCTACAGCTGGAGGATTTCCATCCTCGACTACAAGAGCTCCTGACGCTTTCCCAAGTAATCCACCACAACAACTGTCACATTGTGACACAACTAACCAGCTGTCCATCAAGGTTGAATCCCTTTGGTGATTGGTGTCCTCTTTGACCACAGACATGGGAGAGTTGAAGGTGGGGCCTTCTGCACCCCACAACCCTGATTCCCAGAGAGGGTATGTTTTCTCTGGCCAACGGAATGCCAATTCTAGTGGTCAAAACTACAACAACGGGCCTTGGCCCAACCAACAACAATGGAACAACAACGCAAATACCAAAGGTCCTCCTCAAAATCAAAATACCACTTAGGGTGGTGCTAGACCTAGTCATTCTCCGTAGCTCACAGAATTCCACCCCCTGACCACGTGGTGTAGATTGCATGACACCAACTCACATTTCGAGGTGAACTATGCCACATTGGAGAAGATCATCATGATCTCCTAGTCGGATATACAATAACCTACTGATCCAACTCCCCTGGAATCCTCCACATCAGAGCCCCCTCACACTGCCTTCACATGTGAGACCATTTTCTTTGGGACAAATGAAGAGGATAAAGAAGAACCTAGGTTACAAGGGTTCTTTGATGAATCCATCCCGACCTTTGAGGCCAATGCTTTCACCAGCTTGCGGACTCCCTACAACACTCGGTGTTAGGATAGAAAAGGGCCCTATTACATGTTAATACCTCCCTAGAATACCATCCCCTAGGACAACAAAAATGATCACTCCTTCCCACTGAAAGGACCTAGCCCTAATCATGCCAAGGATCTGACACTTTACCCAGGGGGCAGTTTGAAATCACTAAGGCGTTACAAAGCACCACCACCTCCATGAACTTGATGGAGGTTTTGTTAAATTATCCCAAGTAGAAGAAGTCCCTTCTACAGCTCTTGGGAAACCTGGAAGTCGTCATTCATCTACCAAAGACTGTAACTTTTGATGATGCCAACTTGGCAGTCTTCCAGGGAAATATAGAGGATCCTCCCTTCTTACTAGGCCTGAACATTCAAGGGAAGAATCTGTACAACTTCCTTGTGGATTTTGGTGC
Source organism: Thuja plicata (assembly GCA_018584345.1). Lineage (NCBI taxonomy): Eukaryota > Viridiplantae > Streptophyta > Pinopsida > Cupressales > Cupressaceae > Thuja > Thuja plicata. The sequence goes on from MU224222.1 coordinate 273,854, forward strand.
TTCGAGAAACATCATGCCCTTATCCATTTTCCAGAAGCTCAAAATCACCCCCACACTATCCAAAGGCATAGTAGTCCAATTGGACAAAACTGCTGTGAAAATGGTTGGTGAGCTGAAAAATATCAAAATTTAGCTCATCCAAGATCCCCAGATATCGAGCACCATAGACATCCAAGTGGTGGACATCCCTAAAAACCTATGAGATGTTATTAAGTCAGAATTGGTCAAAGTCCCTCAATAGGTATTTCTTGATGGACTTCTCCCACTTGTGGCTCCCCTGGAAGGGGAAATCAAATCATATCCAGGTAGAGAGTGAGCCTAGAATGAAACAAACCCTCACCGAAGTCAGGAGGGTTAATGAGGTCCTTTTCTCTGAATCCTCCCTCGTTGTATACCGAACACAAGAAATCCTAACCTTTTATTTCATCCCCGGGGAGGATCCTATAGTCGCTCAGAGAATTTAAGATCTAGATGAAAAGCTAAAGTGTGAGGTGGACTCACAAGGTACAAAGGCAACTTTGGCCACCCACTTGTTCGACACTTGGTGTCGGGTACATTATCAAAAACACTATGAACTGGAGTATGAGCCTTGCATTTCCACTGCTACTTGCTACAATGCCAACTTCAAAGAGAAGGAATGCAAAGCTGATTCACCTAGACCAATCAACCCGCCCAGCAGTACACCTAAGGTGCCGCTCATCCAGGAACCCAAACCAGAGGATTCCTCAGAGGAAAGCCTTATCAATGCACCATCAGAGCCAGAGGAATCACCTCACAAACCTCCCAACCCCAAAACCAATCCAAAAGATACTTCACCTCCCCAGCCCTCTAAAATTAACAATGATTTGTGGATCATGAAGTTTGACGGGTCCCGGTCCAAACAAGGCTACGGGGCCGGAGTAGAAATAATCAACCCACGAGGAAAATCCTTCCTTGTGTCCTACAAGTTGTAGTTTAACTACACCAACAATGTCATGGAGTATGAGGCCTTGGTCCTTAGACTCTTGTTCGCATTGAGGAAATGCATCACCCGTCTCTGGGAAATGGGTGATTCAGAGCTGAATGTAAAACAGGTTCGGAGCCAATACACATGTCATTACAAAAGGTTGGCCGCATACCACAACTAGGCATGGCTCTACTGATGCCACTACCCATCTGATTCTCTGGGCTAGATATTATTGGCCCTTTATCTTCAAAGACATTCACACTCACATAAGGAAGTGCCACACCTACCAAACCGATGCTTGTCATGAGAGGAACCTAGAAATTCCTTTACAACCGGTCTTTGAAGTTCGACCCTTCACCCAATGGGAATTCATTTTTATCAAGGAGATAAACCCCAACTCATCCACCAACCACTATTATATTTTTACTACGATCAATTACTATACCTGATGGTTCAAGGCAATCCCATGCAAGAACAACACATCGGATGTAGTCATCAAATTTTTGGAAGAAAACATCGTCACAAGATTTGAAATGCCTTTTTCTATCGTGTGTGACAATGGTCTGACATTTTCTTCAGTACAATGGTTAGAATGGATGTATCAGAGGAAGATCACCTTGAATTTCTCTAGCCATTATTATCCCCAGGGTAACGGTGTCGCCGAGTCTACCAATAAAAACCTGCTGGAGGTGATCAAACATTTGCTAGAAAAAAATCCCCGGGACTGGCACCAAAAACTCAAGTTCACCCTTTTGGTGTATCATATCAGAATCAAGGCAACCCTGGGGACTTATCCTTTTCACCTAGTTTATGGCCAGATTCCTATATTCCCAATCAACTTACAAATCCCAATTTTACAATTCACTAAGGAATTCAACGCCCGGGACAATATTGTGGAGGTTCACCTCTTGAACTTGGTGAGAATGGAAGAACAAAGAGACACAATATTGGAGCATTTTGCGTGTCACCAAGAAGTCATCAAATGATGGTTTGATAAGAGATCCCATTACAAATCCTTTCAGGTTTCAAATCTAGTCCTTTTGTGGGACAAGGCTTGGGAGAAGAAAGGAAAGCACACTAAGTTCCAAAGGCTCTAGCTCGAACCTTACTTAATCTCAGAGATCTGCAGGGCCAACACGTATCGCCTCAGCACCATGACTAGAGAAACCCATCCATTTCCCATCAATGGATAGTTTCTCAAACATTACTTTGAATAAGGCGGGAGGTAGGTTTTCCCAAAGCTGTATCATATGTATATTTTCCTGCCTATAAATATTTTCCCAACACTCCTTGGGAGTGTGCTACCCTTGTAAATAGTTGTTGGCGGTCCTCTGGGGCCATTTTCTTTGCTTTGTTTTGTCTTGTCTTTGGTTTCTTTTTTCTTTGCATGTCTTTTTTTTCAGGTTCTCTCCATGTTGCCTTCTTCTTGTAGACAGGTATGCTTCACATGACATCTAGTCCCTAGAATGATGTCTTACGCATTTTGGCTAATCTAGAATCTATTGTTAGCATGGTGGAATTTGTCCATGCTTCGAATTTATTTTGTATACATGGTAAAAGAATATGGGTAATCTTCATTGGATTCACATCTCAAAAGTATTGACATCAGTTAATAGAAAATACAAGAAGCAAGTAATCGTATGATCCTTGAGAGCAGAGAAGTTGCACTGATTATTAGTCATATCCAAAAATCAAAAGAATATCCACATCAAACAAATTAAAGAAGGCCACTTAATTCTCTCTGAGATTCTAAACATTCTTCAAAATTTTATTAGACATTAGGCGAAGGTGTTCACTATGAAGCTAGATTCCCCTATTGGAGAATAAGCTCTAAGGGATTGTCTTGCACGTCTCTGGTTGGCTTTTAGATTCTCAGAAGGTGTTTTGCGATGAAATGTTAACCCTTGAGGATATCAAGGAATCTATTTACTTCATGGAAGATGAAAAAGTTCCCATTTGCGATGACTCTCCTTATGCATTCTATAAATCCCTATGGCCCTGTGTTGGGTCCAACCTTCATGAGGTCTACCTGGAATATTTTTATTCTCACTATTTTGGTCAAATAATAAATAAGGGGAACATCAAATTCATACCTAAAGCTAGAGATCTGAAGGATATTTGTATCTGGTGAATTAACACTTTTCTCAATGTTTCTTAAGAGATCATTTCCAAATTTATTGCACTTAAGATTCACCTTCTTTGCCTACAAATTGTGTGACCTAAATAGATCAGTTTTACCAAATCAAGGTTCATCCTTGACAATATTATTTTTTCTTGGGAAGGAATGGGCTCATCACTCTAATTAGAATGCATTTAAAAAAAATAAAAATTCTACTATGAATCTTCACTCTTGGGAAGATTTCAAGGCCTAGTTTCATCAAGTCTGTGCAAATTATTTTTGGAGATGCCTCAACTTGTTTCACCATCAATGGTGTTCAATCCAATGCTTTTGGAATTTTCAGATCTATTTTCCAGGGTTGTTCTTTGGCCCCCTCTCTTTATGATCTTATTACTAAGGGCTTTAGCTATCTTTTGGCCTCTTCCATTTCAGCGCATCGTGTTAGGGGAATTTCCCTATCTCAGTCACCTTCTCAACTTGTCAATTCCCACTTTTCTGATGATTATTTCCTCACTTTTATTGAGAATGGAGATAATTTTTAGGAATCCCTCTAGTTCCTTGATACTTTTTGTCAGGCTTCTGGGTCAGCGATTCAATGACACAAAATCTAGAGTTACAAACAATTCTTCCTTCTTTCCCTTCCCTAGATTTTCCAATATGGGTGGAAGTGGATCAATCATGGTGAGATCTTCTAATTTATGGGAAATCCTTTTTCTTTACAAGATTAATCTATTGACCTTTGGAATGCAGTGCTAGCTCAAGAATAGATAAATAGTTGGCTTATTGGATCACCAAACCGCTTGCTTTGGATAGTAAATTCTATATATGTTCAAAAGTTTTGGCTACTACCTATGTGTATTATTCTTTGTGTTGGGATCAATTAAAAGATTCTTAGAGAAGTTAGAGAAGATTTTTCCTGATTTCTTATGGTCTCTTGGAGTAGACCATCATGGACTTCACAGAGTTTCCTGGGACTACTACTATCTCCCTAGGGAATCTAGAGGCCTTGACCCTTTGTCAACCCAGAAAAAGGTCTATCTTTTGTTAGGAATAAGGTGTCTCAACCTTGGATAATTCCTATTCTTATTATTTGTTTTGTAAAATGTATTTTCTTGCAAATAATGTAAATAAGTGTGAGTGTACATGTCTAGTTGGCATGTTGATGTGTCACTCCACTTGATGTGTCGGAATCTTGAATGGTGTGTAAGAAGATCATGGCTGAAACGGTTATGACAGATTCCTATGACACGTAAGAGCTATTTCTAGGAGATTTCAATGACAGGTGAAGACATGCAAGACTTGTGGCAACAAATAAAGTTGAGTACTTTACACTCTTCCACAATCGTGTTTTTTAGGGTTCCTATTTTCTCAGAGAATGGTAAGACCCTAATGCGGCTATCTTTGGAAGTTGCCCTAAAAAGGAAAGCGCATGATATAAGCATTTTTAGGGTTACAGAAAAGGATACAAAAAAGAGTGTATTGTTGGTATAATCTGGTGCTACTAGATTTG
>MU224222.1:278599-319050 GCA_018584345.1 Thuja plicata
TTTTTGTATGCATGGTATGTGGCTGCAATATCATTGTTAAAGTAGTTAACGAATCTGAAATTGTAAGGATTTAAAAGAATTTGCACAATACTTTCCTATAGAGATTAGTGTAGGAAGCTATTTCCGCTCCTGAGTTTCCTTACATCTTTTTGTACCAAAAGGGTTATTAATGTGATTTATAGTGATGGAGCCTAGAAAATTCTTCTCAAGCAGTGTATTTCTCCAAGCTACCCAATTCATAGACTAGCCTGGAAGGGGATTGGATTTCAAACCCTTCTCATTATGAAATATGTAGTTCAAATTCAAGGCACGTTTGTTGCCAAGAGTATTTGGCATTCCTAGCAAGTTGTCAATTATTGGCTCCGTTCAGATGGGGTTGATTTTTTTGATGGTCTTGCTTTCAACCAAAGAAATATTTGGCGGTCTCCTCTCATCCAAGTCTAGGGACTTCCTTTAACCCAAATTCATGGAATTCATGCTTTACATTTTCACAAAGGTGATATTTGAACTCTTTGAGATATTTTTTCTCATGCTACTATGAATCTTCACTCTTGGGAAGATTTCAAGGCCTAGTTCCGCCTAACTCACCCAAATTGATGGACTTTTGACCTGGTGGTCTTGGTACTACCTTTGAATATGGTACACAAGCTTTGCATTCATTATCTCAAGCCGTGGTGGAAATCCTAGCAGTGGTTTTTGTGTACTTTATTTTGCAATTACAAGCCTAGGATAGGCTACCAATGGCTGGCTTGTCACTTTCCTATGGTTCCCTCTCTGAACCAACGTTGGCACTTGCATTCTTCCCAGTTCACCTAGTGATGTATATTTCTCATTGTCTGGTCAACCATTGTTGAGCCTAAAGTGGCTCACTTCTCTTGGTATATTCTTTTCTAGGGATTTCCCATGGGCTCTTGCCTTTGACATCTGGGTTTTCCAGACCCTCATTGTCCCTTTTTTGGACAATGATAAACATTCAGACATCTCTTATGGTATTGAAGGAGAGCCCAAAAGTTGGGGGTTTGTATTCATGACTTCTTTTGGCCCTTCATGTCTAAACCCTTTTCTTATCATATGATCTTCCAAGGAGATTCCTCTAGACTTCCCTACAAATTAATGCAAATGTGACATGCTTTCTTGATGGAAATTCTCTTTAATTTATGGAAAGATAGAAATGTACTCTTATTTACTCATAACTTTCTTGATATTAATGGTTCTTTACATGCTAAAGAATGTATATGTAATATTTTCATGTTGTAGATACAAGTACAAGAAAACAAGGTGGCCCTTGAGGTGGCCAACTTGAAATAATTATTTTAGCATTAGGGAAATGCCCCTTGTACGGTTACCAGAGTTTTGACAGATATTTCTGCCTCTGACGAGTGATATCTACCTCATGGTTGTATTTTCTCTGCCCACAACTCACATACGCTTTGTTCCTAGGCCCTGTAACAATAGTTTTGCTAGGGAAGCAATTTTCAACATCATCACTCAGCCTCACCACCCTAGGGCGGCTCTACTTCTAGATGACCTATTGATGGTGTTATCTTATCTGCTCCTAGCGGTTCTAGATAGCGAGGCTCCAGTAGAGATTTTGGGTGGTGCAACTCTTCCAAGTGGCTCCCTTGACGTTCTCTGGCTATCTCTCTAGTCAAAAAGGAGAATGAAGAAGAAGATAATATAGAGGAAGGTTGGTGCCTTCTGAAACTCAATTCTAACCCCATTGATGTATGGAGAAAGAAGGATGATCATGAATCTCCACCTTTCCCAGGAACTTCTTTAGTGGCTTAGCGGCTTGTTTATTTTTTGCTTATTCTTGGTTGTGCCAATGTTTCTATTTTTAACTGTCTTTTCGAGCTATGCATGTGTGATGTTCGTGGAGTTATTTCATATCCTCCTCTTTCATGTGAATATTTTAATTTAATTAATTAATATTAATGGAAGGATCTATTCATCAAAAACATTATTTAATTAATAGATAAATTTTGATAAAATAATTAAATAAATAAAATAATTATTTGATTGAGTACATTTGGAGGTGTCTACAAGATTATCCCATTTTTTTTAGGACACTGAAATCAATATTTTGAAGCAAATTATTACGATATGTCACTTACAACAAGGGAACCATTAAGAACTTAAAGATAATTAGAACTAGTAAATTTTAAGATTACATGTGTAGATTCTAAACAAATTATTTTAAAAAGATTAGAATAATTTGATTAGTTTTCTAATTTTATATTTTATATTATATTTTCAACAAGTGAGATTTATAAATTCATTTTTTTTACATAGAACACTAACATTAATATCTAATTCATGCATATTTTTCATAGTTTTTGTTGTATTAATTATTATTAGTTTTTTAATTCAATTTATAATTTAGAGTAATTTTGTTTGATAATACAAGCTCTTTTCTATCTATCCAAATTGAATATTTTTATTTTGTTTTAGGCTTCCCTTTAGAGGTGCATGCTCCAATTTATCAATTCCCTTGAGGAGGCTATCAATGTTGTTGAAGGTAGAATCAACATAATCCCTAGATGATATTCCTTCAAGCTCCATAGTATGGTTCTTGGTAGATGACACTTTGTTGGTGTCAAGGAGAGGATCCACAGATGGAGGGGCAAAGCCCCCGCCCATCAAAGGCACCATGTGTTGGTTCGAGCAGTAGGTAAAAATTCAAAAATTTGCAGAGTAAGAAAGGCTACTAGTTGATGCAAATAATACCTTTGTTGACTACAAAACATAAAATATATATAAGAATTCAATTAAATATATTAAAATAATATTTTTAAAAATAATCTCTTTATATATTGCAATCCTACAAAATCTCATATTATCATGACTATATTGCATGGTCCAACCCTTGATTTGAAACATAAAATTCTTACAAAATCGCTATATACAACAAGAAGATAAAATCAAAAGAATATTTGAATTAAGGCTTTATCTTCACTCAAAAGTAACTTTATTCGAAGGTTTTTTTATAAAGATATTTAAACATTAAAAATTTTAAAATGCAAAAAAAAAGACTTTATTGAAGGTAACTATGTTCATTCAAAACTCCTCTTTATTTAAAGGTCATGAGATATTTTAAAATATTTTATTAGTGTTGATACTTTTAACTCATTTTTTATCTCATACTACAATTAAAATACATTATTATGAGATAACCTTTTATCTTTCAAAAGTTTACCCATCATAAATATTATTTTGTTATTAAGAAATTTTATTAAATTAAAAAATTCTTACGTTTTAGATCTTTCCATGCCAAATTATGTTTTCATTAACTTTTTCGATAATTAATATTATACACCATAAAAAGAAATAATCACACCATCCCTTATTATTAAATATTATTACATCCTTAATGAGATCTTACTCATTAATCGTAACTTCTCCAACTCCTTTTACATGGGCCTTATAATATATATCATGCACATGTACTTTATTATTGCTTTCTCTCAATAAGGTATGATTATATATATATAAATTAGTAATTTAGTTGAAATCAAATTCAACATTGTTTTCCCAAAACTAAATGCAAAGTATTAGAAAAATTTCTCAACTAATAATTTCATATTAATGTGAAATAGAGAATTATTACTATAATATATATATTAAGAAGTGTATAGAGAATTATTACTATAATATATAATTATTACTATAATATATATATTTTAAGAAGTGTATGAATGTCTCCACATCTATAACCATTCAAGTAATTGAATTGGAATGATGAAAATGATGGGAGATATTGATTAGGACAATCATAAATATATGGTCTTTTTAAAATGTGTATTTAATTTATTAAATAATATATCTAGTTCATTATGATCAATTTGGTGTAATTACAATTTTACAAATAAGTAAGATATTAATGATGTTAATAAAAAATTGTACAATTAAGTCATTTTTAATTTTTTAAGATGATCTTATTTTATTTTAAAAATTAGATATTTTATCTACAAAATGTCAATATCACAAAATATATATTTGACATTTAAATATAATAAAAATATTTTGAAGATAATAATTTATTATTTCATACAAACAAAAATATTTGGGTTTAATGTATAAATATTATTGACTTTAAACTATAATTTCAATATAAATTATCGTAGAAAATAAAATTGCTTTGTAAAGTCATTTTCTTATGAGAAGAAAATATATTTGATGAAGTCATTTATAACAAATACATATGATGAACAAGGTGGAAACCTTTTATTGCCGGGTGGTACAAGCTTAACTTTGATGGAGCTTCTAAATAGGGAAATGTTGCAGGTGGTGGGGTGATCAGAGTCCCCAAAGAAGAATTGATTGTTGACTATACTAGAAATTTGAATGGCCATACTAGTAACCAAGCTAAATTTGGGGGATTAAGATTTCTCTATCAATTGGAATTAAAAACCTTGAGATAGAAGGTGATTCCAGGATTATAATTGAAACTACAAAAGGATCAATTAATGTTAGCTCGTCTATGGAAGGAATTATGGAGGATATAAGAACTCTTCTTTTGGGCTTTCACTCCTTGAAAATAAACAACATTTTCAAGGAAGGAAGTAGTGTTGTAGATGTCAAGGTTTCCATAGGTCTGCCTATAGAAGAACACCTCCCATTCCATGTGAAGACCATTATTATGGGAAACAATTATCTAATATAGTAAAAAATGAGCATTAAGCTTAAAATTATTTGGGTGTTGTTAATAAGTATAACTCTATGGGTCTACAAGGGAAGAAGTGTTACTTTGCAAAGTATAAAAGAGCAATTTGTAAGTGATGAGATAGATAATTTGAATTTGATTACTTCGGAGAACAGGGTGGTGAATTTGGTTTGAGGTTACATGCCACATGGATTAATGATGCAAATAAATTACTTGCTCATGATAGGATGGTGTCATATTGGGGAAAGTACGAAGGAGTTTGAAATATTTTTTAATCTTTGCAGGTTGTACGAAAATTTTGTAATTGTGGTTATTTTTAATGGTAATTTTGGAATAGGCTATCTACATGCATGGGAGGTCATGAGAGGTAGATAGGTTGTTGAGGCTACAAAAATACATAATTTCTCTAAGTATTTAAATTTATTTTGAGTATTTCCTTTTGTTCTTGTCATCACAAACAATTTGGGAATTATTGAATACCAGATAGAAACTATTTGTGATAGTGACACCATGAGAGGGGATAGAGTCAGAGTTGAACTGAAAAGGAATGAGGATTTCAAAAATAATGCTACTGATTAGCATATATGTAAGGAATGAGGGGTCGCACAATACATTGAAAATATTACTCGCTAGGACAAAAAAAATTCAACCTAATTTTCTACTTCTTGGGTTGATCAAAGTTTTTTTATGGGTGGAATATCTTTTGAAGTTAATTAATATGTGATTGAAAAGGAAATAGGTCTTTCCACTAATAGGAGGAAATGGAAGAAGATGAGCCAAGTATAAGATGTGGAGAGCCTGAACTAATTTTTTTGTGAGAATGAAACTCCAGCCAGACATCATGGTGGTTATGAGTGCGAGAAAATTCTTGATCCATGGAAACAGGTATGCCTCATGATACTAAAGTATTTCACTCCGAAAGGAAGATTTAGGGTATACTATTTTTACCATATGCATTTTCTCAATCACTTTCATAACCACAATATTATTTTGTTCACATTCTTCCTTCTCCACTCCATTGAAAATTTTGTCAAGGAAGTGGTTGACTCTACAAAAAATACTAAAAAAAATTCATTTTCCTGCACCACGGTCTTATTTTGAGCCTCTACCATTTCCATTTGTCCCTTTTCCCACCTAGGCCTATTATTGTGCATGAGGCCCCAAATTTTGTGACCCCTCCCTTGCCCAATAATTTAGACCTTCCTTAGCGAAGAAAAGAGAAGGCATTAAAAACCTTGGCCTAAAATCTCAACATGACAGCCCTGAAACCCCCACTCATGCTAGAACTAAGGGTGAATCAAAGGATAATAAATGGAAATCCCAACCTTGAGCAAAAAAAAGGGAAGGCCTCCAAGAAAGAAAAGTTTATAATCCAAGAAATTGATTATGACATAAAGGCCACTCAAGAAACTAACACCCCTAGATGGTCATCTAAATTGGCCACATGTCCCATGGGTAAGCAAAAGAAATTAAAAGTGGATACAAAGCCTAGAGAGGAAGAACATAATGGGAGTGAAGAGAAAAAAAAACTAGGAAGGAGGTGGAGGAATATAATGAGAATAATGAGGAGATGAAGGATAGGTTAGACACTGCTAATAGTTCTTCTCATGTGTCTAAAAGAATAAAAATAATTCCTACAGACCTAACTAATGATTTGATGCCAGAGGGAATAACTATTGCCAAAGCTAATATTACTATCGGGAATCACGTCGACCTCCTACCTAGAAATTGTGATAAATTTTTGGCTACTACTAGAAAACTTGAAAAAAACAAGGCCAAAGTCTCTGATCTTGAAAGATAAATTGGAAGTATTTCTAGATTGTCCATGACGGTTATGCACAATTCAACAACATCTCTTTTTTTTTCTACAAAAGAATCCATTGTTTCAAAGGAGGGAGTTAAAATTGACCCAGAAGAGTTGTTGCTTTTGATAAAATTCTCATACCCAAGAATGTAAAAGGAATACAATTTTTTTTGGCCAAGTAAATTTATTGAGGTGTTTTATCACAAATTTTGCTAAGAAAAGTAGGCCTATTGCTAAGATGTTGAAGGGATGTGCTAAGATAGAATGGAATGGAGAAGCAACCCAGGATTTTCAAGAGATGAAGCAGGAAATAAAAGATGCCCTAGTGCTTAGAACTCCAAATTATTCTAAGCCCATGAAAATTTTCTCTTTTGCATCATTCCACATAATTGTTGTTGTTTTATTGCAAAAGAATGAAGAAGGGGTTGAGAAGCTTATTGCTTTTTTTAGTAAGTCTCTACACGCTGCAAAAATCAAGTATGATATTAATGAAAAGAAAGCATATGCACTGGTAAAGGTTGTTAAAGCATTTAGGTATTATTTTGTTGGTGCAACTGTTGTGGCTTATGTTCCTTCAGTTGATGTGAAAGATATTTTTACACAACAAGAGGTATCTAGAAGAAGATGTAGATGGATAAATAGAATTCACAAATTTAATAATGATATACAGATTACAAAATTAGTTTGAGGGTAGGGATTAGAAAATTTGATGGCCCATGAAAAAATGGATGCTAATCACATAAATACTTTAGGGGAAGATCAAAGACCTTTCATATGTAAAATTGACCATTGTGATTGTATAAAGATATTATTTATTATCTCCAAAGGATTAATTTTCCTCCAGACATGGATGAGGGCAAAAGAAGAACTCTGAAGTTGCAAGCCATTGATTTTGTTCTAATCAAAGATGACATGTAGTGGATAAATCATGAAGGTGTGTTATTAAAGTGTGTAGACCAAGAGAAAGCTAAGAAACTCTTGCAAGAGATGCATAGTGGTGTGTGTGGTGGACATTATATGGCAAAGACTACTGCACATAAATTTTTGAAGGCATGGTTTTGGTGGCCTACTATTTTTAATGATGTTTATCAGCTTGTAAAAAAATGTGATGCTTGTCAACGCTTTTATGGCAAGTTAAAATTTTTCTAGAAATGTGCCATTGAAACCAGTAGAAGTGCAGGCACCTTTTCAGCAGTGGGGCATTGATTTCATAGGAGAAATAGAAAATACATCTAGTGGAGGCCACTCATGGATAATTGTGGCCATGTATTATTTTTCTAAGTGGGTATAGGTGATTCCCACTAAAAGAGCAACCAGTAAAGTAGTGATTGATTTTTTGATGAATAATATTATCACAAGATTTGGATATCCTGAAAGGATTGTTTAAGACAACACTATGTGTTTCATGTCTGAAGAATACACCAACTTTTGCAATGATTATGGGATCCAAACATCTTATTCTTCACCCTACCACCCACGGGGAAATGGTCAAGTTAAATCAAGAAACAAGAGTTTAATCAATATTATAAAGAGGGTTTTGGATAAAAACAAGAAGGCTTGGGACTCAAAATTAATGTTGGTTGTTTGGGTAGATAGGGTACACACTAAAAGGGAAATAGGATGTGCACCATTTGATTTGGTGTATGGGATCTAGTCTAGGTTAACTCAGAACAATTTAATGAAAATGTATAAATTTGTGCAAATGTATGATGATGATATGGATGATGATATGTAGTTGAGGATTAGTGATTTGACAAAATTGGATGAAACAAGAAGAGAGGCTTCTGTAATAAATGCCAACCTTCAATTGAAAGAGAAGAACTTGTATGATAAAAAATAACTTATCAAAAAGTTCAATATGAGGGATACTATATTAATTTGGAATGCTAAGTTTGAGGATAAAGGAAAACATGGTAAATTTGATACAATTTGGCTAGGCCCATATGTTATTCATGAAAAGTGGGGAGAAAATTCTTATTTTCTCAAGGAACTGACTAGAAATATTCTAGAATTGCTGGTTCATGGATAGTTCTTGATGCACTACTTTTCATAAAGTGGTTTTGTTCCATGAACAGTAGTTTAGGTCTCTGTATATATTTTTTCGGTGTTCTATTTGTGTGTTTTGGGTTTCTGGTCAATTAGGGTCTGTTGTGCCTTTTGGTATGCTCTTCTAGGAGATTCTAAGCTATCACCTTATTTGTTGCACCAATAAGTGTACCCAATAAGAGCCATTGGTGGTACTAATTTGGTTAATAGGGTTTATTCCTGATTGTTTTACCCTAAATTACTTTTAGCCATGGTTATCTTATGTTTCATTGTTACTTTATCCACTTAACTAATGGGTCACCTTGTCATGGGTGGGGCCAATATATTTTTCCTAGCAATTTATTTTCTTATGTCCTGCAAAGGTCTTTTCTTTTTTCTTTTTTTTCCTAAGTCACGCCTTAAATTTTTCTAGTAGGTCTCATGCTATTATCAGTTAGCTTGCCACATGTCCCCATGCGAAAGGATTGTCCCAGTCAATAAGTATGCAAGTTCCAATTATCTGTCAGACATATCATAAAGTAAATCTATGGCTTTTGCTAACGCGTGATCAAAATATGCAGGATGTTTATGCATCACACGATATCATTAATGATGACACCAGTCCTTAGTTGTCAGTATTAAAAGGAAAGAAACTAAAAAACAAAGAAGTTTCGTGGCATATTTCCATTGGATGATGATGGCTAGCTAAGACTTATGATCAAGAGTGACAGGGATAGGTCATTAAAGTTTCTCTTACTTAAAGGGTTATCTTTTAGCACATGTCTATTTTAGAGAAGATCTTTTAATCAAGTCCTAAAAGGTGCTTGAAAGATAAATAATTTCAATGAATGATGTGTTGGTCACTAGGAGTTAAATGTTGGAATGATATGAAGGATTTATCTATTGTGCAATCAAAAGATGTGAGGACTTTATACATCGTGTGGTAGTGAGATGTTGCCATGTGATGACATATAACTGATTGAATGTTTGAAGATGTTAACTTGATCACTGAAATGCAGAAAGATAATGCAAGACATTAAATCAGTTAATGGATTGTATTGTAATTGATGTCAACTTGATATAATCTGATCGGTTATATACAAAGTGTCAAAGAATTTAGAGAATCAGAAAGATAAAGATTATGATTTTAGTAATGCATAAAAGATCAGCATTCACTAAGTGACTACAAATGCCGATGGGCAGTGTACCCCTATGGACAAAGAAACCCAAAAGTAAAAGTCACAGTGATGCCTGAGAAATAAACCTAAGAAGAATTACTAACGAGTAGAATCACAAGCATTACCAATGAGCAGAACTTCGTAGTGATGCCCGAAAGATAGACAACCCTGACAAAGATGCCCGAGGAGAACTAAAGTGTTGACCGAAGCTATCAAAGAGTTAAACACTAAAATTAACTAAAGTTCAAAAACAAAAAAATACTTAGCTGGCAATAGCTAAAGATAGAGTTAACTGGTTGGTAACATTGTTTTCATCGACAAGTTAAAGCCAGAGATAAGTAAAAGAGTTAAAGTTATTTTATCCAATTGTTAAGGATAAATCTACATGATAAAACTAAAGTAAATATTTAAAGAAATATTGGCTAAGATTGTGGATCACGCCAAGAAAAAGAAAATCAAGAAGTAAGAAATGGTGATATCATGTCTATAAAGAGACAATCTAATTCATTATGAATTAGGGGAGTAAATAGAGAAAGAGGATGCTGAAGAGAAATTGATGAAGAATAAATTCATACATTCCTGATTAGTCAAGATGAGGAGAGAGATAAATATTTCTATGGACAACGAGCAATAGAGAAGCACAACATCACTGAGAAGAAAGAAGTGGAGAAAAGGTATTGAAAAGATACATTGATTAGAAAGGTATAATGAGCTTACAATAGATCTTAAAATCTGCAAGTCTAAGTTGTATGTGTGAACAGATCATTTACTGTTTCAGTTTAACAGTTGATTCACAAAGTCTCTTAACCGAGCAGGACTTAACAATACTTTCTATATTGAGATACATCCCAAGGAGTATCAAAAAGTTTGATCATGAAGATAGCATGAGATGCCAGATACCATTTGAAAAACTACACTGGGTTTGGTCATATAAGGTAGCATAGAGATGTCCGATATCAAGTGACAAACTATTCTATTTAAATCCTCTAACAAAGTCTCACCTAACAGTGTGTTTGTAACCTTTAACAGGGTTGGCTCTTCACCGAGCTCACTTTAGAAGAGTGAAAATTTTGGGTTATCGATCCCAAGTGGTTTTTCCCTTAAGAATATTTCCACATTAAAAATCCATGTGTCAATGTGTTTATGAGTCATTACTTTAGTGTTTTGCATTACACATAATTAATTCTGGATTGATCGGTATACACTAAGAAATTTATTATTTTTTGGTAAATGAAAGACTATTAATCGGTAAACAGTAAGAATAAGTTTTAACAGTGAACTCCAAGCAGTATTTATTTGTTAAGATTGTTTGGAGGCATTCATCTTGTAGGACTGAAGATAACTAGAGGCTTAATATTGTGGTACTAATTTTTTGGGTTGATTTATTGGAATATTTTTGAGGCCACTGATTCACCCCCCCTCTTAGTTATTCTAAAAATTGGTATCAAAGCTTGTGTGCTTAGAAAGGGAGTTTAACGGCTCAAGCAAAACATCACAAGATGAACAAATGAGATGTGCCCAAGTTGCATAAATACAAATTTGCATCAAGGAAAAGAAAAATAAGACTCCACCTATCAGGTATTGGTAATGATGTTACTCAACACCTAGATACTAAATATGTGTTTCCTATAGGACCTTACACACTTGAGAAATTGAGAGAAAAGCATGAGTGTAATTGCATGATGATAGAACTTGCTTCCTCACTCTCTGATGTTGAGTTTGAAGATGTCAAAACCTGGACCTCTGCAAAGAAAATGTGGGATAAATTGATGCTGGTACATGGAGGAGATACTAATGTACTAAGAGCCAAGGTAGAAAGCCTAAGAGGGAGGTTTAATGACCTAAGGATGAAAGACGGAGAAAATATCACTCAGTATAGCTACAAAATCAAAGAGGTAGTCAATGTTATCTAAGGAGTTGGAGGTGTACTTGAAGAAGAGATAGTGGTAAGTAAAATCCTAAGAACCTTATTGTCTCTATATGTTATTAGAGTATCTTCTATACAAGAAATGAGAGCAGTTGCAAACAATAATGTTACTCTAGATAGTCTAATTGGTAGACTGATTTCATTCGAGATGAATAACTTTGATAATAGCGTCTTACCATCTATAGAGTCTGCATTCAAATCTTCTTTGAAAATAAGTAAGTCAAGTCATAGACACACTATTAGAAATGATAGTGAAAGTAATAGTGATGACCAAGGACTTGATGAGATTGAAGCACTAATGGCAAGAAGATTGCAGAGAGGAAAAGGTAGATACAAAGGTAAATTACCACTTGTATGTTTTAATTATAAAGAGGTTGGACACTATGATGCAAATGTCCTAATAGAAGAAAAGATGATAGAAGTAATGACAGATCATATGAAAAGAATTTTGATCGAGGTGATAACAGAGATTACCAAAGAAACTAAAAATATAACAGAAGAGATACCCAAGACTACAAGGACAAATAGAAGAAAGCTTGTTACCTAGCTGAGAACAGAGCTGGAGACACTGACATCGAATCTGATGAAGACATTGAGATGGTATTTGTAGCCATGAAGGATGATTTAGATGAAGAAGAAGAAAGGTATGTAGATACTACACTCATATCTAAGGTTAGTAAGAATGATGTCTGGATTATAGATGGTGGCTCCACTCACCACATGACTGGTGATAAACAAAATTTTGAAGCTTTTGAATACTATAATGCTGGATCAATAAGAATGGGTAATGACACACCTTTTCCAGCTGAAGGTAAAGGAACCATAATGTTGAATAACCTGATCAAATGTGAAAATGCTTACTGGGTAAAAGGACTTAATTATAAATTTTTAAGTGTTTCACTGCTGAATAATACAGGTCACAAAGTAGCACTTGGGAATAAAAAGGCAAACATCTTTAATGAATCATGAAGGTTGACTGGAACTGGTGAATAGACAAAAGGTAACCTTTTCTATCTTGATGACATTAACACCACTTGTTTAATGGCTCGAAATGAAGACATATGGTTGTGGCATAAGAGATTATGTCATGTGAATTTTGACAACATGATAAAGATAAGCAATAAAAGACGAGTAAGAGGCTTATCGAGCATGTCAAAGCCCGAACATATCATTTGCAAGAATTGTCAAAAAGGTAAGATGAAAAAGTCTAGTTTCAAGAGTAAAGCCCATACATCTAATGCAATTCTAGAATTAGTCCATAATAATCTATGTGGAACCATGAGGATAAAGATTTACTATGGTGATAGGTATTTCATTCTCTTTGTAGATGATTATTCTAGAATGATGAAATTTATGTTCTTAAAAGATAAATCAAAAGCATTCAAGATGTTTAAATGGTAAAAGGCTATGGTAGAAAAACAAAGTGGTAAGGAATTGAAATTCTTAAGATCAGATAGAGGAGGGGAATTTATTTCAGATGAATTCACTAGCTATTCCAATGAGCATGGAATTAAAAGACAGGTTTCTACACCAAGAACACCACAACAAACAAGAGTAGCTGAAAGGAGAAATAGATCAATTTTTGATTGTGCAAGAACATTGATGATAGAGAAAATAATCACTCAAACTTTCTAGAGGGAAGCTTTTAGTATTATTGTCTACACATTGAACAAAGTAAAATTGAAGGATACAAAGAAGACACCCTATGAGCTTTGGTATGGTTACACACCCAATGTAAGTCACTTCAGAATATTTGGTAGTTAATGTTATATTTTGAAAGATGAAAGAAAAAGGAAATATTGACTCCAAAAGTGATGAAGGTATCTTTCTAGGGTATTCCACCAAAATAAAGGCTTATAAATGTCTTAACAAGTCCTCTAACAAGATCATTGAAAGTGCAAATGTAAGAATAGATGAATTTGCAGAGAAGAATGATAAGGAAATAAGAAAAGAACCAGAAGACTACAACAGGTTTTTTTACACTAAAGAACCTGACACTCTACATGAGCAACAGTTTATCACTCCCAAGCAACAAAATTGCACCCAAGCATTAGGCTGCAATTACCAAAAAATTAGGAAAATGCTCAAAATGATGTTTCGAGTGATGGAGATCAGAATGAAGGACAAGATGATGATCAAAATGATGGACAAAGAGTTGAACTGAAACTTTCCAAGTATGTCAAAAGATATCATCCATAGAATCAGACCATAGGAGACAAGAAGGCTAGAATGAGAACAAGAAGTAAGTCACTAAAAACTAGATGTTTACTTTCTAATTTTGAGCCTAAATCTGTTAATACTGCACTTGAAAATGAGGAATGGGTCAGTGCTATGAATAAAGAAATAGAACAGATTGAGAAGAATAGTACATGGACACTTGTACCGAGACCTGATGACAAGAATGTCATCGGTACCAAATGGATATTCAAAAACAATTTGAATGAGAATGGAGAAGTCACAATGAATAAAGCAAGATTAGTATGTAAGGGTTATGCACAAGAGGAAGGTATTGATTATGATGGAACCTTTGCACCCATTTCTAGACTAGAAGGATTAAGAATCTTACTTTCTTATGCTACATTCATAGGATTCAAGGTATACGAGATGGATGTCAAATCTGTATTCCTAAATGGAATACTGGAAGAAGAGGTATGCATTAAACAACCAAAAGCATTTGTTGATCCAGATAAGAGAAACATGGTATGTAGACTACATAAAGCCTTGTATAGATTGAAACAACCACCTAGAGCCTGGTATGAAAGACTTCACTCCAATCTCATAAGCATTGAATTTGTAAGAACAACTGAAAATAGCAATCTGTACTTAAAAGAGGATACCGATGGTAATATTCTAATTGCTGAAATATTTGTGGATGATATCATATTTGGGGGTAATGAAATGTTATGTAAATCCTTTGCTAATGAAATGAGCAAAGAGTTTGAAATGTCTATGTTTGGGGAGATCAAATTATTTCTTGGTCTATAGATTCTTCAACAAGATTCAGACATATATATCACTCAGTCCAAATACATCAAGAAAGTTTTGAAGATATTCAAGATGGAAGATTCCAAGCCAGTTGGAACACCTATGGCAACCGGAGGTAAGCTGACAAAATAAGACAAATCAAATGAGGTAAATCATACCTTGTATAAATCAATTATTGGAAAACTAATGTATGTTGTTCATACCAGACCAGATATAGCACATATAGTTAGAACAATTGCAATATTCTCTGCTAATCCCAAAGAATCACACATGAATGATGTTAAGAGAATTCTGAGATATCTAAAGAACACTGAGGACTATGGCTTATGGTATAAAAGAGAAGGAAAATTTGAGCTTCAAGTCTATACATATACTGATTGGGTTAGAAACATAGATGACCGAAAGAGCACAACTGGAGGAGCATTCTTCATGGGTGATAGACTTGTCACATGGATCAATAAGAAGCAAGATCGATGCATCTCACAGTCTACTGTAGAAGAAAAATATGTGGATGTTTCTGCAAACTAATCTAATATTGCATGGATCAAACAGTTCTTGGAAGGTATAAATATGAATATTCTTGAACCAATGATTATCTATTGTGATAATACCAGTGCAATAAACATATCAAAGAATTCATTCATGCATGCTAAGACTAAGCATATTGCTATCAAGTATCACTACTTAAGAGAACAAGTGCAAGCAAAAGAAGTGATACTAGAAGATGTTCAATCTAAGGAAAAATTAGCTGTCATATTTACCAAGCCATTACTAAAAGATGCATTTGAGTACCTGAGATGGAGAATTGGGGTCCAACCCTTGTCTATCAGTCAGTAAGATGACTAGGAGACTGCATCAGCCTATACACAAATCAAAAGATCATTCATGTTGATGCAAGCAAAGAGATGGACAACAAAGATACATCTGTACATAGAAAGATACAAATTTGCACCGAACACCAGAGATAATTTTGGCTAATATATAGTTGTATTGTTGATAGATAGGGAAATTCAAGGAGTATATTATAAAAAGATGAAAGGATATACCTTTGGCATGATAAAAGTTCACTTTGGAATTTTTGTCAAAGGGAGAGATTATCTCATTATCAGGGAGAGAGATTCAAAGGGAGAGATTATATCATTATCCAAAGAGAGAGAATATCTAGAATATCCAAAGAGAGAGATTACATATGAAATATCCATCAAAGGGAGAGAAGTAACATGAGGGAGAGAATACATAGTAAGGGAGAGATTGTTGTCAAAGGAAAAAGAGATTATCAAGGAGAAGAACACTCAAGGAAGAGCACACATCATAAATAGAATCAGAAGTTGATACATCTATCCAGCAAAGGGATTGAAGATTGAAGAAGACACTCTGCAAGAAATAAATCTAAGCTATATGAGCTTACTGAGAGCCATACATTTGTATTGGTTATAGAACAAAAGAATTGGGAGAGATGGATGAAATACACTTGATATATTTCATATTGTATTAGTAATAATATAGTGTGATAATGTAGTGTGTTGCCATCAATGCCAAAGGGAGAGATTGATGACATATAACTGATTGAATGTTTGAAGATGTTAAGTTAATCACCGAAATGCAGAAAGATAATGCAAGACATTAAATCAGTTAATGGATTGTATTGTCATTGATGTCAACTTGATATAATCTGATCGGTTATATACAAAGTGTCAAAGAATTTAGAGAATCCTACTGATTCTCCACAAAGTAATGACTCTCACACTAAATGCCCTTTGAGTGATGAATAATTTAATGATGAGATGCCTGAGTTTTTCTGAGGAGGTAAAAGGAAAAATAAAAATGCAAGATGTTTTTACTTCTCCTTCATAATCAAATAAGTTAAAACATGTACCTATTATTAATCTAGATAAATCTCCAGTCAGAGATTTACCTCCAAGGTCCCCTATTGTGTCTCCAAAGGCTCAATCTTTGGATTCTCAAGAAAAGATGGTCACGGCGAAATTGTTTTAAATGCAGGAGTAGGGGATTGTGGGTATTACTGAATATGAGGTCCAATCGGGTATGCTCATAGTTCCACCTCCATTATAATGAGATGTTAGTGTTGCTAAGGTACAAGGAAAAGTGGTGGATGAGGTAGGTAGAGCTGCATGCAATCAATATTTATCTGATGATACTTTTGTGAGAGAGGGACCTTTTATATAGTTTCTATGGGACACAAAGTTTGAGTAATTCAAGAAGAAAGTTGAAGAAAAGAAGGATTTAAAGCCTAATAAGGATAAGAATTTAATTGAAAATGAGATTAAGGATGCAATAAATAAGAAAATCCAAGAAATTACTTTAGAATAAGGGATAAAAATGGTTGAAGATGCAGGGGTTTTAATACTTCAAGTATGGGACATTGTTGATGCTTTTTCCTTTTATGCCATTAGAAAAGAAAGTGCTCAAATATAACAATTGGAGGATGAGACCAGAATGACATTAAAAGGGGAAGTTTTCAGCAAAGATCATGTTGCTATGGCTATTTGGTCATTATTTCAAGGCGAGGAGAGAAATAAAGATAGTGATGCTACCTGTAGTTTTAGGGGAGGATTAATTATGAAGAGGGTTACAGATACCTCTAGTATTGAAGCTGGTGACCTTACACTTAGTGCATCTGAATTCAATAAGGCAGTGGTAGAGAAGGAAAAAGTAGAAATATAAAAGAGTGTATGAAGAACTTTTTGTGGCTAATGGTGTCCTTGAAAAGAGTTTGATTCAATATGAGAGAGGTACTTGTCAATTAGGATTATCTAGGGATATGTTGCACTCTCCTTCTATATCTTCCCCTTCACCATCAACTTCAAAGTGTGTTCTTGCTTCCCCAATGATTGATGTTCCACCTTCTCCTACAACATCTTTACATGATGAACATGCATGTTCTAATGAGCCTTCAAGGTCATAATTTCTTGAGAAAATACAGGAATTGGAGGGTGAATTAGTTGGAGAGAATAAGGAATCTAGGAAAAGGATAGAGAAAATTGTGCATACACTTTGACACATGTTAGTGGGAAAATGATTAAGAAGATGAAAAATGTGCATCATTTGTATTCTATTCTCAGCGAGGCATGAGTGTTTTCACAAAGGATAAAGGTATCTAGGAACCAAAATTTTATAATTGGATAAGAGGAAATTAGACAATGAGGGATGTACACTTGGGGTCTCAATTTGACAGTAATGATGCCCCTCTGATTAAGCCCACTTATGAACTTGTTATTGCAATGCAGGAGTTTCAATCTTTCCCTGATACTGTTGAAAGAAAGATAAGGAACTTATTTAGGGGTTTTAAGGAATTAGAAAAGGTCACCCTTCCATATATAATTGATGATGTGGTCAAAATCAAGCACATGTAGGATTGGTTGAATCAAACTAGTAACATTTTGAAGGCCAAAGTGGATATTATTTGTAAAGATGGAGATACCGATATATTAATAGCATGTGTTGATAATGTTTTGGCCTATCGTTCCTTTTTGGATTACTTTGAGAAAGAAACATATCAAGTGGTGGTCAAATATTTTTTGTACAAGAAAATTTATGATGAGGAAATCAAGTTCAAATGGTCATCAGACCTGGAATATGATAGTTGGCAACAAAATTACTTAACTAGGATTTAAGGATGAGGTGTTGGCACCATAATTGGTTGGTTAAGGATAATCAACAAAACATAATATTCTCAGTTTTCTACATCAAGTGTTTTGATCTCATGGAACTTTTTCCTTTTGTGAGTTCCAAGAAGTTGTAACTGATTTTGTATTTTTGTGCTATGTGTCATTCCATTAGCCTGAAGCTTGTGGCTCCCTTGTTTTCTATAAAAGGGGAAATGAGGGTTGGAATTGAGGATCTCAAAAGTAGAAATTTTGAGTCCAGTTTTAGAGGTCAAGTCTGATAGAAATTAAGTCCTGGAGGAATGTAAAGGATTGTTACAAAATAGTAAATGAAAAGTGTCTTTCCATTGGCAAATTTTTAAATGTATTTTGAGTTCTTGATAGTTGAATATAAATAAAGTACAAGCATTTTATTTCCAATCTATCTCCTTCTTATGAGTTATATGAATTTTGGATGGATTAGGTCAAGCATTTACTTCATTCATTGCACTATCGAAAGTGTATGAAAACATTTTGTTACTTTGATTCAAGTAATCAATTAATTGTTCAGAATATATTGCAGATTCATATAGCTTTATAGAAGGATATTGTAAGAAGTAGTTGCAAAAATTTCTCAGTAGAAATTATTGCAAAGTAATAATTTCTTAGGTCAAATTTGTCATGAATTAACTCATAAGTATGTTTTAGGTATCACCCAATAGATTAAGGCACTGATCTTTTGTATAAACAAGATTACTTACTTTCATCTTTGGTTTCTGTCAGAATCATTTTTTGAAAATATCACCATCACTTATATTTGGTTTAAATTTTATATGTTTCATCTCAAGCTCCACAATACTTAGTAGAATAGTACAGATTTGGCTAATTTGTATTGTTTCACTGGTATGTGTTAAGCATTAAGGAGATCTTCTACTTTTTTGATGTGGCTATGTTAATGGATTGTTATATTTGAGCATTTGAAGGTACACCCACCTAGGTCTTGCAGAACCTAAAAGTGTAGAAGGATTTCTAATGCTTGTTAGTTGGTCTAGAGCTTGGTTTTGTTTCAATAATTGACAACCTTCCATCTCATAGAATCATTAATAGGAGATTCTGGTCTACCTCTTTTGGAAACCAAAAAATTCCTAAGATGTTTGTCCATCTTCGTCAAGATGCCCCTCAAATGAAAAATAAACCAGTCATTATGATGAAAGATGCTCAACAACTTGAATATCATGTGGTTTATCACACTCATAATACAAGAACTAATAGGAAACCTACAAGATCAGTTGTTCATTATTCTCTTCCCACTTCTCAAATGGTGCTTCCTACTACTCCTATAAAGGTATCTCTTTGGGATCTTCTTAAAACTTTACCTACATATCATAAATTGTTACAACAAGTCTTGAGATATGCGACTATCCCACCTCCTAGGAAAGACAATATAACTTCCATATTAGAATGCATGAATGTGACTAATAAAAAAACTCAAATTATGTTTTCTCAAGATGAGTTGCCTCCTAAAGAAACTTAACATCAACATGATTCTCTTATGGCTGATGTTATTATCAATTATAATCTTATTTAAATAATTTTAATTGGTGATGGCTCAGGGCTTAATATTTGTAGAATTTACTTGTTAAATAAGATGTAGATGTTTCATCAATCAAACTTGATTCTATTCATATATGTGGCTTTGAGAATTTTTCTAAACAAACCTTGGGTATCGTCACTTTACCTGTTAAGGTGGGTCCTATTATTTTACAAACTCCTAGTCATGTCATGCTCAGTGCTCTTAATTATAATCTTCTCTTAGGACAATCATGGCAACATGCCATGCATGTTGTTTCTTCAACACTTCATCACAAAGTTAAGTTCATCTATAATAACATCATGTATACCCTTGTTGTTGATGATAAGATCCAAGGATTCTTACGATCTAAATCTAACTCTCCTTCTATTCCTAAATCATTTAAGAAAAACATTTATTCTTCTCCTAAAAGTTCCCTTTTAGATGATGATTGGGGATCATTAAACTTTACACCATCTTTTGTGGGTGAATACAAAATTTCTAATTTTAATAAGGGGCCCTTTAAAGGACCTAGTGTGTCACTTCTTCAACCCAATTATCCAAAAAAATGAACTCATAATCTTAGACACGGTTTAGGACATGTGCAACATATGGATTACTTTGGTTTCAAATATCCTCCTTTGTCAACTCCTTTATCATCTAAAATTTCTTCCATATCTATCTTTAATCAAGAAATCATTCTACCAAACCTTCTTTGTGGTAAATTGGTTACCCAACCTAAACGGAAAAAAAGCATATTCAAAATCTTGTGAATATCCCCTTTTGCATGTATCACCGATATCATGACCATTCTACTAATGAATGTCAAGCCATGCATTACAAAATTTAAAAACTCATTGATAATGATATCATTCACATAACATGTTGCAATGAGTTAATTTTCAACTTTGTTTTCTTTAAATAATATTTAATTTCCTATTATGTTGCCCCACACTATGTGACATTCTTAGACTATCCTTCGTTAGACCATTGCACCTTGTTGGTGCAAGTGCTAGTATAATAGTTCCTTTTAGAAACTAGAATGGTTTATTTTGATAAATATTTCATTTTCATAATATTAACATATTTTAAAAAAAATTTCTTTCAATGAACTTGTAGATTTGTTTTCATTGAACATAGTTTTGAGTTTGTACACATCTTATTTTCAAGATTAGATAAATTTTTTGTACAAGATTCTAAGTTATTCCTATTGTGTATGGACTTTGTATACCATCCTAATTTGACATAAAATTTCTATTGATTAAAGTGGGTGAATTTAACAATATCTCATCATGAGCACTTGGTTTAATGACAAATTCCATGTTGTAGGCATTTAGATGGTGTTAAATTCAAATCTTCTTCAATACAAAAAAAAAAAAAAAGTTAGATAAATAATTTGATGGATAATTGATAGATTACCATTCACATGGTTTAAAAAATTAATATTTATACGAACTAATAGATTAGGATTAATATAGATGAATGAATATTTTAATAAATGATTCAAAAAGAAAATATTTTATACTTTAAAATTTAATTAATTATTTGGAACGTTTCCTTCTTGAATTAATTTTGAATTCATATGCTTTTATTTATTTATTAAGGCTATAAATTGAAGTTGTTGTTTAACTATGTTTTATTTTGTTTTTATGAGAATATCCTTTGATGCATACTTTTGCCCTTATTATATCTATTCCTGCTAATTCTTGAGATTATATTCTTAATCTTAAATTAAATTAAATTAAATTTCTTTATAAATTGATTTAGGATATATAATGAGAACATTTTTAAGTATGTTTAATTTGATTTATGTGAGGACGTTATTAAGCATGTTTTGAAATATTAATAAAAAATTTATGCTTTATAAATTGATTGATGTTGTATGGGTAGGTAACATTATATTTTGCTTATCTTAATATTTTTTTCCTATTTTTACTTTGTAGTGTCTTATTTCATTTTGTATCCTTTTAAATTAACTTTTGTCATGTGTGTTCTTTCTTTGTATTGAACCAAGTGTAGCCCCTTTTTTTCTTCCCTTCTCCCCTCTCTTTTTTAAGTCCATCTTAGTTTGTATGTTTTCACTTTATTTGAATCGTATATATCTATACCATCCTAATGATGGATCAAAAAATGTGATACAAAAGAAGACACATAATTTAATCTAAAAATAGTGAGATTACCAATTTACATATCAAAAAATGTGATACAAAAGAAGACACAAAATTTAATCTAAAAATAGCGAGATTAGAAATTCACATATCAAAATAGTAATATTTAATCATACATCATATCATAATTATATTTCATTAAAAAATTAGCTTTCAAGTAAAATGAAAATTACACCAATAATTTATTTTAATTTAAAATAATAAAAGAATACATACAAAATTTATAACATTCTATTATTATATTTTTTTATATAAACTCTCTCTCTCTCTCTCTCTCTCTCTCTCTCTCTCTCTCTCTCTCTCTCTCTCTCTCTCTCTCTCTCTCTCTCTCTCTCTCTCTCTCTCTCTCTCTCTCTCTCTCTCTCTCTCTCCGTGTGTATATCTATGTATGTATATAAACTTATATATACACACACGTATATACATGCATATGTATATATGTACTTATATAAATACATGCACACATCCCATTGTCACCATGGTATTTTTTGTTGCACTTTTTCCTTCAATTTTCTTTCACACAATGCTCACAATCGCATTGTATCAAATAGGGGAAAAATGTAGACACTAAAAAAAGGTTTGAGCCTGCTAGGATACGTGTTTAATATTTTTTAGAATTACAAAACATTGTTTTGTGTTCTAATTATTCCTCTATGGTGCGCATATGGTCTTTATTATATGACAACATTGTGTCTTTCATCGATGATTGGATATTGCAAATTGTTAAATTAATTGCTAATATTTCTGTCCTCTTGGCCAAATTGATCATTTCCTAATCAGTCTTGATCAATTCTAAATATTCTTAAACCAATCGTATTTGATCTTAAATGATCCTAAACCATATCAAATCATCCTAAATCAATTTAAATCAATCTTATTATCTTTCTAATCAGTCTAGGATCATTTTGGACTCATTCCAACCATTTTGGGATATTGTCCAAGATCATCAATGCTCAATTAAATTAATTTCTAATCAATCAAATACTTTCTAAATCTGGTCAATCTTGTCATCATTAATTCAATCTCATCATTCTAGGAGCATTGTCCAAATTCATCAATGCTTCGTATCTTTTCATCATCCATTTTATAGCAATGTCCAAGTTCATCTATGTTATCAATATCAATCTATCATCATCAATTCAATAGTGTTGTCCAAGTTCATCAATTCTATATCAAATCATCATTATTTTGGGAGCATTGTCCAAGTTCATCGATGTCTCCTTGTTCTTTATCAATCCTCTAGCGTCATCCAAGATCATTGATGTTATTTAACCATTTTCAAACATCATTATTTGAGTGTATTTTAAAAGTTCATCAATGCCTCGAAACTATCATAATCCTTATCAATATCATCAAAATCAATTCAATTGCACATTAATGCCTTTGAATCGGCCAATGATTTTCTAATTTTTCCTCTTGGGGTGAATGACCTATGGTTTATCCCTAGATTTTATGATTAAATTATATTTATTCATTCCTTATCCTAAGTCTCCATAAATAATTTATTTCCAATTAATTAATTGGCTAACTTTCTAATTTATGGAATTTTGAATTTCATAAATCTTAATTATCTTTTGTGAGGAATAAAGATTTCTTAATTGATTTTAAAACCTCATAAATCCACCTCACCTATCCCCTTTCTATTTTCTAGCCTCCATATCATGTTAATTAGCTTCACCTCTTACACCTTCCCTTCCACCTTTCTTACACCTTTCCACCCACTATTTTGGCCTCCACTGTATCATAATTTGTCATAATTATGATATATTTCCATCTCCTTTTTACCAAGTGTCATAAACCTTGAAAATTTCCAAATTGCACTTTCAATTTCTAATTCTAAAATTTGAACTTTCATCTCCTATAAATTGCACTAATTTTGTCTTTCTTTGGTTAACCACTATCTCCTAGTATTCTTGCTCTCAACTTGTGCTTTTGAATCTTTGTGCAATTGTGTCATTGGAAAATAGATACATAAATCAACTCAATGGAGAAGAAAGAAGAACATTTTGAGCTCTAATTGAAGGGGGTTTTTTGTTTATTTATATATTTTTTGAACTCTCATTTCAATGGCTTTAATGTTAGATTAGATGGGTTTGCATATTGTTTAGAGTTTTGTGGTTACTATAGATATGCATTCTATGCCTTTTTATGGTCTTACATTTGGTGAACCCAATATGGAGCATGCCTAACTGAATAGATTTTGTTGTTTTTGTGCATTTGTAGGGTCCTGAAAGAAATATATGTAGTTGATCTAAAGTCCTCAGTAGTTGGTTAAGTTCTACGCATTTAGTTGTTAGTTCTATGCACTTGGTGCCCAGAATTGTGCACTTCGTTCCCTTGATGCAAACTTGGTTGACCTTTCTATGCACATGGTCATAGAATGTATTTTGATGGTTTATGAACAACACATTAGGGTTTAGGAAGTATTTCTGCATTTTATGCTATATGTTAGTAATAACTGAGAGGGGGGGAATTAGTGGCCTCAAAATATTCTAATTAATCAACCCAAAAACTTAGTACCACAATATTAAGCCTCTAGTTATCTTCATTCCTATAAGATGAATGCCTTCAAATATACTTATCAAATTACTACTTCTTGAAATTCTTTGTTAAACCTTATTCTTTATGTTTACCGAATAGAAGTCTTTCAATTTACCAAAAACAGTAAATTATTTAGAGTATACCGATCAATCCAGATTAGCTATGTGTAATGCAAAACACTCAAGCAATGAATCATAAGCACATTAACACATGGATTTTTAATGTGGACACCCTATTAAGGGAAAAACCACTTGGGACCGGTAACCCAAAATTTTCACTTTTCTGAAGTGAGCTCGGGGAAGAGCCAACCCTGTTAAAGGTTACAAACACACTATTAGGTGTGACCTTGTTAGAGGATTTAAAAGATTAATTTGTCACTTGATATCGGGCATTTCTATTCTACCTTCCTTATCTAAACTCTTCTGGTTTTTCAAATGGTATATGGCATCTCATGTTATCTTCATGATCAAACTTTTTGATACTCCTTGGGATGTATCTCAATATAGAAAGGATCTTTAAATCCTACTTGGTTAAGAGACTTTCTGAATCAATGGTTAAACTAAAACAGTATGATTTGCTCACATATATAACTTATACTTGCAGATTTTTAGATCTATTGTAAGCTCATAAAACCAATTTGATCAATATGTATTTTTAATACCTTTACTCTAATTTTATTCTACTTGGTGATGTTATGCTCTGTTGCTTGATTTCTGTAGAAATCTCTAGCTCTTTCCTCAGCTTGATTGATTAGGATTGTATGAAGTTGTTCTTCATCATTTTTTCTATAGAATCCACTTTTTCATTCAATCCCCTTAATTCATAATGAATTAAATTGTCTCTTTATAGACATGATATCACCATTTTTTAGGTTCTTGATTTTCTTGATCTTGGCGTGATCCGCAATCTTAGCCAATTTGATTTAAAGAAAAACTCATGTTTTATCTCGCAGAGATCTTCTTGCCAACTAGACAAAACAACTTTAAATCCTTTACTTATCTTTGGCTTTATCTTGTCGATGAAAATAATGATAACTACCAGTTAAGTCTATATTTAGCTCTTCCAGCTAGAGATTTTGTTGTTTCTAAACTCTAGGTAACTTCGGTGTTTTAACTCTTTGTAAGCTTTGGTCAACACTCTAGTTCTCCTCGGGCTTCTCTATCGAGGTTGTCTGTCTGTCAGGGTTGTCTTTCCTTCAGTTTATACTATGATTCTGGCCGTAGGGTATGCTTGTGATTCTGCTCATCGGTAATGCTCATTGGTTTTATTGTTGGGGCATCACAGTGACTTGACTTTCAATTATCTCTTTGCATCGGGTTCCACTAGCCATCAGTGTTTGCAGTCACATAGTGAATGCTTGTATTTTATGCATTACTAAAAGAATAATATTTATCTCTCTGATATCAATGAAAATACAATCCATTAATTGATTTAATGTCTTGCATTATCTTTCTGCATTTTGGTGATCAACTTAACATCTCCAAACATTCAATCAGGTACATGTCATCACTATCTACTTTCAATTTTCTCAACTCTAAGGCTATAATGAACCCTAAATGGTGCAA
Organism: Thuja plicata; assembly: GCA_018584345.1. Classification (NCBI taxonomy): domain Eukaryota; kingdom Viridiplantae; phylum Streptophyta; class Pinopsida; order Cupressales; family Cupressaceae; genus Thuja; species Thuja plicata. Next base: position 304,631 of record MU224222.1, read on the forward strand.
ATGAACCCTAATTTGGTTAATGAACCTCATAATTTAGTTTGGGAAGCTAAAATTAATTTCACATTTAAGTTTGGTGTTCCTAAAATGAACTTTACCTAGTTTATGGTTCCATGCAAGGCTAATCAATCACTTCTCTTTCAATTCTATTCAAACTTACAATATAGCCTAACTAGGGGTCCTAATTGATTCAATTGTGTCAAATAAACTTTTTCAATTTGAAAAGGATCTTAAATTGAACACTCACACTTGATTTGGGAACATTAAAATGGTTTAGGATTCATTACAGATTTGCTTGGTTAACTTGTTTACAAGTCAATTCAATCTGTACATAGACTAATTATGGGTTCCAAAATTGGTTTTAACCTTTAAAATCATTCATAAATGGCCTAAAATGAACCCTAATTACATTTTTTATTTCTCAATACTTGTTCTAGTCAAAAGTATTCAATTTTGCAATTGTTTATTATGTTTTTAGCCTCTAATGACAAGTTGCACACTTGTTCAGACTTCCTATGCACTTGGTCAGGTGTTGCACACTTGGGCCTCTAATACCACACAATTGGAACTCTTATACCATGCAATTGGTCCTCTCATAGTGCACACTTGGTTCTCTGATACTACGCAGTTGGTAAAAGGAGTTGTTTTCATGTTTTATTCTGAGTTTCTTTATTCCTAAATATGTTTCTGCACTTGATATACTAAATTTTTGTGTTACTGATGATCTATGCAACACTTTGGAAACTTCAGGATGAATAATGAATCATAAAGTGCTAATTTTTTTCACGCAGGATGCTTGAAAAAGACCTTCTGTGTCTTCCAAAACTTTTATGTCTTCTTTTAGTAGTTAAAAAAACACTTCAAATTTGGTGATTAAAAATAATCACTTTGCTTATGTGTTTGCAGTGTCTTCTATATATCAAATAATTTTATGAATGTATCCTCCCCCCTTGCCTTCATGGATCTTGGGTTGATAGAGCTGATGAGAGGGATTGCCCAACCGGTAACAGGCTAAAGCTAATCCCTTCCGAATCGGTATATAAGAAATGTCATTGTGATTAGTGTCATAGTTAAAAGGTGTTGATTATGTTATATTAGGAAGAAGGTCTTCCTTAGTACCCATGTGGTGCGTAAAACCTACAGAACATAACTTTTGTAGGTTGGGAGGCCTCTATAACGCAGCTAATTTGTCCCAAGTATAACCACCTGAATGGATGCCTAAACTAAAAACTTTGTTATAGTGACCAAAAACCCTTTATCTACTAGCGTGGAAGGTTTGAGACCGACTAAGACATTCCATATTTTCATAGATCTTAGTAGAGACAATAGTCCCTTGGGAAGTGATTATTCTTGTGATTCAAATATTGGTGGGCCTACAAATTGAGTGCATTGTAAGGAGGATTTGATGCCTCCAAGATTATAAGTTATCCACTATTATTAAGCATAGTTAAGCTTTGTTCAAGTGGGAATTCAGTAGATACTGTCTTGGATTACCTAGGTTGTGGTGTTTTTTTTTTTTCTTTTTACAAGAGTCATTCTTCCTAATGTGTCTTGTGTGAGTGTTTCAAACCTTAAAAAAATCTTAAAACACTCCTCTTAAAAACAATTTTCAAGATCAATCCTAAAATGATAAACTGGTCACAAACACCTTGTCTCAAATTTTTTGGTAAACATATGGAATCTCAAAATATTCACTTTGGAGCCTTTTGGCATGCTTAGTAGTCTTTATTCTTCATATTCATATCAAAATCTTCTTGCACGCATTGCATTAGTCCCTTTTCATTTTCAATCTAAAATTCTTTTACATTTAGTCCTCATTATAGTCCCTCTTGCACAAGTCCTCATTATAATCCCTTTTTCATAAAAGATCTCATCTTAGAACCTTCTAAAACTTTGCAAAATCTCACAAAAATCCAAATCTTAGAGTCTTTCCAAGCTATTTTATTGAAAACAAGATCTTGACTCGGTCCCTTTGTTCCTCTATCCAAATTGTCCCTTTATCATTTGGTCAAATTTCATCTTTGTCATGGTGAATTTGACTTAGTCCTTTTTTATCCAATTGTCCCTTTGATCCCTTTTAAGTCAAGGTCCTTATTCAATTTCCTAAGGCTATACTCTTAGGTTTGTATTTATTTCCAAATATTTTCCCAATGTCAAAAATCCAAAAAATACAGTTGCATAAGCCTAGTTGCTTTGCATTTCATTCCAAAATCCAAATTTCCACACTTACATATAAAAGCCCTTGCATTCTCTAGGCTGTATTTTTCATCTTGCATTTTCATACATCCATCATGTTGGTCTTCATAAGATCTCAAGCTTCCAAAAGGAAACAAGACACTTATCAACCCATGTTCCCATCACAAGGAAAATCACAAACACCTTTTGATCAAAGACAAGGTATACATTTGCAACAACAATGTTTTGAGCTAAGACAAATGACATCAATACAACCAAACAATCAATTATGTAAAGTCCATGAATACTTGATTCAAAAGTTGCAAGAAAAATTGGATAAAGAAAAGAAAATCTTGGAAGATAACATAGAAGAGATAATGAAGAATAAACATCCAAATGAATGTTTTGATGAATTCAACATGAAAATTATTATTCAAAAATTGAAGATACCAAAACTTATTTCATGGCTCACTGAGGCAAACAAAATCTTCAACCAACTCCAACTCACTCACATGGAAGAGAAAACCATTTTTCACCAAGTTCTAGATCAAGCCCAATTCAATCATATCCAAGAACAATCTTTGTTTGATCAAGTTCCAAACAAACCTTTCAACCAGAGCATGGCATAATCCAGTTGGGCCCACCACCTAATTATGAACTGATCTTCATTCCAATGCAACCAAGTGTGCCTCAAGAAACCAAACAACCTCTTGTGCCAATCATGCAGTCAATTCAACCAATACCAAGGTCACAAACAACTTTTTCTTCAAGAACATCACATGTCAATAAATGTCCTTTTGAATCCTCAAATTCACCAAAGTTTTCTCAAACAAAGACAAATTCAAATATGACACCGTCTAGACATAAACCAAGCATAATCAATGAGAAACCTTTTGTTGAACATGTTCACTCCAAAAATTTTGTATAACATGTAAATATTGATGTGGTATCACCAACAAGATCAATCAAGCAGTGCAAGTTGAAATCTAAAATTTTAAAGAATTTGTTTCAAAAATTGGATCTTGTAAATGAATTGGATCAAACAAATAATGCACCCATGTCTAGCAGTGGCCCAATCCAAAACAACCATATGGATGACAAACCCGTTCATTATCAAGACATTGACCTTATCATATTTTATGAAGCATCCATGTCTCCCACCATTCCATCATCCCTTCAAAATTCACAAGAGAAATTTCCCACATCTCCATCAAGTGACTCTTCCAACGATGAAACCTTCCAATGGCTATCCATGAAAGAAAACCAAGCTAGTCTTATGCATAGCTGAAGTTCCTTTGAATTAATTCCATCATGTTCTCGATCTTCAAGAAATTACGTTCATGAGAGTCCTATCCAAATTCCATCTCCTCCATGTCAAAATATTTACCCCTTTCAAGAATCCCCCTTACATGTCCAAATTCATCACATTTCAAGAGGATGGTCCAAAGCACAAAGCAACATGTTCTAAATCAAACCAAGACCAAGATCCCAACAATGACCAATCCTATCCATTTTTTGACCAAGATCTCATTTCCATTCAACCTCATGATGATCCCATTTCATTTGAAACTCATGATGATCCCACCATCCATGTCCTTTCTATCCAAGCTGATCTCATTCCATTTCAAAACCAAAATTTCCTCCCACATCCCATTAACCTTCCATTTCCTAAGAAATATCTTGACCTCCCTTCCATTTCTTCCCACGATCCTTTGCCAAGTCAAGATCAAGGTGTCCCTTCACTTTCTTGTCCACCAAAAGATCTCATTATCTCTCTAGATCCTCCAAAACATCCATCCATCCCTTCATTTCCTTGTCCTAATCCTCAAAATCTCCCCCAAGATCCTATCCTACCAGATGATCTTGTCATTGGTCTTATTCCATTGCATGATCCTATTATCCCTCTTGATCCCCTTATGATTTGATAACCTCCATTTAAGTAGTTCGTGAACCCCATACAAGTGAAACAAGTTCCTCTACTTCCATCCAAATCAGTTCATTTCATGATTCCATAAGTCCTTCCATACTATGTCCACCTAAAAATAATAGAATCATGTCGTGTAGAAAGTCTCCTAAAGTTCAAAATAATTATCAAGTCAAAGGGTCAGACCTCCATGCAAAAGGTATATTGAAACCCTTACATGTCCAAGAAAAATCTAATGGACATGGTCTTAATAATAAATCTACATCTCAAGGTGTTGGTATCCCGTCAAAATCCAAATCTAAGCGTATATATGCCCCTTCAGCCCTTCCATCTATCCTAGGTCCATCTTTTGCTTCGTCCACTAGTTCTCAATCCACTGACACTTTCTCACATGAAAGTTCACAAAGGAACACATCTATGAGAACCTTTCATCCATCCAATAAATCTCCACATCATCCCCATCCATCCATGAATTCCATTCCAAGAAGTTTTCATGACAAGCATAAAATCCACAATTCAAGCAATCCACATGCAGTTAAGGATCAACATGTCCAGTCTAATCAACATGTACAAAAAAAGAAAAATTTGATCCAAAAATAAAACACAATGTCCAAAAGGCCACAAAGGCCCATTAGAAAAAATAAAAAATAAAAATAAATATGGGTTCCTAAATCCCTTGTGCAAGAAATGCATTCCAAGGACCCAGAAAAGAATGAAAAATCCAATTGCAAGTGGATTCCCAAGAAGATTCTTGAAGGACAATTTCCTAAAGAAAAATCAAAACTAGTATCTGAAATTTATATCCCTCCATCTAAATGTCTTCCATCTTCCAAATCCATCTTGGGTCCTTTTGTCCCAAAATCCATATACATTACTCCATTAAGCCTTCAAAATAAAAAATCTCCTTTTCTTCCATCACTTCATCACCCGTAAAGCTGTGTGATAATGTTTTTCTTGCATCCATTAAAAAGAAATCCTTCTTCCACTCCCTCCATCATCCAACACCTAGTTTATAGCCTTTCCTTCAACCTATCCAATCCTTTTCATAATCATTATCCATTCTTATCCAATCATCCATTTCATATCCCTTTATTTTTACCCTACCAACGTCTTTGAGCATACTGTCATAGTCAATTGTCCATTATTACATATGATAGTCATGTCTTTCAAGAGAACCATTTAAATAATAAAGATGTTGGATTCCTTCATTCATATCATATCATGCATCCATTATTTTCAAAATGTCAATTTTTTTTTTGCATAATGTCTGAAAAAAATCCAAAATAATTACATAAAAGACCTGAAAAATTTTTAATAATCGTAAAAAGTCCTGATAAAAGATCACAAAAAATCAAATATCTCTAGAATCTTAAAATTTAAAAAAGTTTCTTCCAAATTTGCAATAAATTTGTACATACTCATCTTTCTTTTGCGGAAAGATCATCATGTATACAGACATCAGTGGAAGATTCATCATTATGTGCTTAACAAAATCATGTTCTCACAAATGTGATCTGAAGCATTGTGACTCAACACTCAATCTAGTTGGACTTGTTAGATATTTTGATCTCTACTATCAACCAATCAACCTATCCAATCTATCAGTCCAATCATCTAATTAGTCAATCAAAATCAAGCTACAAAAAAAAAACACTTAATGCAAGTAACAAAAAGATTGGAATGCTTTTTGGCTCACATTATTTTAGTGAGTGTTTTATCTTTTATTTATTTTATTTTGGTCATGTTCCTATGCTACTCAATGATATTAATGAACTTAGGAGGGTGGCTAGGATTGTTCATGATTGAGTTTTTTTCTTTGTCTTCTGTTTGTTTGATCATATCATGACATTCTAGGGCATGCCTTCTATATTCTTTAGGACGGATAAAGATTATCCTTTGTTTGCATCGTGTTTTTTTAAGCAAAAGGATTCTTTTCTTTCTTTGTCTCTTTATGCCATTATGTGTTGCATCTAGTTTGAAATATCAAAATTAGATCTTATGACATAAATGGACTTATGAAAGCCAAAATCTTTCCCTCTTACTAACATTTCTTCATCTAAATTTTGCTTTCTGCTAACACTTCTTTAGTCAGTCCTTGTAGTCACCTTGGTCTAGTATTGTGGCACATCAAAAACATGTGCATCCTGCATACATGCATTTATAAAAGAGAAAAATCCAAAAACATGTGCATCCTACATCCATTAATTTATAAACAAAAAAATCCAAAAATACATTTGCATTTTGTATTCATATAATTATAAAAAAGTTACAACATTTTCCAAAACAAATGTTACATTCATACACGTATATACTGTATAGAAAAGAAATACATCACAATATCTAAGCATCATCATATAACAGGAAAAGTAAAAACCATGTGCATCCATCATGTACATAAGAAAAATCATCATAAAGTAGCTACATATCATATATATATCTCAAAAAGTATCAGAGTACAAAAATTAAAGTGTCTATATACACTAAGGCACACAGGCTCATGCTCTATAACATGTTTATAAAAAATGTCCCTCTGCTAGAGAGAGTCTCCTATAATCCTGTTCTCTCTCGGTCCTCCTGACCTCTGTCCTATCTAGAAGATGAAGCTCATCCTATTTTTTGTCTTGTTTGACCTAATTTAGGTGGCCCCCTCGGTCCCAACAATCCCTTGCTATTCTGTGTCCTCTTAGAGTGTGCTCTAGTAGAAGAAGCCCTATAACTCAGAACCCACTGATCTTTTAGTGACTCCTCTACCCTTTATGCTTTGGACAAAGATGTATCTTGAGAGGCTATCACTACATCCCTCTTTGTTGTCAATCTATCCACCTGTGTTATGAATGCTTCCTGATCTATATCCCTTGATGATCACTCAGTAACCCATGTTGCTCATTCTATGTCTCTCTTGAAGATCAATCTATCTATCTAGCTAGTCATCTCCGCGATGTGATTTCTCTTCTACCTGTCTACCTCATCCCTATCATTAGGCACCTTTATATCCTCATCCTATAGTGGATCCTCTCTATCATTCTCTACCTGCATAGGCATGACACCGAGATGACTGTCGACATCATCCCCATACTCACTGCTTGACTCAGTGCTACTCTCCCCATCCTCCTCCTCAACACTACTATCATCCTCCTTTGTTCTCTCATCCCTTAGCACCTGCAATCTCGACACATGCACATCCATATTTTTTAGAGGGATAGGTCTATGCTGCACAAACAATCTATTATACTCATTTTCCACCCCTTCATTGTTTATATCTCCACCTGATCCCCACTGCCTAGGTTGTATCTACTCAAAATCTGTGTAAGCTACATGTAGCCTAAGTAGTTTACCCCATGACCTGACCTCACCTCTAGACCATGCAAACAATTTCATGCATTTCAACACTCCCTATCTCTCCCCAAACTACCTACACACTCTCTTTGGTAGCTACATCTTGATCACCACATGTCCTATAATAGTCCACCTGATGATGTACCTCTCATGCCTTTGATATAGTAAATTATCTCTATTGTCATCCCATCCTAGACAATCCATGTATGTTTTCCATGTGAGATCTCTGAGTGTATCCATCTTATGTCTGAAGTGTAGTGCATGTCCTAGCATCCCCTGTGCTAGTGCTCCGCAATTGTAATACACATATGGCATATCTGGTATCACAATTCTCTCTGAAATAGGCCAAAATACAACTATATGCTCATAGGCCCAAACCTGCAACAATTCAATCTCACTATTGATCAAGAACCCTCCTTTGTAAGGTACTTGATGGAGATGGTAGTATGTCATAGCTAGCATGCATCGACCCCATGTAAACAATATTTTATCCATGATCATGCACTCAAGCACACTCCCCCATCCAATAGGGAAACCATGTCCTTGTCTATCCATTACTAGTAATCCTATGATCATGCAGCATATAACGGCCACCAGTCGATCATGTTGTCTAGCCACAGTCTCCCATCTGGTCTCATAGTCCCTAATGTCTAGATCCTCATCATCACTATCAAACATCTGATGTAGTGCTAACCTCCCTATCACAGGGTCTTACTTTTCAATCTATCCATGTATCAAGATCCTGAGGATGTGACATACATCCTCTAATGTTACTGTCACCTCCCAGGTTGGCAAGTGGAACGAACTCATTTCTGAGTGTCATCGTTCCGCTAGCGCTATGATCACTCCTCAATTTTCCCTAATCTTGAGCATATATGTGATGTAGTAAAATTATAATGAGGCTAGGATCTTCCTCTCATGATCACTCAACCTATGTCGTACATCAACACACACTGGTCTGCACTCACCTATCTATAGAAACATCAGCTCCCCCTATGATTACCATGCAACTTTGGTCCACTTTCTATACTTTTTGTACTTTCTATTACTTTTTGACCAACTATGACCATGTTTGACCAAATTTGACCTATTCTTGGACCTATCCTATGGTTTTGATCTATTTAGGAATGTTTAGGAAGGTTTTGGACCTTTTAGAGCTTGTTTGACCTAATTTCTAGATTTTCTTAACCAACTATGCAGCTTGGTAACCCAAGAGCAACCAAGGCTGCACTTGGAATCCCAAGTTCATTTTCTATGCACTTGGCACTTGTGGGTAGTCAAACTTTCCCTTTGACCCATTTTTTGAGCCCTAACCACCAATAAATGTGTGTAACACATTGAAATGACTAAGAGGATCAGATGTACTCACCTTTGGTCTTGTATTCTTGAGCCATCGGTATTTTTTCACTCATTCCCCATGTTGATTCTCCACTATCACCCGATCCATTATCCTAGTTCCAAAGTTCAAATTCTTCCAAAAGTGAGAGTGAAAATGACCTCCAAATCCCTCTCCAAACCTTTTTATAGCCTCTTGGTATCCTAGCTGGATGTGTAACCCTTTCCTCTTGTGTTGGTCATGATTCCTTTTTCACTCTGAGTATCATAACTTATGTATTTCACCTCTGATTTTATATTCGTTTGTTGTTGGGAATCTGTCTCGTCATTGTTGACAAATTGACCTATCATTTGCATTTCTCGGTCAAATTCTTGAGGGGGAACCCATGTATCTTGATGTCACTAGGGAATATTTTAATGTCACTAGAGCATGTTTTTTTGTGATTTTCCTTCAATTTTCTTTGACACAATGCTAACAATCGCATTGTATCAAAGAGGGGCAAAATGTAGACGCTCAAAAATGGTTCAAGCCTTCTAGTCTATGTGTTTAACATTTTTTGCATTACAATTGAAATATTGTTTTACGTTCTAATTATTCCTCTGTGTTGCGCATATGGTCTTTATTATATGACAAAAAAATTTCTTTAATCGATGATTGAATATTGCAAATTGTTCAATTAATTGATAATATTTATGTCCTCTTGGTTAAATTGATCATTTCCTAATTGATCTCAATCAATCCTAAATCTTCCTAAACCAATTCTATTTGATCTTAAATGATCCTAAATCATATCAAATAGTCCTAAATCAATTTAAATCAATCATATTCTCTTCCTAATCAATCCAGGATCATTTTGGACTCATTCCAAACATTATGGGGCATTGTCCAAGATCATTGATTCCTAATTAAATTACTTTCTAATCAATCAAATCCTTTCAAAATCTGGTCAATCTTGTCATCATTAATTTAATGTCATGATTCTAGGAGCATTGTCCAAGTTCATCAATGCTTCGTATATTTTTATCATTCATTTGATAGTATTATCCAAGTTCATCGATGCTATCACTATCAACCTATCATCATTAATTCAATAGTGTTGTCCAAGTTCATCAATACTATTTCAAATCATCATTATTTTGGGAGCATTTTCCAAGTTCATTGATGTCTCCTTGTTCTTTATCAATCCTCTGGCATCATCAAAGATCATTGATGTTATTTAACCATTTTCATACATCATTATCTGAGTGTATTGTCAAAGTTCATCAATGTCTCAGAACTATCATAATCCTTATCAATATCATCAAAATCAATTCAATTGTGCATTAATGTCTTTGATTCAACCAATGATTCACTAATTTGTCCTCTTGGGGTGAATGACCTATGCTTTATCCCTAGCTTTTATGAATAAATTATATTTATTCATTCCTTATCTTAAATGTCCACTAATTAATTTCCAATTAACTAATTGGCTAACTTCCTAATTTATGGAATTTTGAATTATATAAACCGTAATTACCTTTTGTGAGGAATAAATAATTCTTAATTGATTTAAAAATCTAATAAATCCACCTCACTTATCCCTTTTCTATTTTCTAGCCTCCATATCATTAAAAGCTACGTATTTGGATTGAATTAGTTATATTTTTAGGTATGAATATAGATTTAAATCAAAACTTGTTGAGCTTGATTTCACGGAACTACCTCTAGTCCCATTAGTGGAAGGCACACTTTAGACACTACAATTTCATAAGGTATCTAGATTGTATGATTGATCATATCATTTTTTACTAAAGATTGTGTGTTTTATATTTTAAGTTATCTTTTCTGTGTGCGTTTTAAGCCACAACATGAATAAAAAAATGCATTACTCTCAAATCCTTTTCCTATTAACCCCAATCTAAAAAAAGAAGTATCATTAATACATGAAATAATATGTTACATCTTTGAAAAAATTCATCTATGATTTTTATTTATGATTCCATAAACATGGTACAATGCATAGGTTTCCATTCACTGATTTATGGATCAAACTATTTTCACATAAGGATTACATTACAATATCAATCAACTTAAAAAGTTATATTGTAGTTAATTTATAAACATATTATTGATTATATTGTTAGGCATTGGGTTGAATACTAAATTTAGAACACATATTACAATTTAGATTATTAAATTCGTTTGTATTTAGTAAATATAATCATTTTATGTATTGAAATTTTTTTATATTCTTGTATATTTTATCTACATTTCCATTCCATGTTATTAAGATTAATACTTTGTGATCCTGTAAACTCCTTTTTTCCTTAATGTTTTCCCTTTGAATTAGATAAAAATCCTCAACAACCCATTGAAATAATTTCTCTTTCAAGTATTGATTCTAATTATTCTATGACAAAGTTGTTATTCACACTAAATTCTCTAGTACTATATGTTGGTTCCCAAATCAAAAAATTAGAAACTTATAAGAGTATGCCAAGATCTATGTTAAAATATTCCAATTGACTTCGCCAACATATAGGAATCACCAAATTATGGTTTAACTTCCCTTACACTTTAGGCTATCCAAGACCTAGGCCGATACACCTACTCACCAACTAGATCTTCAAGTTGATGCTTTTTATAAAAGATTTTATCTTCTATCCGTATTCTAATTCTATTATTTTTCTCAAAGTGTCATGTATATTTGAAATAGATTAATTTATTGATTTCTTTATTACTTTAAATTTTTTTGATTATCTCCTTCCCTTCTACTGCTACTTCTATCTATCTCCTACAATTATCTTGATATCTAATTTACTTTACTTCTATCTATGTCTCTTTCTGTAAGAAATAATAATCGAAGAGAAAAGGAACTTAAACAATCCAAGAGAGATAGGAAAGGGAGAAATATTACCATGAGAAAACCAAATCCAAGAGCATTCATCAAAAGAGCCAAAGGCAAAGGAGACAAGATATTTTATAAGGGGAAAAGCGAAGAAAACCCCTTTGTGATATTATGAATGAGGCCATAGCCTAAAGAGATAAAAGAGAGAGAGGAAGAAAGCAAGATGAACATTAAAATAACTTCATCCTTGAGAAATGAGAGAGGAGCATATCATAAATAGAGATGAGATAGAGGAGTTATAATGTAACTCCCAAGTCTATGAATGCCACCATTCATAAGTGTGTGTGACAAGTGTCGATATCCTCTTAAGGAGGAATAAACTAATTTCCTTATTAAATGAATTACATAAAATGAGTTGTCCTCCCACTTGAATTAGAGGACAATAAAAATTTAGGATACCTTGGTTTATCCTTTAAATAAATATTTCACCAAGGAAAGATTAATTTCTAACACCCCCCTTTAATCTTTACTTGGGGTATTTACATCAAGGGATATCAAACCCAAATTTTTGCAATGAAATTGAAATTTCTCTCTAGAAAGAGGCTTTGTCAAAATATCTGCAACTTTATCTTCACCCTTGCAATATATGAGGGAAACTTTATTTTCTTCAATTTTATCTCTAATGAAGTGGTGGTGGAGAGAAATGTGCTTTGACTTTGCATGGTGGTGGTACCCTAAATTTTGATAATTTAGAAGCCCAATCCATTATCAAGAAGCATGTTTCTCCATACTAAAAAGTATCAAAGGAAGGAAGCTTTATGACACAAATAAATAGAACTAACTAATCGAAGCCTTCAAAAAATGTTGGAATTTAGACCTGCTACAAAGATGATTTTGACAGAGGATAAAGATGGTCAAATTTAAAAAAATTTAAAAATGACCCAGTTCGGGAAATCAAATTTCCTATCTGTAGCAGAAATATTAGCTTTTCACAAGGTGTTTTGGATTTATTAACCAAAGCCAAATCTGAAAGTTAGGTCGTTATTTTTTAGTTAGTTTATTGTTTTTTCAAAATAATTTGTAATAAGAGTTGTGTATTTTCACCCTAAAGAGGTGTGAAAGCCACTAAAACACACATATATACATAATGTAAAATTTAAAGAGAAGAGAATACAATATAATACAATTTCATATATTTGGAAAGTTTTGGATCAACAACTATAACATGGACTTGGATGTACTATTTTTTAAAAAATCAATAAAGATAAGTCAATTTTCTTCATATATGCAATTGTTTCATTAATCATTTTACAATTAGTCCCTCGGATAAACCAATAGAACTTCTTCAAAGTGATAGTTTGATGTGCATGCTTCTTGATTTGATTCATAGTCTATATTTTCAATTGGTTTTCTCATTTTGCATGGTTAAATTATGTTGATTGAGGCCTCAATCAATTGGGTTGTCATCTGAGAAGTATTACCCTTTTGAAATATCTCTGAATTTGTTTTATGTTGCATGTACATTATATAACACCTTTGAAGTGATAAGTTTTCTTGTAAAACTTTCTCTGAGGTTGAACATAAGATTGGAATGACAGTGACTCTATTGCCCATGGTTGATTAAGGCACCGGTCTTTCTTTCTTATTTGGATTATAGGTATTTAGTTCATTGTTTATAGTTTTGTGATATCTTATCTATCTGTTCATTTCAAATTAGATACACATTTACTAAACATTCTTTCAATTACTTAAAGTATTTCAATTTACAGTTCATGATATATTTCTTTCAGTTAGATTTATTTCAAGTGCCTTGCTATACTTGAGAGAGAAGGTTGAAGTGTTACTTATCTGCTATAAAAAGCCTTTTCACTTGAAGGATAAGTCAAGGTATAGGCCTACCAGCCTTGGTTTTGCAGAGCCAAAATTGTAGAAGTTCCAACCTTGCCTTGGTTGTGACACATTAGTTGGCCAAATCACTCAGGTTTCCCAGCATTGGATTGGCAAGTCCATAGGAAATCCAATCTATTGATTTGAGCACCAATAGATTGGTGACTCTACTGGGGATTTGTTCAAAACAATATTTTTTTATTTTACCTAGAAGGTCTGGTGATGTATTTAAAACTCTACTGGGAGAAAAGAACTCAAAAGATAGTAAGTATTTTCCTTCTGATAAGAAGGTGGTCACTTTATTGAACAAATCATTTTAGTCAGTGACTCTACTGAGGGAGAAGACTCAGAAGGAGATGGTGGATTTTTTTTTCAAATGTATCCATCATTTCAAATAAATCCTTTTATTCCAGATGGTATTAGGCCATTGGATCTTAGGAGATTTCAATGCATCACAAATAAGTTATCCCCTAAAATTTCACAACTTCTACCAAAGTTCCATGGAGAATGGGATGAATCGACACTACAACACTTGGATGCATTTTATACATTCATAGAAGATTATGAGGTTTCTACAGAGGATCATTTGATGATGCTATTTGTCAGGACGTTAAAAGATAATGCCAAACAAGTATATGAATCACTACCCACACAATCCATCTCATCATGGAGACAGTTTGAGCAGTGGTTTCTTGATATGTTTCATGATGCCAGTGGTTAAGAAGAAAACATGTGTTATGAACAAGAAATGTGCTATGAACAGGAAAGAGAGCCAAATTATATTTTGGAGGAAGAATCTTACATGTCCCCATTGGATACATTCTTCAGTTTGGAAAGATATAAAGGTGAACCTGCACTACATTTGTTCATGAGAATGATAAAGATCTATTGGGAAATACCTTCAGATATCAGGCCTCTGGGAAGGGAATTAATGGATA
>MU224222.1:319100-357237 GCA_018584345.1 Thuja plicata
GCACTACATTTGTTCATGAGAATGATAAAGATCTATTGGGAAATACCTTCAGATATCAGGCCTCTGGGAAGGGAATTAATGGATAAACTTTGTGAGTTAGGAATCTACCATGATTCTCAACTACTATCTTTTCTTGAGAAAATCTGTGAATTATTGAGGAAAGAAAAGAATGATGACATAGAGGAAGAAAATTTGGATCATATTGAAGTAGAATCTGTACGTAGTGAGATTTATATGGAAACAGGTATCAATGACCATGATGATGAGGAAGAAGAACTTCTTAGTACAGAATAAATCTCATATTTACTGGACATGGTATATCAAAAACATGTTGAGAAGAGTAGTCAATTTTTTTTCTCAATGCACCATGATAAGCAATTGGATGGATCAGTACATACATAGGGGGTACAAGATGAAGAAGATGATAAATTTCAGGAATCAAATAACAGAGATGAAATAGAACAGTACACACCATATGAACACAAAGAAATTTTAGATGAAATCTCTCATGGAGATATGCCCAAGTTATCTATATCCTTGAATCCATTATTTGAAGAATATTTTCTATGCAATAAAGTCCATCAATATCACGATAAAGATAGTGGGCGTAGTTATCATTTTGAAGATGATAAAACTCAAAATATGTATGGGGAAGTGTATTCAAAAAGTGAGACATGCATTATTTCATCCTATGAGAAGAAGTAGTATCAAACATGTGAAGATGAGATGGAATCAAACGGACATAATGAGAAGAATGTGTTGAAGATTAGTTCTGAAAAATATTCGAGTATCCTATCTGATCCAATTCTTGATAAGAAGGAAGTTCCTAAATGTCAGTTATTTCCAAATCTTTTTTGTGAAGAGAAACAACATCTTGAGTATAGGGAAGATTGTGTATGTAAAGGCATCCAAGAAGAAGATCTTAATCTAGTTAATTGTAGGGTTGATAAAATGCATGGGGATCTTCTATTTAGCAAGATCTACAGTGCACCTGCTGACTTTTAT
Source organism: Thuja plicata (assembly GCA_018584345.1). Classification (NCBI taxonomy): domain Eukaryota; kingdom Viridiplantae; phylum Streptophyta; class Pinopsida; order Cupressales; family Cupressaceae; genus Thuja; species Thuja plicata. Next base: position 320,106 of record MU224222.1, read on the forward strand.
AATGGTAAACAAAATTCAATGCATGTTAATAAAGAAATGAATGTTGTCCATGAGAATGGTGGAATTGTATTCAAGAGATCCAAAGTATTACATGATCAAAGTTATGTGTTCGATAGAGGAAAGATGCAGTGTTCATTTTTGGGGGGGCCTGGGCCCACCCAGTTGAATGTTCCTATGAAATTTCTTCATGAGCCTACTGGTATAAAGGTAAATACTAAAGATGAGAACCAAATCACTTTGCATTAGATTAAGTGTGGATACTTGGTCTGCTTCTCTAGAGATAGCTGGAATCTTGCTATGCTCAGAGGGATCATACATCCCCAGAAAGAGCCACTGGTGGTACCCTAAATTTTGATAATTTAGAAGCCCAATCCATTATCAAGAAGAATGTTTTTCCATACTAAAAAATATCAAAGGAAGGAAGCTTTATGACACAAATAAATAGAACTAACTAATCGAAACCTTCAGAAAATGTTAGAATTTAGACCTGCTACAAAGATGATTTTGACCAAGGATAAAGATGGTCGAATTTTAAAAATCTAAAAATGACCCAGTTTGGGAAATCAAATTTCCTATCTCCAAATGAAATATTAGCTTTTCATGAGGTGTTTTGGATTTTTGACCAAAGCCAAATCCAAAAATTAGGTAGTTATTTTCTTTGTAAACCAGATTCTTTGTCAAGGCTATTTCACTTTGATTGTCACAATATAAAGGTGTAGGTTTTTGTTGAGGTAGACCCAAATCTTCAATAATTATTCTAATCCATAAAGCTTATTTAGAGGCATTAGTACAAATTTTGTATTCAAATTCGGTAGAACATAGAGGTATATCACCTGAACCAAGAAATAAAGATATAGCACCTAAACCAAGAAAGAAACAATACCCAAAAGTATATTTCCCATCATTGGGGTCTCCACGTAAATTTGAATCAGTAAAACCTTTTAATGTAAAATCAGAATTTGCATCATAAAATAATCCCACATCAAGAGTACCTTTAATATATCTTAATATTCTTTCAGCAATTTTGAAGTGTGTTTGTTGAGGTTTGGACATAAATATTGAAACTAAACCAATACTAAAAGATATATCAGGTCTAGTGAGAGTTAGATATTTAGACTTCCTACAAGTTGTCTATAAGGAGTGACATCTATAGATGGAGATTCCATATCTATCATTAACTTAGTTCCTAATTCACATGGAATTTAAACATGATTAGCATCATTCATATGAAATCTTTCAAGAAGATCTTTAGCATATTAACTTTGTGAAATAAAAATACCCTTAGGGGTTTGCCAAATTTGCATTCCTAAGAAATAATGTATAAGCCCTAAATGAGTCATTTGAAATTTTTGGTTAAGTTGAAACTTAATATCAAAAATTAAATGGTTATAACTTGAAGTAAGAATCAAATCATCAACATATAGAATGATAATAATAATATTATCTTCACTATGCTTAATATACAAGTTAGGATCATTTTTACTTCTAGAAAAACCTTGAGAAATAAAGAAAGCATTGATTTTGGAATACTATTCTCTAGGAGATTGTTTTAAACCATAAATAGAGTTCTTTAGTTTACATACAAGATGTTCATTACCTTCTTTAATAAAACTAGGAGGTTGAGACATATATATTTCTTCATATAAATCACCATTTTAAAAAGCAATTTTAACATCCATTTGGTGAATAGGCCAATTCAATTTTGCAGCTAAAGCAAGAAAGACTTTAATGGTAGGCATTTTTGCAATAGGAGAAAAGGTCTCATTATAGTCTATTCCTTCAATTGGAGAGAAACCACTTGCTACTAGTCTAGATTTAAACTTACTAATTTCATTATTTGCATTCAACTTAGCTTTGTATAACCATTTACATGAAACTAGATTTTTCTCATGAGGTAAAGTAACTAAATCCCAAGTGTTATTAGAAATTAAACTATCGTATTCTTCTTGCATAGAATTTTTCCAGTGGGGTTGTTTTTCAGCTTGAGAAAAAAATTTAGGATCTTTAGAATGCATAAGAGAAGACATCAAAGAATAATTGCAATAATTAAGTTTCCTTGGTCTAAGTCCACCCATTCTAGTAATATAATCATCACCTTCATTAAGTAAATATTTAAACCATTTAGGATTTCTCTTAGAAGTAACAAAAATATCACTATGAGGAGTAAATTCATCATTTTCATCATCACTATGAGGAGTAAATATATCATTATCATCATGAACAAAATTATCACCATCACGCACAAAATTATCACTAGGAGGAGTAGAAATATTCATACCATCATCATCATTTTTAATACTAGTAAGAATAGAAATAAGTGCATTAGGAGCAGGGTTTAGGATAGGAGGTTGGTCCTCAATTGTGTCAATAATTACCCCTTTAAATTCATTATATTTGACCTTGGAACAATCATGTACTTCACTTTTTGGAATAACAACATCTCTTGCAATATGTACCTTGTTAATAATAGGATCATAAACTCTATAACCTTTAGTAGATTCATCATACCCAAAAAATGTACATGGAGAAGATTTAGAATCTAGTTTATGCCTTTTTTGTTTGGGTGTGTGAACATAAGCAATAGGTCCAAAAAAAATCAAACATTGTAAATTGGATTTCCTACCAGACAATGTAAGTGGAACAAGCCATTGCTTCAGCCCAAAAATTGTAATGCATATCTTTTGCACATAGCATACATCTAGTCATTTCCACAATAGTTCTATGCTTCCTTTCTCCCAGACCATTTTGTTGTGGTGTATAACCTGAATGATAAGATGATGTTTTATACCAAAAGATCTCAAGTAAGAATGAAAAGCATTATTAACATATTTAGTACCATTATATTTTCTAAGAATTTTAAGTTTAGAACCAGATTGCCTTTCCACCAACATATGAAATTCAGAAAATGTGTCAAGAACTTGATCTTTAGTATGCAAGAAATAAATCCAAATTCTTCTATTAAAATCATCCACAAAGGTAAGAGCATACATTGAACCTTGTATGGAGATGTTCTCCACTGGACCCAAAAGGTCACTATGAATAAGATGTAACTTATGAGATGCCCTCCATGAAGTATGATGAGGAAAGAGCTGCCTTTTTCATTTTGCCACTCATACACCCTTTGCATGTAATTTTAGATGGAACAATATGGGGTAATCCTTCAACCATGTTATATTTTTGCATCAAAGAAATATAATCAGAATTCAAATGGTCGATCCTTTCATGCCATACATTGAAATCAATATTAACTTACAAAGAGTACCTTGAAGCGGCAAACTCATAAAATTTAAATAATTTATCATGATCCATCTTAGCATTAGCAACAACATGATCAGTGTTAGGATCAATAATATAGCACATATCTTTATGAAATTCAACTTTGTAATATTGACATAATTGAGAAACTTAAAGAAGATTAGATTTGAATTTAGGAACATAAAACATTGTGTATTTTTCCATTTGGTAACATCACCAACTCCATCAACTTTGCAACTATGATCATTAGCTAGTTGAATAGGAATATTAGTAGTATCAGGTTACAAAGAATTAAATACTTCTCTACGAGATGTAACATGATGAGAAGCACCACTATCAATAATCCATTCTAATGCATGAGAAGCTTTATAAAAAGTAGTAAAAGCATGAAGAGATTGATTACCTTGAGATTTGAAGTTATTTTGATTATTGTTATTCATAGGCTTCTTAGCATTTTGCTTTTCAAAATAAACATTAGTTAGGTGACCATCTTTTCCACAATAAGTACAATGTGGTTTCCTATTTTATTGATTATTGTAATTATTGTTATTATTATTGTATGGTGGCCTAAAATTACACCTGTTATATGAATAACTATTATTATCATTATTCTCATTTGAATAACCATTATTACGATGATTATTGCTATGATAATTATTGTTGTTATTGGAATAATTATTATGTTGATGATTATTATTATTCAAAGTATGTGATTTATTATTTTGATTTTGAGTTTTAGACACAAAAGCATGTTCATAAGATTTAATAGTACCCAATTGCAATAATTTAGCTTCCTGTTGACGTAATGAATTTTGAAAAATAGCATAAGTTAAATGAGGAGCTAAACTAGGAATAACAAGTTGAGAATGAATGTTAGTAATAAACTACTGAAATTCTATAGGAAGGCATTTCTTGAGAATGATAGTAAATAATCTAATATCAATTAAAGTAACATTAACACCACTTAATTAAGTTTTAATAGCATCAAATTTAAGTAAGAATTCATCCATGGTTTTGAAATTAGTATACCTCAAGTCCTCCAAGTTATCTTGGAGTTGAATCTTTCAGGATTTGGTGGAGCTATCATATGTTTGTTGCAAAATGTCTCACGCTTGATGGGATTTGGTTCAATGTCCAATCAAGACATAGAGATTAGGAACAATTGAGAGACCAATTAATCCAAGAGCTTCTTCATTTTTAGTTTTCTATGCATCTTTTTCTTCTTGAGAAGCAGACGCGGATGGTTCAATAGAGGCATTTGTACTAACTTCAAGCAAATGTTTAAAATGGAATAGCAAAGAAATATGTGTCTTCCATTGATGATAGTTAGAACTCTTTAATTTGATTTCTGGAATTAGGGTAGACATAATTAATTTATAAAAAGATAATATTAGCTAAAATGGAATGAAATATAATGAATATATAATGATAAAGATCAAGGAAAATAAATTTAACTTAATGTAACTCACAATTTGAATGGTTAAAAAGATATTTGAAAAAAATTTAAATTTTTAGTTTAAATGGAGGAACAAATTTTAATTGCAATGAATTAATGAAATAGAAAATGAATATAGTTAGAATTGATATAATAAATATAAGGTTAAAGAGATATTAAGAAATATTAAACTGAAATAATGTTTTAATGTTTAAACTTTTTTTTTAATGTAAATAAAGATTTGAACAAATTTTTAAAAAATAATAAAAATGAGTCAAAGATGGTTCAAACTAAAACTCAAAAAAGATAAGTAAGAAATGATTAAGAGTTCAGAGTTATCTCCTCCCTGCAGGAATAATTAAATGCATAGTATTCTCCCTGTGAGAATAATTGAAGGAAACGTTGCCAAACTCTATGAAACGCTGCCAAGAGGAAGAACTGTTGCCTAAAAAACATTTGATAATTCTTGTTGATCTTAGAATAATATCCGCAGCCCACAAAATTCTATATTACACCAGTGAAAGAGAAGGCAGAAAATAAAAAACAACAGAGAAGGCAGGGAGGCGTTGGCTGGCAATGAACTATGAGAATGAGAGGGAGAGAGAACAACAAGCAAGAAACAACAAGCAAATGTGTCAGAGTTGATGGCAGAAACAAACAACATTACACTTGAAACTAAATAACGTTGCGCTTGCACATAAACAAGGCTACGTTTCTTGAATATGTTGTATGAGGAAGAAGCACAATGAAGACCAATGTTTAGATAGTATTCAAAGCTGCGCTAGTTGATTCGGAGAGAAAGGAGGGAATCTACCCCTGCACAAGGGTGAGAAGCAAGCACATGCAGCAAGGGAGAGAGAAACTAATGTTGCACAATGTAAATCTAAAAACAAAGACAATGATGCACAAAATACAAACACAATGTTGTACTAAAAAAGCTATGAATTAGAGAAGAGATAAGGATGAAGGTTTTTTAAAAAACTTATATCTTATCAAAAATATGCGCAAAGAAGCAGCTGATATAAAGGAGATGCAATGTAAATATAACATTTTAAAGTAAGGAACTTAGGGAGATGGTGCACGTCAAGGGAGAGATAAAGGCTGCATTTGAAAATGCAGAGATAAGAAGATGGAAAGGATGCAGCGCAAGAAATCTAATAGAGAGCTTGCACAATGCAAGATATAAATATTATGAAAGATCCAATAATGGTATAATCCTGCAGTCTGCAAAAAAATAGAGATATCTAAAAAGAGAGAGGAATAAATATGTTAGAGAAACATGAGCAATAATATCGAATCCTACACCAAATGATTAGAAAAAATTTATGAACAAGCCAAAATCTAAACTGTAAAATTTGTATGTAAACTATGAACAAGATTTGAACTGTAAAATCTGTATGTAAACTATGAACAAGATTTGAATACAAAACATAAATGTAGAACTTGAAACTGAAGAACGTTAGAGCTGGAAAGAAAAAAATGTTAGAATCGGATTTAAATATCAATTTTATATTAAAATGTAGAACATGCAAATCTTAAATCTTCCCTTGTGGTTTCCTGATAGAGGGAGTGATTAGAGCTTTAAAAAACTTGAAATAGATATGAAAAGACTTAGATCTGGGAGCAAGCCATCCAGAAAAATTTAGATTTATAAAAAATGTTAGATTTGTAAAAACAATGAAAGAAAACCTGCAAACAAGAGTTAGATCAAGAAAAAAATTATTTTTCCTTCACAACCAAGATATCCTTCAACTCTACCTTCATGCAACACTCAAAACAAGGATTTAGCTAGCTCTGATAGCATGTAAGAAATAATAATGGAAGAGCAAAGGAACTTAAACATTCCAAGAGAGATAGGAAAGGGACAAATGTTACCATGAGAAAGCCAAATCCAAGAGCATTCATCAAAATATCCAAAGGCAAAGGAATTCATCAAAAGGGCCAAAGGAAAAGGAGATAAGATATTTTATAAGGGGAAAAGCAAACAAAAACCCCTTTGTGATATTATGAATGAGGCCATAGCCTAAAAAGAGAAAAGAGAGATAGAGAGAGAGAGAAAGATGCACATTACAATAACTTCATCCTTAATAAATGAGAGAGGAGCATCTCTTAAATAGAGATGAGAGAGAGGAGTTAGAATGTAACTCCGAAGTCTATGAATGCCACCATTCATAAGTGTGTGTGAAAAGTGTTGATATCCTCTTAAGGATGAATAAATTAATTTACTTATTAAAGGAATTACATAAAAATGAGTTGTCCTCCCACTTGGACTAGAGGAAAAAAAAATTAGGATACCTTGGTTTATCCTTTCATTACATAGTTCACCAAGGAAAGATTAATTTCTAACACTTTCCTACTGAAAATCTGATTTAATTTTTAAATAAAATTTATATGTAATAGACCAATGCTTTCTTCTCCTTTGGGATATAGAGTTAGTCTCTCCTAGACCCTATGTATAACTCTGTGAGACAATTTTTAAGATCACCACTTGGATGAACCTATCAACTATTCTAACCTTCAATACTATTTAACTATTATTTTCCACAATAATCAGTCTCATTGAATTTAACTTTTTCCTTGAAAAGAACAGTCAAACAAGAAACATAAGGGAATAAAGCTATCAAATGTATCTTGTTTGTCAAGCTACTATGACAACAAATACTTCTTTCAAAGAAAGATTTAAGAAAGCATTCATTTACTTGAAATGAAAATCACAGAGAACTAGTCTTGAATGAAGATTTTCCATAGCACAATTTGAGAAAAAGTATTGATTCTATTACTAGAAAAACTAAAAGTATTGCACTACTTCTAAAATAGAAATTGTCTTCATTATTTCTCATTTTTTTAATTTACAATTTTGAATTTCATAATAAATGAAAAGAGTGAAAGGTCATATATTTTCATCACATCTTTTGGAACATAACAAAGTATATTAAAATAATTCTAATTAACATAATTCTAAGAAGGATGGAGTGAGAGGGAGGAGGCAGCGGTTTGAGTTCAATTTTGGGAAGGAATCCTACAAATGGCATAATTTTTGCAGGAACCAAAGCAGGGGGGCTTCAAATTGCTGGAGGATCTGTTGAAAAGTGACAATGCAAGCAATTGTTTATTTTGTCATTACTGTCAAACCTTTACTGGTGAGACTATTGTTATCTGTTTAAGTACCATATCTATTGTTGATGGAGAAGATTTAACAAGAAAACCAAGTGAATGGTTGAGTTAAGGAAAATAAAAGGGTACTTGACCAGTTATCACTCTGGCAAAGCAATTAATTGTTTATCTTTTAAAGATATTTTTTCTGGCTATTCAGTGCCGAGAAAAGTTGCTTGTGCCGAGTAAAGTTGTTCGTGATGAGAAAAAGTTGCTCAATGCCAAGCACCATTGAAAATGCCAAGTAAAAATAGTGATGTTGGCCGACTTACAGAAGTTTGATTAATGATGAGATTTGAGATCTCTGGCTGACTTAGTTAATTTTATTGGGATATGTAATGTTAATTAAAGATTGATCCATGTCATTTAATGTATGGGTAACCGTAATTAATGCATGGTTTCAAGATTTAATTAGAGACTACTTTGACGAAGTAAATGAATTGAAAGATGAGATGATCCATTGGATCTGATCTAACCTAAGATCTACAATATTGTTTAAGCGACAAAAGATTTATCTGACCTAGACAAAGAGGTATATGATAATCTCAAGGGGTTATTCATAGTAGTTGCAGAAGTAGATGCAGAACGCTAAAGTGCTGGTGAATGAAAAGTGAATGCAAAAGAGTTGCATAGTTGATTTATTGTTTAGCAAAATCTGGCAGAGAAGGCTGAATACAGAAGCAGAGAGTTGCATGTGTGATTGCTTGATGGATTTCCAAGTAGATCAGAAGGTTGGAATGACAATGCAGGCTATCCAGTAAGTTAACATCAGAACTATAATTGGATCTGAATTTGCAAAGTAAGTTGTATGTACCAAATCACAACTGTTGATTACTTTCTTGTATCAGTTAAATCATTTAACAAGGTTGACCTAACAGTCATTTGTATAAATCCTCTAACAAGGTGACATTCAGATTGGAATTTTCTAAGTCCTCTAAGAAGGCCACTCCTGACAGGGTGATAATTCCTTTAACCAGGTCACACCTAGCAGTGTGTTATTGTAACCTTTCATAGGGTTGGCTCCTCACAGGGCATCACTTTAGAAGAGTGAATACTTGGTAGCATGTTACTCATGATTTTTCCCATATTGGGTTTCCATGTTAAATACTTTTGTTAATTTTTATGAATGCTTATGGTTTGCTTTATTGTTATATTTCTACAAGTTAATTTCAATTGACAGTAAATTGCATGATTAAAGTTGTTGACTTATGCTACTGTTGTCGAGTAGATCTAAAGTACAATTTTTTTTATTTTACTACATCTAGACCTGAGGATAACTGATTCACCCCTCCCCTCTCAGTTATTCTAAATTCATTCTAACAATTGGTATCAGAGCTTTGGTCTCCTGAAACCAGTTTGAAGGTACTAGGAGAAAAAGATCAAGATGTATAAGAAGGAGGTTCCTAAGCTGAACAAAGATAACTTCCCTGCATGGCAGAGCTTGATGAAGCTGCACTTGGCTGGTATTGGAGATGATGCTAAGTGACTTATTAAAATAGCCTATGTACCACCTGCTACTCCTCTCACAGCTGCTCAAATTAAAGAAAAGCAAGAGCACAATCAGGCAATGTTGGAGATCGCCTCCTCATTGAGTTATTCAGAGTTTGATGATATAAAGAGCTACACAAATGCAAAAGATATGTGGGATAAAATTGTAACTATCTATGGTGGAGAGACAAATGTGTTGAGAGTTAATCAGAAAGTCTAAGAGGTAAGTTTGATGAAATGAAAATGCAAGAAGGTGAAAATGTTGTTCAGTACTATGGTAGAGTAAAAGAAGTTGTAAATGCCATTAGAGGGGAAAATGGAACGATTGATGAGAACACCATAATGAGAAAGGTACTGATAAATTTACTTCCTGTATATGCTATTAGAGTTTTTGCAGTACAAGAATTGAGATGTACTCCTAACAACAATCTGAATCTGGAAAATCTGATAGGCAGACTCATTGCATTTGAAATGTCAAATTATGATAACTATAATCCACAAGGGATTGATTTTGCTTTTAGATCATAGCTGGTTCTCAACAAATCTAAGAAAGGAAAGAAACATGTGGACAGTGATAGTGACACTACTGATGACAATCTTGAAGAACTTGAAGCACTCATGGAAAAAAGACTATCCAGAGGAAAAGGAAAATACAGAGGTAAACTTCCTATTATTTGTTTTTCATGCAACAAAGTTGGTCATATAGCTGCTAGATGTCCTAACAAGAATGAGAAGGATGAAAGATGGGACAAAAAATACAAGGAATACAAAGACATAAAGGATGACTGAGACTTCAGGAAATATAAGGACTATAAAGACAAAGGTAACAAATCTTGTTATATTGCTGAAGAAACTTCTGACAATGACACTGATAATTCTGATGACAATTATATAGAAGTTTTTTATGTTGCAATGAAAGAAGATTCTGATGATGATGAGAAAACTAAACCAATCTCTTATATGAGAAAAAATGATTGTTGGATCATTGACAATGGTTGTTCCCTTCATATGACTAGTGACAAAGATAAGTTTGAAACCCTAAACCAATGTAAAGGAGGATATGTAAAATTTGGTAATGATTCACCATGTCTTATCAAAGGTAATGGATTGATTAATCTAACTGAAAAAATCAAATGTGATGATGTATATTGGGTTGATGATCTTAAATACAATTTTCTGAGTGTTGCACAGCTGAACACTGTTGGTTACAAGGTTGAATTCCATCACAAAAAAGCTAAGATCTATGACTCTACTGGAGAACTTGTTGGTAGTGGTGATCAGACCAAAGGTAACTTATTTTATCTAGATTTATCAAAAGAAACATGTTTGTTTGCACAATACAATGATGTTTGGTTATTGAATAAGAGGTTGTGTCATGTGAACTTTGATAACTTGGTAAGCATAAGCAAACTAAAAAAGGTTAGAGGGCTACCTAAGTTAAAGAAACTTGAGAACACTATGTGTAAACAATGTCAACTAGGAAAGATGACTATGTATAGTTTCAAGAGTAAAACACATGTATCAGAGGAAATTCTAGAATTGGTTCATACTAATCTATGTGGTCCCATTGGAGAAAGAAGCTATTGTGGTGCCAGATATTTTATTCTATTTGTTGATGATTATTTAAGAATGATGACTGTAATGTTTGTCAAGGAAAAATATAATGCATTCCAGTTATTTAAATGGTACCTAGCTGATGTTGAAAAGGAAACAGGGAAATATTTGAAATGCTTAAGATCTGACAGAGGTGGAGAATTTATTTTTAATGAGTTTAACAGGTTCTACAATGACTGAGGCATAAAGAGACAGATATCTGCACCCAAGACTCCTCCACAAAATGGTATTGCTGAACGAAGAAACAGATCTATCATGGACTGTGCTAGAACACTAATGATGGAGAAAAATGTTGCACAAAAATACTGGAAAGAGGTTGTAAGTACTGCAGTCTACACATTGAATAGAGTTCAAGTGAAGAAAGGTACAAATGCTACACCTTATGAACTTTGGTATGGTTATGCACCTAGTGTAAATTATTTTAAAGTCTTTGGAAGAAAATGTTTTATACTGAAAGAAAAAAAAAATGGAAAACTAGATGCTAAAGGAGAAGAAGGCATATTCCTTGGTTATTCAACAAAAAGCAAAGCATACAAATGTTTGAATTCTAATACTAAAAAAATTGTTGAAAGTGCAAATGTAAGAATTTATGAGTTTGCAGAAAGAAAAGAAGCTAAAAGTACATAAGAACCTGAAAGCTATAGATCATTCACATATCTGGATGAGGAAGATTCTCATTCACTACCTGAGACTACTACTGATCAACAACATGCACCTGCCGAGTCACAGAGTGGAGTTGTTGAGCAACTGGAAGTGAATGCCGAGCTATCTGATGGAGATGTCGAGTCACAGAATCAACCAGAACTAAATACTGACAATGAACCTAAAGCAAGGGCTGAGCCTACTCTAGCAAAATATGTTAGAAGAAATCATAATTCTGATCAAATTATTGGATCAAAGGATTCTGCTGTTATGACAAGAAGTAAGATGAAAAATGACACATGTCTGTTATGTGAATTTGAGCCTAGAACAGTGAAAGATGCTTTAGATAATGAAGATTGGATACAAGCAATGAATGAGGAAATTGAACAAATTGAGAAGAACAAAACCTGGACACTTGTACCTAGGCCAAAGGACAAAAATGTAATTGGCACAAAGTGGGTATTTAGAAACAAGCTAAATGAACATGGAGATGTGACAAGAAACAAAGCTAGATTGGTATGCAAGGGTTATGCACAGGAGGAAGGAATTGACTATGGTGAAACCTTCACCTCAGTTGCTAGATTGGAAGGTGTTAGAACCTTACATGCATATGCAACCTATAAAGGTTTCAAAGTATATCAGATGGATGTGAAATCTGCATTTCTCGATGGTATCTTGGAAGAAGAAGTGTATATCAAAAACGCTGATGGTTTTATAGATCCAAATAAAAGGGATATGGTTTGTAGATTGCACAAAGCACTATATGGATTGAAGCAAGCACCAAGAGCATGGTAGGAGAGATTGCACAATTATCTAATCAAGATTGTATTTGCAAGAACAAATGACAACAACAACCTGTACTTAAAGACAGAGCAAAACAAAGGTACACTATTAGCTGAAATTTTTGTAGATGACATCATATTTAGTGGACAAGATGTGTTATGTCAAAAATTTGCAACAAAGATGCAAACTGAGTTTGAGATGTCTACGTTTGGTGAAATAAAATTCTTTGTTGGATTACAAATTTATCAAATGAAGAATGGTATCTATATTACCCAATCTAAATATATCAAAGAGATACTGAAAACTTTTGGAAAGGAAGAGTCTAAACCAGTGAGTACACCTATCGCTACTAGACAGAAACTGACAAAATATGATAACTCAAAAGAAGTGAACCAAACACTTTACAGATCTATGATTGGAAAACTATAGTATGTTGTACACAATAGACCTGAAATTGCCCTAGCTGTTGGGATTTTTGCAAGATTTTCTGCTAATCCTAAATAAACTCACATGATGGCAGTAAAAAAGATTCTGAGATATTTAAAAGGAACTGATGACTATGGTCTATACTATAAAAAGAATGACAAGTTTGAACTTGGAGTTTACACTAATTCTGATTGGGCTGGAAATATTGATGACAGGAAAAGCACTACTGGTGGAGCATTTCTTTTAGGAAAGAGATTGATCTCCTGGACAAGCAAGAATTAGAACTGCACCTCGCAATCTATAGCTGAAGCTGAGTATATGGCAGTAGCAGTTAACTATTCTAACATTGTGTGGTTGAAGATGCTACTGAAAGGTATGAAGGAAGAAATCACTGACCCAGTTTTCATATATTTTGATAACACAAGTGCTATTAATATTTCTAAAAATCATGTGATGCACTTAAAAACAAAGCATATAGCTATCAAGTATCATTACTTGAGGGAGCTAGTTCAGAACAAAGAAGTGAGACTGGATTATGTGAACACTAAAGAAAAATTAGCAGACATATTTACAAAAGCACTACCCAAGGATGCTCATGATTATCTATGAGGTAAATTGGGGGTGATTCCCCTAACTGAGGCTAATTAAGTTCTATATGGTACTGTTGCATCAAATGTTACATTCAGAATATTTGACACATTGATGCACAGTAAGTCACACTTTAGGATGCTGGCTAAAGTTGTGAAGATGAACAAGGACAGAAAAGAAAATCAGTCATAATCAAAGATGACAGGATCAACATGATACTAAAGATGCACATGATAAAGATTTTGATGTCTTTGGCATTGTTGTCAAAGAGGGATAGATTGCCTAGAAGAAGAGATTACCTAGAGGGAGAGATTAACTATAAAGAGGTGGAAGTTACTATTTGAAACATTGAAATGATTATCTACTCAGAGGGAGTCTACATATGATTAGACACAGATGATTATAGTGTGATTAGACACAGAGGGAGAAATATTTACAGATATGAATCAGAATGAAGCTAAAGACATTAATGTAGATTCGTTCATATTAAGGAACAAAGGTGAAATTTTGGATTGGTTGGTAACTATGCTTGTTAAATCATTGTTTTAATATTTTGTGTTGCCATCAATGCCAAAGAGGGAGATTGTTGGAAAGTGACAATGCAAGCATTTGTTTTTTTTTTCATTGCTATCAAACCTTTACTAGTGAGACTATTGTTATCTTTTTGAGTACCATATCTATTGTTGATGGAGAAGATTTAACAAGAAGAGCAAGTGAATGGTTGAGTTAAGGAAAATAAAAGGGTACTTGATCAGTTATGACTCTGGAAAAGAAATTAATTGTTTATCTTTTAAAGACAGTTTTTCTTGTTGTTCAGTGTCGAGCAAAGTTGCTTGTGCTGAGAAAAGTTGCTTGTGCCGAGTAAAGTTGTTCATGACGAGCAAAAGTTAGTCAATGCCGAGCACCATTGAAATTGCCGAGTAAAAATAGTGATGTTGGCCAACTTACAGAAGTTTGATTAATGATGAGATTTGAGATCTCTGGCTGACTTAGTTAATTTTATTGGGATATGTAATGTTAATTAAAGATTGATCCATTTCATTTAATGTATGGGTAATCGTAATTAATGCATGGTTTCAAGATTTAATTAGAGACTACTTTGGAGAAGTAAATGAATGCAAAGATGAGATGATCCGTTGGATCTGATCTAACCTAAGATCTATGATATTGTTTAAGTGGCAAAAGATTTATCTGACCTAGACAGAGAGGTATATGATAATCTCAACGGGTTATTCACAGTAGTTGCAGAAGTAGATGAGAATGCTGAAGTGCTGCTGAATGAAAAGTGAATGCAAAAGAGTTGCATAGTTGATTTACTGTTTAGCATAATCTGGCAGAGAAGGCTGAATACAGAAGCAGAGAGCTGCATGTGTGATTGCTTAACATATTTCCAAGCAGATCAGAAGGTTGAAATGACAATGCAGGCTATCCAGTAAGTTAACATCAGAACTGTAATTGGATCTGAATTTGCAAAGTTGTATGTACCAGATCACAACTGCTGATTACTTTCTAACGATTGTATTAGTTAAATCCTTTAACAAGGTTGAACTAATAGTCATTTCTATAAATCCTCTAACAAGGTGACATTCAAATTGGAATGTTCTAAGTCCTCTAACAAGGTCACTCCTGACACGGTGATTAAATCCTTTAACCAGGTCACACCTAGAAGTGTTTTATTGTAACCTTTCATAGGGTTGGCTTTTCACAGGGCATCACTTCAGAAGAGTGAATACTTGGTAGCATGTTACTAGTGGTTTTTCCCATATTGGGTTTCCATGTTAAATACTTGTGTCAACTTGTGTGAATGCTTACAGTTTGCTTTACTATTATGTTTCTACAAGTTAATTTCAATTGACAGTAAAATGCATGATTAAAGTTGTTGACTTATGCTACTGTTGCCGAGTAGATCTGAAGTATAGAAAGTTTTATTTTACTACATCTAGACCTGAGGATAACTGATCTTAGTTATTCTAAATTCATTCTAACAGGATCATCAGGTGAGGGCTCCACCTTGGCAGTTAAAGATGACAAAGAATTAGACAAGGATTTTTCCCAAGATGGTGGGCCTGAGACTATCTTGAAGTTCTCTTCTGGTAATAAATTCCCTTTTAAACTAGCTGTGAATTTTTTTTCTAGGTCGTCGGGTAAAGGTAGCTGGTCTTCACTATTTGGGGTCAAGCCTATGGAACATATGTCATTCCCGAGGGTTAACAATGTTTCAGATCCTGAGAAGGGTGTCTTTGGTATTTTATACTAGACCCTTTGGAGGATCATACTGTCACAACTATGGTGCTTACCCTGGTGAGAAAACTTACAAGGCCAAGACCAAATATAGATGTGGTTAGAGCTTTTGCAGTTAAGAAATGGTATCTTAAGGGTCAAGTTGACATTGCTGCAATGATGAAAGGTTTTTTCTGATTTGAGTTCTCCAATGCGTAAGATCTCTCCAGTGTTTTTTTTGGAGGCCCTTATATGTTTGGAAAGTCATCTTTGGCTTTGCAGAAATGGTCGAATAATTTAAATTTAAGTGATGTTTTTTTTTGTCTTTGCCCCTGTGTGGGTAAGATGACGAGGTCTTCTACTAGAATATTGGCATGAAGATGTTTTTGTTAGCTTGGCGGGGGATTTTGGGTATCTAATGCCCATTGATCCCATGACAATGATGAGATCCATGCTATTTTACACCAGAATCTGTGTGAATGTCCATCAATCAACAAATCTTCCCAAGGTGATAACAATCATGTATAGGTTGGGTAAATGCATTCAGCCTATGGAGTATGAATATGTCCTATTTTCTTATTTTTTCTTTAAAAATATAGGTCATTGGGTGAAGCAATGTCCTCATAAACTTCAAAAAGATAAAAAGGATAATCAAGAAAGGAAGAGAGGAACAAGGAAACAATGGAGGGAAATAATTTGAGGAGAAACTAATAAAGGGGATCCCAAGTATCTAGAGACCCAAGAAGAGGAAGGAAGTGCCAAAGAGGAAGAGATTCTCCCTCTAGAGCTTGATAATCCTAAGGAAGAGGACAGTTAGGTGCCTATTCCCATAGAAGATGGGAATGAAAAGGAAGAATTGCTAGAATTCAATGCTAATAAGGAAAATGAGGCCCAAGATGAAGAAAATGGGGGCAGTCTCTTTGCTACTAAAAGGGTGGAAAGTGTGGGATCCTAGGAAGAGGAAGGTAATTTTTCTAATTATGTCTCTAGGGTGGAAGACTTTTTTAAGGATCTCTTGAGATCAGTTTCTTACTCAAAAGTCTTTGAGACCCAAGTATGTAATATTCATAGTGAGACCATTGAAGATAGTGGAAAAGACGAGTCAATGTCCCCATCTGTTCCTGGAAAATGGAAGGAAGAGGTGTAGAAAAATAGACTGTTATTGAAGGAACACAAGAAGAAACATGGATAAAGGAAAGTAGAAGGAAAAATAATAGAAATTATGCTAAGAAAGGGGATATGGTTAGTCAGGGAGTTTCTATGTCTAGCTCCTCTAAGAAAAATGAAAATCAAAACTATGGATGGAATGCAGATAAGACATCAACAGAGGGCTGATGTCAGATCTCCAAAGGGGGAAACTAAAGGAAAAAAACCAGAGAAAAAATGTTAGAGAATAGGAAGCAAAATAGAATATAGTGGATGGTCATCAGTTGAATATCCCATATCTATGCTCCCCACACCATAAATCAATATAATTTCATGGAACATAAGAGGATTGAATAGTCCTCATAAACATGATGTGTTAAGGAATCTAGTTAGAGATTGCAATCTAGACATTTTGATGATTCAAGAAACTAAAATGCTCAGAGAAAAAGTTGAAAAGATCTATCCCATCAAAAATGGGGGTAGTATAGGTTGTGATTCTGAGGGGACTTCGGGTGGTGTGGCAGTCATTTGGAACAAAAATTCTATCAATTTTTCTCTTATTATTTCTGAGAAGAATATTATTATGGCTAATATTACTCATGTCAGAGACAAATTATCTTGGATTCTCATCAATATTTATGCTCCCAATACTAGAGTAGGAAGACAAAAGTTTTGGTATAGATTGCAGGATTGGAGGAAGAACTTTCAAGATAAGAGTTGGATGGTGATGGGAGATTTCAATACTCTGTTGAAAGATGTTGACAAAGTGGGAGGTAATCCATCTCAGCTAGAAATTAGAGTGGATCTCATGGATTATATTAACAATGAAGCATTCATTGATGTGGACCTTGAGGGTATCTCTTACACGTGGTCTAATAGAAGAATTGGAGCTGAGCTTATTAAGTTGAAATTAGATAGAACTCTCAAATCTCCAAATTAGTTTTCAAGGTACTCATGCTCCTATTGATCTCTAAGTTTTTTTTTTCTATTAGTGTCACACACTTAGTCATAATCAAGGCAGGTTGGTCGGTCATCACTATGATGGATCCATCTCACTAAGGCCGAGACCAAGAAGTAGTTACTATCGATAAAGTCAAAGGTTGTTGGGTACTCAATAGATGCCGAGCAGAATAATTTTCAAACTGCATAGAAGAGTTGGTGCTGAGTGACAACATATGTCTATGCCGAGTGAGACAGTATTGACTGAGCACTAGTTTTTGCCTATGCTGAGTAAGACAATTTTTGTATATGTGTTTGGAATGGTACAAACACCAAGATAAACCATTTTGGCCAAGTTCTATGAAGAATTTAATGATAATGCACTGAGATTTAATACATTAATTGCATGTTATTTTTATGATCATGGATCCCTATGCAAGCCATGAAACCAATCAAAATTAGGGATGCCTAAGTGGAAAAAGGTAATGAATCTAGATCATTGATCTTGATCTAGATGTTTCATTACTGATCTATATATGGGATGCTTCAAACCCTAATCTCTGTGTGTGTACAAATAGATGCAGATGTGAAGAGCAGAGATCAGGAGTATATGCATGTTTTGCATATCTGAAGCATTGACCAGACATAGTGACTAAGAAAAGTAGCAAAGAACATAACAGAGATAAATCAGATTAAGAGATCAGTTAAGAGTTGGAAAGATGAGATCTTTTATCGGCATTTGTAGTGCAGATAGAAGGATCAGGTAGTGATACATTATAACAAGTGAATCAGGGTAAATCTCTTAATAGAGTGGTCCTAATAGGCCTTTGTAAATCTCTTAATAGAGTGCTTAATTTTTTGTAAGTTTAAATCCTTTAACAAGGTAGATTGTATAAGTTTGGAATCTCTTAACAGGGAAGACCCCTCATAGGGTAGATCATCAGAAGTGATTAAAAATTTGTATCCCTAATAGGCACACTTTATTACTATAGTAGTGAATATTTGTGGGTGTCATCCCCACCCCATTTTTACCTTCAACGGTTTCTGGGTTACCAAATTTTGGTGTTATGTGTTAATGATTAGATGTTAGATCTTCATAACATTTCACTTTATGTTTATGTATACATGCTTGAATCAATTTGTTTATAATTGGTAGAATTTTTATAGATCTGATTCACACCCCCCCCCCCCTCTCAGTTACTATTTTCCCATATTATACTTCCAACAGTTCCCTCTTTTCCATGCTTAGAATTGGTTGTGACCATTTCCCTATTTCTTTTATTGCTAGTACCTTTAATGGTAAAAGGAACTCACTTTTTTGGTTTGAAAGAATGTGGATGGCACACCCTAGCTTATTGGAGAACATTTTGGAATTGTAGAATCTTAAAGTGGATGGGGGAGCTATGTACAGAGTTGCAAAGAAACTAAGTTATATCAAAAGAAAATTTAAAAGTTGAATCGAGAGGTCTTTGGTGACATTTTTATATCTAAAACCAGAGTTTAGACTGATATTAAGGAGGTTCAAGATCAAATCCAAAGGGAGGGTCTCTCTAAGGAACTTAAAGTTCTTGAAAATAACATGCTAGCACACTATCATAATATTATTACCAAGGAGGAAAATTTTTGGAGATAGAGGTCGAGAGCACTCTGGCTTAAGGATGGAGATAAAAATACCAGGTTTTTCCATATGACTACTTTGAAACACAAGGTTGTTAACAGTATTTATTGTCTTCATTCAAATGGTAGTAAGATTGTTAAGGAGGAAAACATAAGAAAGGAAATTATGAGTTAATTTTCCTCCCTCCTATCTGAAATCCCAAGTCTGAGTTCCCTTTATTAGGATAAATTTATGTCTTCTATTCCCTCTCTTGTTGATAAAGAAACTAATAAGAGGTTGAAAGCTATCCCGTCTAATAAGGAAATTAAATATGTTGCTTTCTCTTTTGAAGGTGAGAAATCTCTAGGCCCTGATGGGTTTCCTATGTTTTTTCTTCCAACATTATTGGGATATTGTTGGGAAGGAGGTGACTGTAGTTGTTAAGGAATTTTTTGGTTTCTGAGCCTTCCTCAAAGAGCTTAATGCTACTTTCTTGGTTTTGATTCCTAAGAAACCTAGTGCTAACATTGTTGATGCTTTTAGACCAATTAGTCTTTGCAACTCTTTGTATAAAATCATATCTAAATTCCTTACTTTAAGGATTCTATATATTCTCCCTTCGATCATTTCCCCCCAATAGAATGTTTTTGTGCCTAGGAGGCAAATCCTGGATTCTATTATTTTTGTGCATGAAAATATTCATTTGTTGGAAGTGGCTAAAAAAAGGATTTATCTAAATCTTATGACAAAGTGGATTGGAACTTCTTGATGAAAGTCTTGGGAGATTTTGGATTTTATAGGGAGGTTATAAAAAATTGAATGCAGTTGGTCTCTTCTATCTCTTCTTATGTCATTATCAATGGTGGTTCCTCTAACTTTTTTAGACCGTCTCATGGACTCAGATAGGGATATATGATCTCCCCTATTCTCTTTGTAACTATGGATGAAATACTAGGGAGATATATCAAAAAATTGGTGGGAGAAGGCATGATTATTGGTCTCCAACCCTCTTCTTCTATAAATTTTTTCTCCCATGAGAAATTTGTGGATGATACTTAACTATGGGAGTAGCTATGATAAAGGAAGATAAAAATTGGAAAATGTGTTAACTACTTATACTAAAAGAAACAACGAAGGATATCTGCAATTTTGGGATGTAGTGTTGGTGCTCTGCCCTCTTCTTACCTTGGTCTTCCGCTGAGCTCAAAACCCCTTGAAGCAATTTGGATTTCCATTATTGAAAGATTTAATAGAAATATTTCTATATGGAAGGGCTTTCTTCATAGTCAAGCGGGGAAAATTCAACTCTTGAAATATACCTTGCAGAATCTTCCTATTTATGACCTGAGTCTGCTCAAGATTCTTCATAAATTTGCTGAGATGATTGAAAGAATTCAAAAAATATTTTTGTGGTCAGCTGTGGAAGAAAAGAAAAGAATGAACTTAGTGGCTTGGGAGAAGGTGTGTAAGCCTAAAATATATGGGGGGCTCAGTTTGAGAAGTATAAAATAATACAATAAATCCTTGCTAGCCAAAAGAAATTGGAGAGTCTTTGGGGAAAGAAAATAATGAAACTCCATCAGTAGAAATAAATATTTATTCAAAAATCCCATGCTGGAAGACTTTATATGGTCTAGAGAGGAGATTCAAGGATCCTATATTTGGAATAGTATCCATTATGCTAAGGATCTAGTGGCCAAAGGAATGAGGTGGAGGCTAGGAACTGGTAGGAGAATCAATTTTTGGGGGGACTACTAGTTGCAAGATGTGCCCCTGTCCAGCAATCAAGAATGGAATCAAGCCATAGAAAGATGTAAATCTACTATCGGTGAGACTGCTTGTAATTATTGGAGAGGGAAAAATTTGATCAATCTGGGAGAGATTGATAGAAAGCTTCAACCCAATAACAATCTACTACAAACCTGGTTTGTGAAGGAAGATAGTCATGATCATTTTATTTGGGCTTCTAAACTCGATGGTGTGTTTTTCGTTGCTACTTCCTGTGATCTTTTGCACACTGGTGACAATAGACCTCTATGCTTGAAGGTTAGCTATAAATTTCTTATCCCTAATATCAATTTATTTTTTTGGTTGTTGTCCTAGAATAAACCCTTGACAATTGATAACCTATGTAAATGAGGTTTCTACTTACCTAATAGATGTTACCATTATATGGAAGATGTGAAATCTTGTAGTCACATAATGATACATTGTTCCTACTCCTCTAAGTTTTGGGAAATTATCTTTACAAAATGGAATTTTTGTTGGTTCTTTCCTCTCTTATGATAGGATATTATTATCCAATGGAGATGTCCTTATTCCAATAGATAGGCTAAAAAATTCTAGAATTTTCTCCTCCCTCACTTTAGCTAGCGGATATGGAAGGAGAGAAATAAAATAATATTTTGGGAGAAATATGCTAAGGATGAGGTGGTGGCTAATCAGGTCTATAGGGGGATGGAGGAGAACTTCAACTCTATTATCCATAATAGTCCATCTCTAATTACCTCGCAGGAGGATCCTGTGAAGGTCAGAAATTGGAAGCTTGGGTTCAATTCTCACAGAGCTCAAAACCCTAGAGATGGTGCCCAGTGGTCTTCCCCTCCCCAAGGTTGGTTTAAAGCTAATTTTGATGGAGCAGCCAAAGGAAATCTAGGATTGGCAGGTGGTGGTGGTATTATCAAAGATTGGACTAGTAACTATATTGGAGCGGTGGGTTTTCCTCTTGGGTTGCAAACCAATAATAGGATTGAGGCTATGGATTATCTTAACATTGTTATGATGGCAGAAGAACTGGGATGTAAGAAAATATGTCTGGAAGGAGATTCTTTGAATATCATCAATAGCATAAAAAGCATTAATAAACCCTCGTGGACTATAGAGAAAATTATTGATAAAATCAAACTTATATCTCTAAAGTTTGAAGTGTTTCATATAACTCATGATTACCAGGAAATGAATATTGTTACAGATGGGTTAGCTAATTTAGGGGTTAAAAGTGACATCATCTACAAGTGGTTTGAGGTGGTGAACATTAATGACGACATTAAAAGGCTTATTGATTATTATTAGATTAATCATAAATAATGAGTCATTAAAAGTAATAATGATCTCAATTGATATGAGACAGATTAAAACTACAAGAGTTGTGAATTGGTAGTCGAAGCGTATTCTCATTATTACATGTCTTTTCATACACATTTTGTGGATGCCTAAGACAGATTGGGCTGCAAATTTGTTTTGCGGTGTGATCTAGGTTTTGAAGTCAAGCTGAATTGTGCTTCATCTATTATTGCCTAAGCTCAACAATTGCAACCTAGAGAATATCTATGAGATAGTAGAGATGGGAGGGGATCTTAAAAAGGAAGAACCCTTTGAATGTCAATGGAAACAAGAAAGTAAAGTCTGGAAAAAGCTTAAGAAGGGTGGGATTGTGCATTATCTTCAAGTCTAGATGGTAATAAGAAGGATATTACCAAGGAGTTTGTTGTGGGCTGGGACAATGGGGTTGTTATCCTCACCGGTAAGTATTTTACTCTTACCCTTGACTTGATTGTTGAGATTACGGGTCTCCCTTTGGATGGAATGAACTATTTTAAGGATAGGAGAGTTGGTAACAAAGCTTTCAAGGATTTTCCCAAAACTAATGAAGAGAGAGTCATCATGATTAAAGAGAAAGAAGATTTTTTTAATATTAATAATATTAAGCTCATCCGGGCTCAGGTTCTCAAGGTGATAATGGATTAATTTACTCTTGATGGGAGATGTATGAGGGTTTATAATTACCATTTTTTCCTTGTTAATCATTTCTACCACAAGACCAGGGTTTCATTTCATTACTTTCTTCTAAGTTCTCTAGATCGGAGCATTATGGATAACATGACTAAACCTAATGCCCCTCTCCTTCATGAAGGTATGATTCTGCATATTTTTTAATATGCTAGAAATAAAATCTTGGAGAATATACCCAAACAAATTTATAACAGCAAGACGAAGAGAAAAATTGTGGCGACTGATAAGGGGCCCTCTACTAGTAAGAAAAGTAAAAAGGGTAAATATTTCCAGAAGGAGGTGCCCATGTCAATCTTTGATAAGGTTAAGGGTATGCAATCTAAAGATGATAAGGATGATGATTCCTCAGAGGATGGAATTTTTTATAAAGGCAATCAAAATAGTAAGGATAACCTAGAAGAGAATGAAGCTCCTACTAATGACTAGATAGCATAGGATAATCGTGTGCCTTCTCCACGTGGAAAAAGTAAGGATGATTCTTTGGTAGGTAAAGAGAATCTTAAGGCTGAGGCTATTGAAGAGAATATAGGTTCCCCTATGGAGGATAATATGAAGGATCAACAAGATGTGTTTGATGAGGTTGAGAACTGTGTGTGTGAAGTTGTGTTAGATACCTGTAGCTGCAAACACACACTTCTATGAACAATTACGGGGTTAGCTAGTTAGAAAATGACAAAATAAAAATACTGAAATGCCCAAGGCTAATAGAAATTGGCTCATTGCCTTCTAGTAGGAAGGAGGTTGAATCTTTCTCTCAGGTCATCGCAAGAAATAGTGACTACACCTGTCCTAAACAAAGGATTTTGAAGAAAGCTAAATGATGAAACTAGAATGAATATGCAAATGCAAGATTGATCCCAAGGTAATTAGATTGATTTTAAAGCACCAAATGAAAGATGATGATTAATTTTTAAAACCCAAATCAAATGTGCTCTAAGATTATAGTTTGCATGCTTGAAAGAAATAACAACAATTAATAAAAAAAGATATAAAATGCTAAATGCTTGAATGCTAAAAATAGTAAAATAAATAACGATAGAAAAAATTGGGATCCTTTGTGAAGGAAATGAATATTTTTTATACAAAATCTCTCCTGAATCAACGGTCGAGATCGAAAGAAAAGAGTGGCTCAGATTTAATTTGAGGAAGCACAATCCATGTGCAAATAATGTGATTAGTAGAGAGAGTCAGGTGACTGAACTGACTGATCAGTATTTTTGAGACTTCCAAATTGTTTTACATTAACAACTTTTTTTTCCAAAATGATAAATAGTGGAGAATCAGTTAACTGAGTGGAACTAGATTGTTTCCAATTTGATGATTAGTTAACTAGATTTGATGATGTCATATTCATTTTTAACTATTAAAATGATTTTGAATGCATGTTTTGTTTTTATAATCAATTTAATTACCTTTTTTTTATTTAATTGACAAATTTGTAATTTTATTTAATTAATATATCAGTAATATCAATTAAATAATTAACATAAGGTTTATTTACCAATGTATTATGATTTTAGGACTTAATTAATTATTCAAGTAAGGTGATTGATTAGGACCTAGGGTTTAGGTCAGATCAGTTCAAATTTGATGCCTATTTGATTTAGGACTTAGAATAATCAAGATTAGGGTTTCTTGATTAATTATTGTAATTGGGGGTCTAGGGTTTAGATGACCATTTTTATGTGATTACAAGAACTTGCAGGATAATCTGGATTCTCCCTAGATGACTAGTAAGGATGTCCAGCAGGAGCTCTTTGATGATCATGATCAGAGTCTCGTAGATAATGAGAACATGGAAAGGGACAATGAAGATAGAGGTGTTGATGGTGAAGGGGAAAGAGATAATATGGAGAAGGATAACAATTTTTAGTCAGATGAGGAGGAAGCTCTTGATCAAGATTCTATTTTGAAGGTGAATTCAACAAGGATGGTGGGTTCTTCTAGCAAATTTGTGGTTGAATGCCATATCAACAGAGACCCAGATTCTTAGAAAGATGACTTGGATACTAGGAAGGAGAAGAATAAAGACACCCATAGTAAAGGGGAGGTAACCTCATAGGAAGAGGAATATTTTAATCACAAAAAGTGCCAAATATGGATGTTCTTAATGCGGCAAGGAGAAGAGTTGTCTTGGCCTTCAACTTGGATAAATGGGATTTCCACGAAATACAAGAGATGAGCATAAAGTATAGAGCTTTGGATGCAAAATATGATGTGCTAGAGGAGACAGTCGACAAGATAAGAAATTATATGACTATGGATAACAGTAAAGGTAAAAGTATTTTGATTGAGGATCTGGATAATTTTAGGATGCAGGAAAAGAAAAATTTGAGCATTATTGACGAGAAGCTTTCCCCCATCTATAGTAGAGCTAAAAATAATGAGAACATGTTGAGGAAGCTTCTTTCCCTCAGCAATGAAGGAATGAAATCTATTGTTTCTAATCTTAATGCACTTTACTCCCGGTTAGAGGGAAACTACTTGGAGAAAAATAAAATCCTCATTGATGATGAACCAATGAAGCTGGGGGATCAAACTTTTGGTCCAGGTACTATAAATAGGGAAGCATTAAGAATATGATGATTTCTCTCTCTATGGAGCTGGTGATTCTTTAATATTCTATTCATAAGATTCAGGCTTTGCTGGGAGTTTTTTGTTCTATCTACTGGTATCTATGTTGGAAGGTATCCTTTTTTGGTGGTTGGTGCCTTATAATTGTATTATATTTTTTTAGGCTTCTCATTGGTTTTGCCTACCCTTTGTGGTAGATGTTGTATCTATGCTGGTTTGTAATGCTTCTTTTTTTTCCTAATATGTAAAAGGTTTTGGGGCCCCTTAAAAACCTATCTTTACCTCAATAAAAAACAAAGTATATTAACATAAATAAACTAAAATAAAGAGGAATTTAATCTTCATCCAACCAAGATGTAGTTTTGGATATGTGCTCCTTTTATTTATTTGATTCATGAGTATCAGCATCATTAATTGTATTCATGACTTCATACTCGATATGGATCATTCCTTCCATATGGTGTCATGCTCCTTCAAGTGCTAGTCTATCATTATTCACATTATCTAATGCATCTTGTAGTATCTAGTTGCATGAATCCATCTAGGTGTCCTGATCTCTCAAACATCCATCCTTTGTGCAGAGATTAGGAAATCCCATCTTAATAGTATTTTGAAATCATTCATATTCATATTCCAAATCCTTAGAGTACTTATCATGATTGGCTATCAAATTCACAACAAGAGGAAGGGAACTGGTGTTTGATCCTTTGAGGCACATGTCATATAACTTGGTGTCTGGTCTATTCTTCACCCTTTTATGTTCCAATATAGCTACAAAGTTCTTCTGATGAGAAATCCAAAAGTTTTCCAGCCACACTATTAAGTGCAAATAATTTATGTAATAGAACATACACCATCTCAAATTTGTAATCTTTCATCTATACCAATAATATTTGATGCTCATTTTACAACTCCTCAAACTTATTTTTTAAATATACATGCTACCAAGAGGTAATCCTCGTGTTGGTGTCCCTTAAAGAAGTATTTTATAATAGTGATCTTTCATACTTTAGTTTGTAAGTATTCCTTTCCTTCACTAACTATTTCATATGAGCCCTATTTAGATTTCCAATGTTTACACTAATGTCTATTTTTATAATTGGACCAGGCTCTCCAAATATGAGTGTCGTTATATGACCAAATTCCTTCTCAATGTCAATAATATTTATCCTTTTGTGTGGAGAGAACAGTGCCCAAATCATCATGGACTCTTTACTTGAATCAAACATTGACCCAATATAAATCTCCTTTACTCTGTACATTTAATTTGTATTCCTTATCATCACTGTGTAAAAAACTGTGAAACACAATGACTGCACTTAAATATCATCTAGGGAAGACCATCATTCCAACTTCTTGTAGGATTTGTCTTCCCCTATTATGTGCCATAACAATAATCTCATTATTAATATAAAATTTTAATTTATTTGGTAAATGCTACTCTTTATTAAGGGTGATGCTAGGGAATGAATCCCTCAGTTGCTTGGCTTTGAAATTATATAAAAAAATGTTTTAAGTTCTTGTGATTTTACAAACTTATCATCAAAGAAAAATGCTCATAGGCTAAGAGCCTAGAATCATCAACAAAATTGAACTCCTTGGCCACTTTTATCCCTCTATCAAGGATCTCAATGTACACATCATATATCATCCTTGGAACCTGTTAAAACTGAGGTTATTCCTTGTCCGCTCCATCAAACTCCTCATCTAATGAAATGTAATCTATGTTTTGCATCTCTTTCATCTTTTTTTCCTGTTCTTGGTTGTACTTTTCCAGTACTTCCTCGGCCCCTTGATTCTAAAGGTTTTTCAAAATATCCTCTATAGGGAAGGGAATATGCTTATATCCACTAAGTCTCTACTTCTTTCTTGCATAATTTATGTAACCTTTTAGATCATATCCTTTCCTTGGATTTTCTTCTTTCATATTATATTGTGCTAACAATCTTTCTCTGATGAGATCATAAGATTTAGTAGAAACAACAATGAAATCTTTGAAGTTCAATGTCCTTGGAAAGAAATATTGTTTGAGGTATGCACCAAGGTTCATAAAACCTGAATACTCCAACTGTCTAACAATTTCTAAGTATGTCACTCTATCAGGAACTATCTTAGTGATCTTATATGGTTCTCCCTCAAATCTAAAATATTGTATTAGTGTGAAGTCTTGGTGTACATAGAAGTCCCTCTAGTTGTATTTTATTATTCCCCACTCATCAAATTCCTTTGGTCTTAAAAATTTATTTATTTCATCTTAAATAGAATAATCACAAGGATGCTTATACATCTTTTAAATTGTCTTTACAAACTACTCCTCAAAATGGACATAGTGAGATTTAGTGAACCTTGAGTCCCAAATAGAAGTCCATAATTGAATTGGTAATGTTTCTCCTTCCTTTCTAACTTTCCTGATCCTTAACCCTTCAGGCCACATCCCAATCTCTTGGTCATAATAAAGTACCATATGCATTAGAATAGAATAATTCTTGAAGTAAATGTTCTTAGGGTTATCTTTGATTGACTTCAATCTAATGTATATCACGCATGAGACATACCTTTCATAGCAAAATTACATATGGTTATGGAATTGAACATGTGTTACAACTATCATGGGACCAATAGTCATAAAGTCTGGGACTTCATCACCTGCTACATGTCCAACCGAGGAATAAGTATACTTCATGTAAGGCTCACAAAAGTCAACACTAAAAGGGGGATCATCCTCATCATCAAGTGGAACCATTTTCCTGTCTAGCTTAGGTTTGTGCAGGGGCAATCTCCACTCTTTATAAGTTGTGTCTAGCCCTGCTTGATCTCCAGATCCTCTAGGCTTATGAGATAATATACACAATCATCAAGGTTGAAAACTTAATTGACTAAATTTTTATATATACATAAAGGGTTCACCCTATAAATTTCATATAACTCTCTACTTAGGGTTATAGTGGCTTGCTAATAGTTTCAAAAGCTCAACATTCACAAAAACATTGGGAACCACCAATCTCCCTGAATTCATTTTACAAGGGTTGCATACTGGCTCATGATAGGTTCTCCTAGCATAATGAAGGAAAAATAATTCATAACCTCCAATTCTTTTCCACACATCCCGTATTTCTTTATATATGTCTTCATTTTTTCAGCGTCGGGCTTGTTTTTTGCAGACTTTCTAGAATTTTGATCTGACCCTTTCATCTGGTCTAGCATGCCTTGCTGTAATTTTTGTTCAAGTATTGACTCTGAATTGGTTTTATATTTTTTACTACCTTTCACCTCTTCCTACCTCTATCTTTTACCCTTACAAATACCACCAGGGCCTTCCATTTGTGCAATTGAAATATTTTAGAGAAGAATTATTCACATATATTGGAAAGATAACTTACTTGAAACTAATCAAAGAATTCTTCTCGGCCTTCATTTGAAAATTTCCCTATCTCCTCTTCTCCACAACGTTTCCTCTTAAAGATTTTATTTTGATGAAACTCAATCTGATCAATAGTTTCTAGAGAAATTATTCATGTGAACCATTAATGTTTACATAACTAGTCATCAATGCTTCAATTTTTTTAATTTCAAAATGTCAAAATGACATCTGACACTATTGTTCAAACCTCCTAAGTGATATGTTGATATGATCTCCATTGGCACCATATTTATTAGTTTATCTACTATATCAGTGTATTCTTCAATATGTCCCTTCGATATTTTAGTGTCTTTCAAATTCCCTTTTACTCTATTGGAACAACTCCTGCTAATGTATTTTTCTTCTGTAGATAATCCTCCATCTTAGTTATTTTATCAGAGAAATGGGTATTGCTTCCTTCCATTGAATGTTTCAATAGAAGACTATCTTCTTTCCCTGGGAACACCTTTTGAATTAACTTATGTTAATCATTCTTTAGAAACGACCATATACTCACCATCGACATAACTTGGTCTTTTGGGCAGTCCTTAAAATTTTATTCTGATATCATTAGTTCCTCTTATAAGTTTCATTTCCAAGACTCAAGGAATCTTTCTCCTGATCATAATGTTCAATAATGATATCGATGTAGCTTACACTATCAGAAGAATAATTTAGAAACATCTCAATGATTATAGTTTCTCCAGTGAGATTCATCGGTATAACTTTTCCGATAAGCTTTAAATTCATAGATTATTGTGATTATGTTCCATCACTAAGACCCTTATCGATGACTCATGATAGATATTACTCTTCCCTCTTTAATTTCTCCATCAATAGAATTAATTTAAGACTTCTATAATACGATTTTGATAATAGTAATCGAAGTAACTTATGATATTAGGCTCAGAATTATTCCTTCCTCCAATAACTATAGCTTCCCCAATGAAAATTATCAGTGAAACTCTTTCCAATAATTTTTTTCCTTATCTCCTTTTGCTATGGAACATCTCATTGTTAGAACTTCTGATGATGTATCAACATCCTTGTTTTACTTATTTCCATTATCGAAAAAAAGAAATGAAATTTCACTTTGATGTAGCTCAAGTAAATGTCGTCGGAGTAACATGTGTGCTTAGAGTGATCTTTATTCTTCATTCTAGTGGTGTTCATTTACTCAATGAATTTTTCATTAGTGAATCTACTGTCGATGTGTATTTTTCTTCCGCTTTCCTTTGTTGGTGTAGTTTTTGGGAGCTTTCGTCTATAATTGAAATTCCCCCAATAAAGTAATCCTTCTTATTTTTAACCTCTTCATTGGTAAAACACACAAGTTGATCCCTCGACATAGCTAGCGAACACACCTTCAGGGTAGCTCAAACTATTGGTCTTGTATCAATTTCTTCTTCTAATGGTTCTTTTTGCTCCCATATCCTCCTAATCACTTCACAACCCTCATCAGGGTAACACACCATATAGTATGTTGATATTCTCAAATGATTCCTTATGTAAAGCTTTCTTATTTTTATAGTTTCTCGATTTGTATAAAATTTTATACCTCATATGATACACAAACAAATGAGACCTGGAAACATAATAAGATCAGGGGAACCTTGATGGTGTTTTCCTGATGTGGATATTTTCCAAGATATAAACTATATAGAAAATGTATTTCATAACAAAGATAGGTTTGGGATACAAATGAGTGTATTTATGTATATCAATGGGGACTTCGAGAGAAGTACTTGTGTATGAATAGTGATTATTTTAAGTAAACTTTAGTAGCTTCAACCTTTGATCAAATATAAAATCTTGGTGATGACTAGTGAAAATGACAATGAGAGAAGGTTATTTAGGAATTCCCAATGCTATTTTGACCCCTAAATTTTGCCAAAATTTAAGGTTCTAATATTCTAGAATGAATTCAAAATAATTGAGAGGGGGGTGAATCAGTTATCCTCAGGTCTACTCAGCAGCAATAAACAAAAAAAGTGTGTAGTTTACTGTACTAATGAAATAAGCTTCCAGAAACTTAACAGTAAAACACAACTATAACATTCACACATTTTGACACCATGATTTAATGTGTAAACCCAATATGGGAAAAACCACTACTAACATGCTACCAAAATTTCAATCTTTTGAAGTGATGCCCTGTAAGGAGCCAACCCTGTTAAAGGTTACAAAACACACTGTCAAATGTGACCTGGTTAAAGGATTTAAACACCCTGTCAAGAGTGGCCTTGTTACAGGACTTAGAACATTCCAATCTAAATGTCACCTTGTTCAAAGGATTTATAAAATGACTATTAGGTCAACCTAGTTAAAGGATTTGAACTGATGCAATGGTTAGAAATTAATCAGCAGGTGTGATCTGATACATACAACTTATTTATCAAATCTAGATCCAATTTCAGATCTAATGCTAATTCACTAAGTGGCCTCCATTTTCATCTCAAACTTTAGATCTTCTTAGAAATCCATCAAGCAATCACTCTTCTTCTCTGCTCAGCCTTCTCTGCAAGCTTTTTACCAATCAGTCAATTAACCATGCAATACTTTGCATTCAACTTCACCTTACACTCAGATACAATAACAATAACCATAGTAGGTTATATTATACCTCTTCATCTAGGTCAGATAAATATTTTGTCACTTAATCAAGATCGTAGATCTTAGGTTAGGTCAGATCCAATGGATCTTTCCATCATTACATTTAATTTACTTCTCCAATACAGTCATTAATTAAACATTGAATCCATGCATTAATAACTGTTTCTTGTGCATTAAATGAGTGTGGACCAATCTTAATTAACAATGCATATCCCAATAAAATCAACTATGTTGGCCTTAGATATCAAGTCTCATTAATTAAAAAAATATTTCTACTTAGCTTTCTCTGTCTCCCTCGGCATTTCACTGGCGCTCGGCATCATCTTTGCATTTCTCGACATCAAATTTTACTTTGCTCGACATCAAATTTCCAGTGAACTGTCAGTGATAGATAAACAATGCATCAATTTTCCAAAGTGCCAAATGATCAAGTACCCTAGTGTATACTCATAACTCAACCATTTCCTTGGTCTTCTTGTTATCCCATTCTTTCAAATCTTAATCAATCAATAGACATGGTACTCAAACATTCAAAACTAGTCTCACCGGTTAAGGTTTGACATCAATGACAAAATAACAATTGTCTACATTGTAGCAATCTTTCCAATAATCTCTCTCTTTGGCATTGATGGCAGCACTAAACTGTAAAACAATAATTTCCAACCAAAGTTACCATACAATCCAAAAAGTGTCTGTGTTCCTTGATATGAACAAATCTTTATTAATGTCTTTAGCTTCATTTTGACTCCCTTTGTGTCTATAATCACATTATGTTACTGTGAAGCTCTCTCATATATGTTTTTAGCAATAATCTCCGTCTTTGACAACAATGCCAAAGATGTTGACATCTTCATTGTGCAAATTATTATGTTCTAATCTTTGTATCATGTTGTTCCCATCATCTTTATTTCTGACTGATCTTGTTTTCTGTTCTTGTCTTCCATTTCACAGTTTTTAGGCAGCATCCTAAAAATGTGACTTACTGTGCATCAATATGTCAAGTGTTCTGATTAAAACATTTGATGCAATAGTACCATTCAAAACTAGTTAGCCTCTGCTAGGGGAATTACCCCCAAGTTACCTCTTAGATACTCATGAGCATCCTTGGGTAATGCTTTTGTAAATATGTCTGCCAGCTATTCCTTAGTATTCACATATTCCAGTCTCACTTCCTTCTTCTGAAAGAGCTCCCTCAAGTAATGATACTTGATAGCTATATGATTTGTCTAGAGTGCATTACAATATTTTTAGAAATATTAATGGCACTCATGTTATCATAGTATATGACAATTGGTTTTGTGATCTCCTCCTTCATACCTTTCAGTAGTATTTTCAAGCACATAATGTTTGAACAATTAACTACAGCTACCACATACTCGGCTTTAGCTGTAGATTGTGAGGTGTAATTTTGTTTCTTGCTTGTCCAGGAAACTAAATTTTTCCCCAAAATAAATGCTCCTCCTATGGTGATTTTTGTATCATCAACATTACCAGCCTAGTCAGAATAAGTATAGACTCTGAGTTCAAACTTGTAACATATTCCAACTGCTAATGCAATATCAGGTCTACTGTGTACAACATATTACAGCTTACCAATCATTGATCTTCACAATGTTTGATTTACCTCTTTTGTATCATCATTCTTTGTCAACTTATGTCCAGTAGCCATGGGTGTACTCACTGGTTTTGAATATTCCATACCAAAAGTTTTCAGTATCTCCTTGACATATTTTGATTGAGTAATATAGATATCATTCTTCATTTGATGTATTTGTAAACCAACAAAGAATTTTATCTCACCAAACATAGACATTTAAAATTAAGTTTGCATCTCTTTTGAAAATGATTTACATATCATATCTTGTCCACTGAATATGATGTCATCAACAAAAATTTTAGCCAATAAAATTCCTTTACCTTGCTCTATTTTCAAATACATATTGTTGTTGTCATTTGTTCTTGCAAATCCAATCTTTATCAGATAATTGTGCAATATTTCATACCATGCTCTGGGTGCTTGTTTTAGTCCATATAATGCCTTGTGCAGTATGCAAACCATGTTCCTCTTGCTTGGGTCAACAAATCCATCAGCTTGTTCAATATATACTTCCTCTTCTAATATCCCATTTAGAAATTTTGACTTCACATCCATTTGATAGACTTTAAATCCTTTGTAGGCTGCATATGCAAGTAGAGTTCTTACACCCTCCAATCTTGCAATTGGGGCGAATGTTTCTCTATAGTCAATTCCTTCCTCTTGTGCATAACCTTTGCATACCAGTCTTTCTTTATTCCTTGTTACCTCTCCATGTTCATTCAGCTTGTTTCTGAATACCCACTTTGTACCAATTACATTTTTGTTGTCAGGGCTCAGTACTAGTGTCCATGTCTTGTTCTTTTCAATCTAGTCTATCTCTTCATTCATGGCTTGAATCCAGTCTTCATTATCCAAAGCATCTTTTACTGTCTTAGGCTCAAAATCACATAGCAAACATGTGTCTTCTCTTAATTTGCCTCTTTTCATAATTGCAGAATCCTTTTCTCCTATGATTTGATCAGGTTTATGGTGCCTTATTACATATTTTTCCAAAGTAGGCTCTTTCTCAGCTTTAGTTTGATCATTTATGTTCAGTTCAAGGTGAAAGTGTGACCTGACATCTCCATCAGATAGCTCAGCAGTTACCTCATGTTGGCCGGTGATTTCATTATGTGTCTCGGCAGGTGCAGACTGTTGCTTGGCAACTTCATTTTCAGTTTCGTTAGAGTCCTCCTCTTCAAGATAAGTGAATGATCTATGAATTTCATGCTCAATCATGCTTTCAGCTTCATTTCTTTCTGCATATTCATCAATTCTAACATTTTCACTTTCCACAATTTTGTTAGTGTTAGAATTAAAACATTTGTATGCCTTACTCTTAGTAGAATATCCAAGAAATATGCCTTCTTCTCCTTTAGTATCAAGTTTACCATTTCTGTTATCCTTCAGTATAAAACATCTACTCCCAGAGACTTTAAAATAACTTACAATAGGTGCATATCCATACCATAGCTCATAAGGTGTAGTACTTGTACCTTTCTTGACTTGTACTTTGTTCAAGGTATAAACAGTTGTAATTACAACTTCTCTCCAATATTTTTGTGCAACATTTTTCTCCATCATTAATGTTCTGGCACAATGCATGATAGATCAATTTCTTATTTCATCTATACCATTCTGTGGTGGTGTCCTAGGTGTGAACATCTATCTTTTTATCCCTTGGTCATTGCAGAACCTATTAAACTCATTATAATGAACTCACCTCCTCTATCAGATCTCAGACATTTCAGACTCTTACCTGTTTCCTTTTCAACTTTTTCCAAGTACCACTTAAATAACTGAAATGCATCAGATTTTTCTTTGAGAAAAATAACAATCATCATCCTAGAGTATTCATCTACAAATAGAATAAAATATTTGTCTCCACAATAACTTTTCTCACCAATAAGTCCACAAAGGTCAGTATGAACCAATTCCAAAATATTCTCAGAAGTATGAGTTTTGCTCTTAAAACTAGATCTAGTCATTTTTCCCAATTGACATTGCTTACACATTGCATTCTCCGGTTTCTTTAACTTAGGCAGCCCTCTAAATTTTTTCAATTTACTTATGCTTACCAAGTTATCAAAGTTGACATGACATAGCCTTTTATGCCTTAACCAAACATCATTATATTTTGAAAACAAGCATGTTTCTTCAGCTGAATCCAGATAGAACAAGTTACCTTTTGTTTTCTCACCACCTCCAACTAATTCTCCATTGGCATCATAGATCTTTGCTTTCCTGTGATGGAATTCAACTCTGTAACCAGAAGTGTTCAGTTGTGAAACACTCAACAAGTTATACTTAAGATCATCAACCCAATGCACATCATCACATCTAATATTGTTAGTCAATTGAATTGATCCTTTCCCTTTAACTCTACAAGGTGTATTATTACCAAACTTAATATATCCACCTTTGCATTGATCTAAGGTTTCAAATTTGTCCTTATCACTAGTCATGTGATGTGAACAACCACTGTCAATAATCCAATGATCACCTTTACTCATATAATAAATTAGTGCAGCTTTCTCTTCATCATCAGTTTCATCTTTCATTGCAACATACACAACTTCTATATCATTTTCATCAGATTTATCATATTCACTGTCAGAAGCTTCTTCAGCTATATAACAAGATTTCTTATCTTTGTCTTTGTAATCCTTGTATTTTTTTTAGTCTCAGTCATCCTTTCTGTCTTTGTACTTGATGTCTCTTCTTTCATCTTTCTCATTCTTGTTAGGACATCTAGCAGTAATATGACCAACTTTGTTACAAGAAAAACAAATAATAGGAAGTTTACCTCTGAATTTTCCTTTTCCTCTAGCTAGTCTCCTTGCCATAAGTGCCTCAAGCTCTTCTAGATCATCATCTGAGGTGTCACTATCACTTTCCACACATTTATTTCCTTTCCTTGATTTTATGATGACCATCTATGACTTGAATGCAGATTCAACAGCTTGTGGAGTATAGTTATCAAAATTTGACATCTCAAATGCAGTAAGTCTGCCTGCCAAACTTTCTAGAGTCAAATTGTTATTAGGAGTACATCTCAGTTCTTGAATTGCAGATACTCTAATAGAATAAATAGGAAGAAGTGTTCTCAGTACCTTTCTCATGATAGTGTCATCATCAATGGTTCCCTTAGCTCCTCTTATAGCATTTACAACTTCCTTTATCTTATCATAATATTGCACTATATTTTCTCCTTCTTGCATTTTTAATTCATCAAACTTACCTCTGAAGCTTTCAGATTTGGCTCATAGTACATTCATATCACCTCCATAAATGGTTGCAAGGGCATCCCACATCTTCTTTGTGCTTGTACAATCCTTGATGTCCTCAAATTCATGATAGTTCAAAGATGATGAAAGTTCCAGCATTGTTTGATTATGTTCATGATTTTCTCTTAATTATGCAGCATTCAAAACTCCAATAGTGGGTACATATTCTATTTCAATGTGTTGTTTAGCAGAATCACCAATACTAGCCAAGTGAAGTTTCATCAAACTTTGCTATGCAGGAAAGTTTTCCTTGTTAATCTTCGGTCCATCCCTTTTATACATCTTGATCTTTATCTCCAAGTACCTTCAAACTTTTTCAAGAGAATAAGTACTCTGATACCAATTGTTAGAATGAATTCAAAATAACTAAGAGGGGGGGTGAATTAGTTATCCTTAGCTCCAGATGTTCCCATATAAAACTTTAAACCAACTTGAGCAACTCAGATCTGCTCAGCAGTAATAAATAATAAAACTGTGTAGTTTACTGTACTAATGAAATAAGCTTCCAGAAACTTAACAGTAAAACACAACAATAACATTCACACATTTTGACACCATGATTTAACATGGAAACCCAATATGGGAAAAACCACCAGTAACATGC
>MU224222.1:357287-418058 GCA_018584345.1 Thuja plicata
ACTAATGAAATAAGCTTCCAGAAACTTAACAGTAAAACACAACAATAACATTCACACATTTTGACACCATGATTTAACATGGAAACCCAATATGGGAAAAACCACCAGTAACATGCTACCAAAATTTAACTCTTTTGAAGTGATGCCCTGTTAGGAGCCAACCCTGTTAAAGGTTACAAAACACACTGTCAAATGTGACCTGGTTAAAGGATTTAAACACCCTTTTAGGAGTGGCCTTCTTAGAGGACTTAGAAAATTCCAATCTGAATGTCACCTTGTTCAAAGGATTTATACAATGACTATTAGGTCAACCTAGTTAAAGGATTTGAACTGATACAATGGTTAGAAAGTAATCAACAGGCGTGATCTGATACATACAACTTACTTTGCAAATCCAGATCCAATTTCAGCTCTAATGCTAATTCACTGAGTGGCCTCCATTTTCATCTCAAACTTTAGATCTTCTTGGAAACCATCAAGAAATCACTCTGCTTCTTTGCTCAACCTTCTCTACTAGGTTTTTACCAATCAGTCAATTAACCATGCAATACTTTGCATTCAACTTCACCTTACACTCGGATACAATAACAATAACCACAGTAGGTTATATTATACCTCCTCATCTAGGTCAGATAAATATTTTTCCACTTAATCAAGATCGTAGATCTTAGGTTAGGTTAGATCCAACGGATCTTTCCATCATTACATTTAATTTACTTCTCCAATCCAATCATTAATTAAACATTGAATCCATGTTCTAATAACAGTTTCCTGTGCATTAAATGAGTGTGGACCAATCTTAATTAACAATGCATATCCCAATAAAATCAACTATGTCAGCCATAGATCTCAAATCTCATCAATTAACAAAATATTGTTGCTCGACTTTCTCTGTTTCCCTCAACATTTCACTGGTGCTCGAAATCATCTTTGCAATGCTCGGCATCAAATTTTTCTTTTCTCAACATCAACTTTCCAGTGAACTATCAGTGATAGATAACTAACATATCACTTTACCAGAGTTCCAAATGATCAAGTACCTTGGTGTATACTCATAACTCAACCATTTCCTTAATCTTCTTATTATCCCATTCTTTCAAATCTTCATCAATCAATAGACATTGTACTCAAACATTTAGCAATAGTCTCACCAGTTAAGGTTTGACATCAATGACAAAATAACAATTGTCTACATTGTAGCAATATTTCCAACATCTAACAGTGGCTCTTTCTGGGGATAAGGTATTCAATGAATACCTGCAAGAATTCAAAACAATCTCTTGGAGAAGAAGACCAAAATGAGATAGGAAAAATCAAATGGTTTTGGTGGGATATGTACAAATGGGATGGTGGAGGCCAATCTCAATCTACTATGGTTGGAAAAGATCTCCTTTTTGTAAGAAAAGAAGTGTTTCAATAACTATCCTTGCACTGGCAATTCTTCTATTTATCTTGATGTATTATGCAAGTAATATGATTCTCCCCCCTCCTTTGTCTATAATCACATATGGTTCTATCCAAAGAGCTTAAAACTTACCATGTTTCCCTTTGTCATGGTTCCTAGCATTCCAAATGAGAACCCAATCTCCTTTAAATTATATGCCATTAGGCTTCTTTTCATGCAGGTCCTTCATTTGTTGCTGAATATTGAGATTATGTTTATGTGCTTCCCTTATTACCTCATCTAACTCAACTAATTGTAAAAACTTTCTTCCATAGGATTAAGAAGCTTAATCTCCTCATCAATCACAAATTTATGGAGTGGTAAATGTTTATCTATGGCATTTTTCTCGTTTCCCATACACCAACTCAAATGGGGATTTACTAGTAGATTTCTTGGTAGTGATCCAATCTTCCCATAATGCCAAATTTATCTTAGAATCCCAATCCTTCTTATTATTATCTAGCA
Source organism: Thuja plicata (assembly GCA_018584345.1). Lineage (NCBI taxonomy): Eukaryota > Viridiplantae > Streptophyta > Pinopsida > Cupressales > Cupressaceae > Thuja > Thuja plicata. Next base: position 359,197 of record MU224222.1, read on the forward strand.
TTCTTCTTTTGATCTTTAATATGTTTTTGTGACTTGATTTTGTCTACCCACTTCCCTAAGGATTATAGGGTGAAGCATATGATACTGTGATGCCATTGCCATCACAAAAGGTATTAAATTTATCTGATCTAAAATACATGCCATTTTTTAGTTATAATTTTAGAGGGTGCTCCAAATCTATTCAATATATTCTCCATCAAAAATTTAATCACTACTTTACTAGTTTCTTGTTTGGTGGGGATAGCTTCCGACCACTTAGTGAAGTAGTTAATGTCAAACAATATCCAATAATGACCTTTACTTGACTTGTCTATAATTTATCCTATGAAATCCCTACTGCTAAAAAGGCTCATCAACTTGCATTGGTCTCAATGGAAATTCTCCCTGGTATTTTAATTTTCCTGGTAACTTTTGGCAAGCTTCACACCTTATAATATTCTTGTATGCATGTTGAAAACAAAAAACCAATAGTAGTCTTCTTTAAGTATCATGTGGGTTTTAGTTCTGGCGGAGAAATGGCCACCACATACACTATCATGCATCTTCTTCAATACCTTTTTTTAATTGATTTTCATTTAAACATAATAATAGAACCCCATATTGATTCTTCCAATACAAGTCCCCTTCTATGAGCACATATTTGGAAGCTTGTAATTTTTAAGATATCTTTTGGTTATCATTCAAACCTTCTGGACACTTCATGTGTTTAAAAAAGTACACGATGTTTATAACAAGGAACCCTTTCAATACTCAAGACAACATCTTCCCTTGTCACATTTTCACCTGTGCAGCTTCTAGATTGGTTTCAACCATTAGTTTTTCTAATCCTTGTTCTCTTACAAGCTTAGTAATCTAAATTTTGATATTAAACTCTTGCACTTGATTGATCCATCTACATCTTCTCCCTATCACCTCTGTCTTCCTAAAACTATCCTTTACTACTACATTGGGAAGATAAGCTATCACTTCTTCTCAAACTAGTTATGGTCTAAATGATTTTACTTCTTTGACCAACGCATATGCCTGATTTTAGTAATATCGTATTTAAGTTCAGAATTTTGTAAATACTTTCTAAAGTAAGCAATAGGTTTCTCATGGCCTTCCTCATTTTTTTGCAATATGACAGAAACAATGATGTGAAAGGAGACAAAAGAAAAGATCTGTAATGGTTTAGAAAAATTAGGAGACTTCAATAGAGGGGCGTCTTTAATTGCCATTTTCATATCCACAAAAGTATCAAGTTATTTTGGTGTCCAATCTAATTTCTCACCTTTCTTCAACATTTTAGAAATTGGTTTAACAATTTCTGCAAAGTTTGAAATAAATCTCCTCACAAAGTTGATTTGTCCAAAGACTAACTGAATGGATTTTACTATTTTGGGAATGGGAATCTTGTCGATGGAACTAACTCTCTCAAGATCAATTTTCACTCCTTCCTTAGATACTATATGCCCTAATAGCTTTCCCTCAGTGACACCAAAATGACATTTCTTTGGGTTCAAAGATATCCCATACTCCAAATCTCTTAAGAATATTTTCTTCAAATGATTACAGTGGTCCTTAAATTTCATGGAATATAGAGTAAGATCATCTTGATACACTACCATGATCACATCAATTAATTCTAAAAATTCCACATCCATGTCCCTCTAAAAAGTATCTCTAACATTAGTCAGACCAAAAGGCACTCTTACATACACATATGTGCCCCAAGGTGTAGTGAATGTTGTCTTTTATTGTTTAGAATCCTTCACCTTGACCCGATTGTAACCTGAGAAACCATCCATCATTGATATTAACTCACATCCAGTCACCTTCTACAATAGGGCCTCCGTGTTTGGTAAAACATAATTATCCTTTAAAGAGGAGATGTTCAAACTCCTGAAATCATGACATAGTCGAACATTCTCCATTCTTTTTTCTAACTGGTAACAAGTTAGACACCCAATTTGAATGTTTAATAGGTTTAATTATTCCAGCATCTCTTAGCTTCATGAGTTACTCTTGATTCTTAGGGGAAAGGATAGTATTTATGGGTCTTTGTCTTTGTTTGAAAGGTTTGGCATCAGGTTTCAAAGGGATCTCATGTTGAAATAAGTCTTCTATATATGCCTTTAGATTATCATATGATCAAAGTGAGCACATTTCTGTATTTTATTAGTAGTGCTATCATATTTTCCCTTATCTTTGGAGTGAACCTTTCTCCAACATATACATCCTGAGGAGAATTTTTTGTCCCCAAATTAATTTTTAAACATCCTCCTCTTTTATTGGTGTTGTTTTCATGTCAACTTTTTCATATTTTTCAAATGCTCTTTCTAGAGCTAATAGCCCCTTGGGAATTTTAGTTGTCTTCAACTGCACTACTTCTTTCCCAAAAATAGTCTCGTTTCCATTAATTTCCTCCACATGTGCACTAAAGTCTATTTCCTGGGATTCATATTGATCTTCACAATGTAATAATTACAGCAAGTCATCATCATCCTCAAAGAATTTCTAGTTGCAAACACTATCATGGACAGATGGTTTATTTTTTATTTCAACTTTTGATATGCCACTTAATGTTGCATCATTTTCCTTGAGAGAAATATTAGCTAAAAAAATATTCCATGATTCTCTTTGAGAAATCAATCAAATCCACTAAAAAATTGGTGAATAATTCAATCATGTCACAAACTTCATTAATATACCATTTTGGTCTTGTATTCTTGGTGATGTATTTAGATCTTATTTGTGAAACAATTAATTTTGAATCTCCATGCACACTAAGTAGCTTAATCCCATGTTTTTAGGCTAGATATAAAACTAAAAGGAGGGCTTCATATTCTACCATGTTATTAACACATTCAAATGTCAAGAGAAGGGAATACTTAAATGTCTTCCCCTCTAATGATATGAATATTATTCCTTCTCCATTTCCCTCTTTGTTTCATGCTCCATCAAATAACATCTTCCATATTTGATCTTGTCTCTTCTAAGCATGAGTGTGGATAGGCTCAGTGTTCTTTAATTTAGGCTTTGTTAATTGGACTGTGAATTTTTCTAAATCAATGTGACAAAATCAGGTCATTTGATTAGGCTCCATATCTTCAGTTATGTAAGATGACATAGGTTCTCTCTCAACATTGACCTCCTTTCCATTCTCTATTATTGTAGCATATGGTAAATCTAATTGGGCATGGCCCCCTACTATGCTTGACCATTGTCTAGACAACAACATTCCATAATTTGGAGGGACATCAACCACATTGATGTTATTTTTTGTATGAGGCTTCAGGGTAAGTAGCTATCTTTAATTCTACATCATTCATGATACCTACAACTGGTGTTAGGAATAGAAGACCAATATCTTACAGTTAAATGTAGATACAATCAATGAAATAGAGAAATAAAACACAAATAGAAATAAGGCACAAATAATTTAACGTGGTTCACCCAATCTTGGGCTACATCAACCAATCAAAGAGTCCACTATTATTATCCAATAATTTCAACTGATTACAACTACTAATCCCTTGTAGCTTAATATCACTGCAAATGCTACAATACCTCTTCACTCTAGCAAGCCATAACACTAATACTATTTTTATTATAGAAAAACCCTAACCCTAAAGATTTCTTGACAAGTTAACCTAGGGAAATGATTGATGAGTTAACCTAGGGAAATGCTTAATGATTTAACCCAAAAAATGCTTGATGAGTTAACGTCCACCAAACAAAGAGTCCAATATTATTATCCAGTAATTTCAACCATTTACAACTAGTGATCCTTGCAACTCAATAGTTCTATAAATGCTACAATACCTCTTCACTCTAGCATGCCATAACCCTAATACCATTTTTATTATAGAAAACCCTAACCCTAAAAATTTCTTTACAAGTTAACCTAGGGAAATTATTGATGTGCTAATGCAAAAAATGCTCGATGGGTTAATAAAACCCCACAAATTGTAGAAAAGTGTACAATAGTTTCTTGATCAGTCACCACAAACCAACAACTGGGACATATCTATTGTCCATATCATAGCACTTGATATAGGTTATGTCATCCCATAGTCCCAACTCCTTCATCGCCTCAAAATGCATAATGTTAAGAGTTGCTCCAGAGTCAATCATACAATTTTTTACCAGCCTATTACTTATTAACATTGTTAGGTAAAAAGGATCTACTTGGGAGGGATTCTTAGTTATTTTAGTACCCAAGTATACTACAGGCATTATTTCTTCTTCTTGTTTACTTGTTGCATGGATCTCATGTTTTTGTCCCTTTCTTTTCTCTTTAGGAACACTTGACAACATCTTTATAATTTTCTCTGTATATTGAAGAAACCTCATCATCTCCAACAAAGGGACAAAAACCTTCATCTTTGACAGATCATTTGTAATATCAAATGATGATGTATTTGAAACTTGTTTGGGCTTCACCAATTTATTTCTTTATGAAGTCTCATTTCTAGGCGATTTTACAAGTTTACTACTATCAACTTTTGGTTTGACTATGGTTGTCTTAGGTTACCTATTGGTTGCGGTGGATGGCCCTTTCTATTTTAGATTATTTTCTTTTACAAAAATTTCAACAAACTTGCCTTGATCTGAATTTATAACTTTATTCCTGAATTTATAATTACTCCTAGCCTGGGCTACAACTGCAACAATCAACACTCTTCTTTCTCCCTTTTTAAGTCTTCTCAAATTAGGGATATTATATTCTCATTGATTTGAAAACACCTACTTCATATAGCATTGTTTATTGTATCTTTAATAATCCACATTGAACACATAACCATTTTCTAATGAATCATATTCATCTACTTCATCAAAGGGTTCAACTGATAGTGGATTAATTGACTTATCAGGGTCATACTCATCATATTATTCATTTTCTTCCTAAATTTTTTTAGCTATACTACATTGAAGTGGGGAATATGGTAAAGTTTTTAGTAATAACTGAGAGGGGGGGGGGTGAATCAATGGCCTCAATAATTAATCCTTAAAACTTATAACCACAAATTATGTCTCTAGTTATCTTTTGTCCTACAAGATGAATGCCTTGAAATACTTATATCAATTTTCTACTTGTCGAATTGCTTTGTAAATCTCTCTTGTGTAAGATTACCGATAAGCATTCAACTATTTACCGAAACATAGTAAATATGCAAAGTATACCGATAAATCTAGAATTGCATATGTGAAATGTAAAACAGTAAAGTAATGTAACATAAACACATAACACATAGATTTTTAACGTAGAAACCCTATTAAGGGAAAAACCATTGGGATCGGAACCCCAAATTTTCACTCTTCTGAAGTGAGCTCTTTTAGGACCCAACCCTGTTAAAGGTTACAAACACACTGTTAGGTGTGACCTTGTTAGAGGATTTAAAAGATAGTTTGTCACCTAATATCTGGCATCTAATGCTACCATCCTTGATCAAACACTCACTTGGCTTGTCAATAGGTATCAAACATATCCAATGCTACTTTCATGATCAAACTGTTTGATACTCCTTGGGATGTATCTCAATTGTAGAAGACTTTTAAGTGCTACTCTGTTAAGAGACTTGATGCTTCAATGGTTAAAATGAAACACTAATGATCTGTTCATACATATAACTCAATTACAAATTTTTAGATCTATTGTAAGTGCATTACCTCTCTGATCAATATAATCAATTCTATACCTTTTCTCCACATTGTTCTGCTCTATGATCTTGTCTCACTATCCGTCGGTGTCTGCAGAATCTAGCTCTTTCTTTAGCTTGATTGATCAGGTCTGAATGAAGACTTTCTTCTTCTTCAAAATCTCTTTAGCATCTTCCCTCTTTTCTCTTTTTCACCCCACACACCCATTCATAATGAATTGAGTTTGTCTCTTTATAGACATGTTTTACCTTTTCTTGGCTTTCTTCATTCTTGGTGTGATCCACAATTCTCACCAATAGATTTAAAGCAAACTCCAGTTTTATCTCAAAGAGATCTTCTTGCCAATTAGACAAATCAGATTTAAATCAATTACTTATCTTTGGATTTATCTAGATGATTAAAATAGTGATAAGTATCCATTAAGTCTATTTATAGCTTCTTGATAGCTAAGCATTTTGTCATTTCTAAACTCTTTGTTCTTTCAGTCAACACTTTAGTTAGTCATCGATGATAACTGACTATTCTGTCAGTGTGACTTCAGTTGTCATCAGGATCTTCATCCTTGTCTTTTTCGTCAGGCAACACTGAAATTCTTTCCATTGGGTTACTCTATGTTTTTCTTGTCAGGCAACATTGTAACTCTGCTTGTTGGTAATGTTGTGCATTAGCTCATTGGGTAACACTATGACTCTGCTCTTTTACTCTGACTGTCGGTGTGCTCTTCGTCGGTGTATATAGTCACTTTGTGAATAATTGACTTGTATGCATTACTAATAGCATAGCCTTGATTCATTAGTTCTTTGAAGCCTTTGGTAGTATTTCCATGACCATGCAGATTATATCAAGTTGACATCAATGACAATATAATACATTAAATGACTAAATGCCTTGCATGATCATCAACTTAACATCTTCAAACATTCAATCAGTTACATGTCATCAATCTCTCCCTTTGCCATTGATGGAAACAAACTACATTATCATACTATACTATTACTAATACAATATTAAATATATAGTTTCATCAAGCTTTCCTAATGTAACTAATTACAAATGTCTGGCTTTCGGTAAGCTCAAATAGATTTGATTTGATTCTTGCATATTTTCATCTATCTTCAATCCCTTCACTAGATAGATGTAGAATATTTATTTCTCTTATGTGTTGTGTTCTCCTTCTGTCTCAAACTCTCTCCCTTTGACTATTCTTTGTTCTTTTGATGTCTCTTGTCAACAATTCTCTTCCTTTGTGTGTACTCTCCCTTTCTTGTTACATCTCTCCCTTTGGATACTTCGATGGATATGATCTCTCCCCTGAGTTGATAATGGATATAATCTCTCCTTTTTATTAGTATGATAATGATATATCTCTCTCCCTTTGAAAACAATGCCAAACAATCATCTTTGTCAAACAAGCTTTTGAAAGTGATGCCAAACGGATCATTTCTATCCATAATATATTCCTTGAATTTCCCAATCCATCGGTAATAACTCTGGTGCTTGGAGTAGATAAATACCTGTTGTGTATAGATGTATCTTTGAAGTCCATCTCTCTGTTTGCATCAACATGAATGATATTCTAATAATATGTAGGCTGATGAAGCCTTCTAGTCATCTTACTGACTAGTAGACAAGGGTCTGACCCCTAGTCTCTTTCTTAAGTATTCAAATGCATCCTTGGGTAGTCGCTTGGTGAAGATATTGGCGAATTATTCCTTTGATTGCACATACTCAATTATCACCTCCTTTTCCTGAACTTGTTCTCTTAAATAATGATACTTGATGGCAATATGCTTTGTTTTTGCATGCATGACTAGATTCTTGGAAATGTTTATTGCACTTGTATTATCACAATAGATAATTACTGGTTCTAAAATTTTCATATGCATACCTTCTAGTAACTATTTGATCCATGCAATATTTGAGCAATTTGTAGAAGCAACAACATACTCTGCTTCTACAGTAGACTGAGAGATGCATCCTTGCTTCTTGCTGATCCATGTGACAAGTATGTCACCCATAAAGAATGCTCCTCCAGTTGTGCTCTTCCGATCATCAATATTTCCAGCCCAATCAGCGTCGGTAAAGACCTTTAGTTCAAATTTTCCTTCTCTTCTATACCATAAGCCATATTCCTTAGTATTCTTCAGATATCTTAGAATTCTTTTCACAGGAGTCATATGTGATTCACTCAGATTAGTAGAAAATCTTGCAACTATTCCTACTGCGTGTGCGATATCTGGTCTAGTGTGTACACCATACATGAGTTTTCCAATCATTGATCTGTACAAAGTCTGATTTACCTCTGATGGCTTTTCCTCCTTTGTCATCTTACCTCTAGTTGCCATTGGTGTTCCAACTGGTTTGGATTCTTCTATCTTGAATATTTTTAGTACTTCTTTGATGTATTTGGATTGTGTAATGAAAAATACCTTCATCTTGTTGCATGATCTGTAGACCAAGAAAGAACTTGATCTCTCCAAACATAGACATATCAAACTCTTTGCTCATTTCCTTTGCAAATGATTTTCATAGTATATCATTGCCTCCAAATATGATGTCATCAACAAATATCTCAGCAATCAAAATGTTAGCATCAGTATCTTCCTTCAAATAAAGAGTATTGTTTTCACTAGTCCTTACAAATCCAATACTTATAAGATAGGAATGAAGTATTTCATAACATGCTTGGGGTGCTTGTTTCAATCCATACAAGGCTTTGTGTAGTCTACAAACCATGTCCCTCTTGTCTGGATCAACAAACCCTTCTGGTTGTTCAATGTATACCTGTTCTTCAAGTATTCCATTCAGGAATGCAAACTTGAAATCCATTTGGTATACCTTAAAGCCTTTATATGAAACATAAGAAATATATTCTCACTCCTTCTATCCTAGTAATGGGTGAAAAGGTCTCTCCATAGTCAATCCCTTCTTCTTATACATACCCCTTGCATACTAGTCTTTCTTTATTTCTTGTGACTTCTCCATTCTCATTCAGTTTATTCCTAAATATCCATTTTGTACCGATGACATTCTTGTCATCTAGTCTCAGTACAAGTGCCCATGTCTTATTTTTCTCTATCTTCTCAATCTCTTCATTCACAACACTTATCCATTCATCATTATCAAGTGCAGCATTGACAGATTTTAACTCATAATCACAAATAAGACATCTTGTATTTAGAGACTTACTTATGACTCTCATACTAGCCTTCTTGTCTCCAATGATCTAGTTTTGTGGATGGTTCCTTCTGACATATCTGGAAAGTATAGGTTCATCTCTTTGTCTATTAACTTGATCATCATTTTGTCCTTCATTTTGTTCTCCATCACTTTGTGCATCATCTTGAGCAATATTCTGATCGGTATTTGCAGCCTAATGCTCTGGTGCAATGATCTGTTGCTCGGGAGCTCTACATTGTTGATAAGGTAGATTTTTAGGTTCCTCATTGTAAGAAAACCTATTGTAGTGCTCTGGTTCTTTTGTGATTTCCTTTTCATTCTTCTCTACAAATTAATCTATCTTTAAATTTTCACTTTCAACAATTTTGTTAGAGGCTTTATTTAAACATTTATAAGCCTTGCTCTTGGTAAAATACCCTAGAAAGATTCCTTCATCACTCTTGTAGTCAATTTTTCCATTTCTATCATCTTTTAAGATATAACATTGACTACCAAAAATTTTGAAGTAACTCACATTGGGTGTATATCCATACCAAATCTCATAAGGTGTCTTTCTTCAATTGTACTCTATTCAATGTGTAAATAGCAGTACTGAAAGCTTCTCTCCAGAAGATTTGGGTGATGCCTTTTTCTATCATCAGTTTCCTTGCACAATCAACTATGGATCTATTCCTTCTTTTAGCAATTCCATTTTTTTGTGGTGTTCTTGGTGCAGAGACCTGTCTTCTGATTCCATGCTCATTAAGAAAGTTAGAGAATTCATCTAAAATAAATTCCCCTCCTCTATCTGACCTTAAGAATTTCAATTCTTTACCACTTTGTTTTTCAACCATTTCCTTATACCATTTAAACATCTTAAATGCTCCTGATTTATATTTTAGAAACATTACTGTCATCATTCTAGAGTAATCATCAACAAAGAGAATAAAATATCTATCTTCATAATAATTATTTGTTCTCATAGGTCCACATAAACTAGTATGGACTATTTCTAGAATGGCATTAGATGTATGGGTTTTTCTTTTGAAGCTAGACTTTGTCATCTTACCTTTTTGACAATTCTTACACATGATGTTGTTGGGCTTGGTCATCGTCGGTAAGCCTCTGACATATCTCTTTTTGATAATCTTTATCATGTTTTCAAAGTTCACATGACACAATCTTTTGTGCCACAACCATATGTCTTTGTTTGTAGAAATCAAACAAGTGGTGTCAGTATCATTCAGATAGAATAAGTTGCCTTTTGTCTGCTCACCAGTACCAATCAAATTTCCTGATTTATTGAAGATCTTTGCCTTCTTATTTTCAAATGCTACTCTGTGACCTAAATTACTCAACTGAGAAACACTCAATAGATTATAATTCAATCCATTTACCCAATAAGCATTTTCACATTTTATATGGTTATTCAACATTATGGTTCCTCTACCTTCAACTAGACAAGGTGTGTCATTACCCATTCTTTCTGAACCAACTTTATAGTATTCAAAAGTCTCAAACTTGTGCTTATCACCGATCATATGGTGAGTGCAGCCACTATCTATGATCCAGACATCATTTTTACTAACTTTAGATATGAGTGCAGTTTCTACCTACCTTTCTCCATCATCATCTGAATCATCTTTTACTACCACAAACACCATCTTGATGTCTTCCTCAGATTTGGTGTCAGTGTCATCATCTTTTCATTTTTCTAGGTAACTGGCCTTCTTTCATTTGTCCTTGTAGTCTCAGGTATCTCTTCTTTTTGATTGTCGGTAGCTTTTGTAATCACCTATGTTAGACTTCTTTTCAAATGATCTGTCATTACTTCTGTCATCTTTTCTTCTATTAGGACATCTTGCAGAAAAGTGTCCAATCTCTTTACAATTAAAACAAACAAGTGGCAATTTACCTTTGCCTCTATGCATTCTTCTTTCCATAAGTGCTTCAATTTCATAAAGATCTTCTTCTTCACTTTCACTATCACTGTCTTTTATCATAGTGTGTTTATGACTTGATTTACTTATTGTCAAACAAGATTTGAATACAGACTCTATGTTTGGTAAGACACTATTATCAAAATTGTTCATCTCAAATGAAATTAGTCTTCCAATCAAATTGTCTAGAGTAACATTGCTATTTTCTACTGCTCTCTTTTCTTGAATGGAAGATACTCTAATAGCATAAGTAGGCAGTAAGGTTCTTAGAATTTTACTTACCATTGTATCTTCTTCTAGTACACCTCCAACTCCTTGGATAACATTGACTACCTCTTTGATTCATGTTCTATACTGTGTGATGTTTTCACATTATTTAATTTTGAGATCATCAAACTTTCCTCTAAGACTTTCTACCTTGGCTCTCAAAACATTCTTTTCACCACCATGTACAAGCATCAATTTGTCCCACATCTGCTTTGATGTCTTGTAGGTTTTGACAACTTCAAATTCAGCATCGGAGAGTGAGGAAGCAAGCTCTATCATCATTCAGTTGTGTTCATGCTTCTCTCTCATTTGTTCAACTATTGGTGCTCATGTGGGAAACACATATTTAGTATCTAAGTATTGAGTAACATCATTTCCAATACCTGATAAGTGGAGTCTTATTCTGCTCTGCCATGAAGCAAAATTATCTTTTTTCAACTTGGGCACATCTCATCTATTCATCTTGTGATCTTTAGCTTAGGTCTTGAAACATTCCTTCTAAGCACACAAGCTCTGATACCAATTGTTAGTAATAACTGAGGGGGGGTGAATCAGTGGCCTCAATAATTAATCCTTAAAACTTATAACCACAAATTATGTCTCTAGTTATCTTTTGTCCTACAAGATGAATGCCTTGAAATACTTATATCAATTTTCTACTTGTTGGATTGCTTTGTAAATCTCTCTTTTGTATGATTACTGATAAGCAGTCAACTATTTACCAAAACATAGTAAATATGCATAGTATACTGATAAATCCAGAATTGCATATGTGAAATGTAAAACAGTAAAGTAATGAAACATAAATACATAACACATGTATTTTTAACATGGAAACCCTGTTAAGGGAAAAGCCACTGGGACCGGTACCACAAATTTTCACTCTTCTGAAGTGAGCTCTGTTAGGAGCCAACATGTTAAAGGTTACAAACACACTGTTAGGTGTGACCTTATTAGAGGATTTAAAAGATAGTTTGTCACCTAGTATCTGGCATCTAATGCTACCATCCTTGATCAAACACTCACTTGGCCTGTTAATAGGTATCAGGCATATTCAATGCTACTTTCATGATCAAACATTTTTATACTCCTCGGGATGTATCTCAATTGTAGAAGAATTTTAAGTCCTTCTTGATTAAGAGAATTGATGCTTCAATGGTTAAACTGAAACACTAATGATCTATTCATACATACAAGTCAATTGCATATTTTTAGATCTATTGTAAGTGCATTACTTCTCTGATCAATATAATCAATTCTATACCTTTGCTCCACACTGTTCTGCTCTATGATGTTGTCTCACTATCCGTCGGTGTCTGCAGAATCTAGCTCTTTCTTTAGCTTGATTGATCAGGTCTGAATGAATACTTTTGTATTCTTTAGAATCTCTTTAGCATCTTCCCTCTTTTCTCTTTTTCACTGCACACACCCATTCATAATGAATTGGGGTTGTCTCTTTATAGACATGTTTTACCTTTTATTGGCTTTCTTGATTCTTGGCGTGATCCACAATTATTGCAAATAGATTTAAAGCAAACTCCAGTTTTATCTCAAACATATTTTCTTGCCAACTAGACAAATCAGCTTTAAATCAATTACTTATCTCCGGCTTTATCTGTATGATTAAAACAATTATAAGTATCCGTTAAGTCTATTTATAGCTTCTTGACAGCTAATCATTTTGTCATTTCTAAACTCTTTGTTCTGTCAGTCAACACATCAGTTATTCATTGGTGATAACTAATTGTTCTATCGGTGTGACTTCAGTTGTCATCGGGATCTTCGTCCTTGTCTTTTCTATCAGGCAACACTGAAATTATTTCTGTCAGTTTACTCTGTGTTTTTCTCATCGGGAAACACTGTAACTCTACTCATCGGTAATATTGTGCATTAGCTTGTCGGGTAACACTATGACTCTACTCTTTTACTCTAACCGTTGGTGTGCACTCCGTCGGTGTATATAGTCACTTTGTGAATACTTTAATTGTATGCATTACTGATAGCATAGCCTTGATTCATCGGCTCTTTGAAGGCTTTGGTAGTATTTCTATGACCATACAGATTATATCAAGTTGACATCAATGAAAATACAATACATTAAATGATTTAATTCCTTGCATGATCATCAACTTAACATCTTTAAACATTCAATCAGTTACATGTCATCAAAAGTATATGGCATACACCACAGACTCTATTCTGCAATATGGTTCCCTCTATTAAGTGGATCATGTGTATCCTTATTGGAATCTTTGATTTTCCATCCTTTCAATTTGTGTTGTATGGCATGTCATGTAATCTTTGCCTATATTTTTTGTGTAATTGAGGCTTTTCTACCCTAGAAACCTTTAGTGATAGATCTTTTAAAGCTTTCATGAGATTTTCAAACTTATCTTCTTGTTTATTTTTCTTGGGTACCTTGGGGTTATGTAATTTGACATCGTCTCTTCTTCCAACTTTACCTATTTCTTTCTGATTATTCTCTATTTTGACTACTATTTTGCATGCATTATGTAGTGTAGTTGGATTTCTAAATCTAATTTCATATTTAGTATTTCTTTAAAAGGCATATATGTAAAACATTAAGAAAACTTGATCAATGAGATTTGTATGTATAGGGACTATATTTAACAATTTATGAAATCTTTTGTTAAATTCTAACATTGATTCATTATATTTCTTCTTCACATTTGTCAACTCATGCAATGAAAATGAAGGATTATTATGGTCCCCATATTCTTCCAAGAAGACACTTCTAAACTCTCACTAACTACTAATTGATGCCTCAGGTAATCCTTTATACCATTCTCTTGCATGACCAATCAAATATTGCATGAAGAGATTCATATACACATCCTCATCTACACATCAAAATTGTCCATGGTGTTTTCAAAATATCTCACATGATTCTCTCTTGTTTCAGTATTTTTACCACTGAATTTGGGGATAAAATCGCTTAGTTAGTTTGTTATCTCATTAGGATACCCTGCTATCCTAGTAAAACCCAATTGCTTGTACCTATCCACATTTATTGGTCCTCTTGCAAATGCATTTTGCATATACTAATGTTCTTAACTATGAAGGTTGTATTGACTTTGTCCCATGGCATTATTTTGTTGATTATAGAAAGGATTATGTTGATACTGGGACTGATAATGTGGAAAGCATGGTTGGTCATTTAGGTAAAATTGTGGTTGTCCATGATGGTAACCTTGCTGAAAAGTATTATAAGGGTTAAACTGATGTTGAGGGCCTCTGAGATATATATTGTTTTGATCATACAAGGGATTGAAGTGATTTATATTAAAACCCTAGTTATTTCCATTTATAGGAGGGAATCTATTTTTCCTTGGTATTTCAACATTTTCATTTCTATCTCCACCAAATCCTTGAGCATTATGTTTCAATTAAGCATTTTCATTATGTATTTTCTCACCTTGATCTCCTGGTAAGAACAGATTGGATGTAATTTTTATGGCCTCATCGACTAATATAACATATTTCCTATCTTAGATTTGTGTACTAAATCATACTATAAGACCATAAAAAGGGTTAGAATGCATATTAAGGCAACCAAAAAACCTTTAAAAACATGCAAACCAATCTAATCTACCATTAAAGCCATTAAATGAAAATATGCATAAAATAAACATAAAACTCAAACACCCCCTTCAAATGATGCTCCAATATTCTCCATTGAATGGATTTGATGTAGCTCTTTTTCAATGATGAAATGAACAAATATTTGAAAGCCAAAAGTGATATCAAGAGTACTAAGAGATAGTGGTTAACCAAAAGAAGACAAAATGAGCTCAATTTATAGGAGATGAGAGTTGAAATTGAAAAATTAGCAATTGAATGTGAAAATTGGAAATTTGCAAGGTTTATAACACTTGTTAAAAAGGAGATGGAAATATGTCATAATTATCACACAATGGAGGCTAAATTAGTGCATGGAAAGGTGTAAGAAAGGTGGAAGGGAAGCTGTAAGAGATGAAGCTAGTTAATAGGAAATGGAGGCTAGAAAATTAGAAGGGGATAGGTGAGGTGGATTTATGAGGTTTAAATAAATTAAGAATTCAATATTCCTCACAAAATGCAATTAACATTTATGACATTCAAAATTCCATAAATTAGGAAGTTAGCCAATTAATTAATTGTGGAGACTTAGGATAAGGAATGAATAAATATAATTTATTCATAAAAGATAGGGATAAACCATAGGTCATTCATCGCAAGAGGAAAAATTAGCAAATCATTGGCCAAATCAAAAGAATTAATGTGCAATTGAGTTGATTTTGATGATATTGATAAATTTTAGGATAGTTCGGAGGATGATATAGAAAAAGATGAGGCATTGATGAACTTGGACAATGTTCTCAAATAATGATGTATGAAAATGATTGAATAGTGTAAATGAACTTGGATGATGTCAGAGGAATGATAAGGAAAAGGAAACACTAATGAACTTGGACAATGCTCCCGAAATAATAATGATATGAAATAGCATCGATGATCTTGGACAATGCTATTGAATTAATGATGATGGACTAATGGTGATAGCATCGATGAACTTGGAAAACGCTATCAAATGATGATGAAAAGAGATGAGGCATTGATGAGCTTTGAAAATACCATAGGATTATAAATTTGGATTAATGATGACAAGATTGACCAGATTTGAAAAGGACTTGATCGATTAGAAAGTGATTTAAATAGGCATCAGTGATCTTAGACAATGCCCTAGTATGGTTAGGATGAGTTTAAAATGATATTTGACGGATTAGGAAGAGAATATGACTGATTTGAATTGATTTAGGATTATTTTATATGGTTTAGGATTGTTTAGGATCAAATAGAATTGGTTTAGTAAGATTTAGGATTGATCGAGATCAATTATGATCAATTAGGAAATGATCAATTCGGCCAAGAGGACAAAAATATTAGCACTTAATTGAATAATTCATAATATTCAATTAACGTTGAAAGACACAATGTTGTCATATAATAAATACCATATGCATAACATAGAGGAATAATTAGAGCACAAAACAACGTTTCAAATGTAATGCCAAAATTTTAAACATGTAGACTAGCAAGATCAAACCATTTTTCAGCGTCTACATTTTGCCCATTTTTTATACAATGCAATTGTGAGTGTTGTGTCAAATAATTTTGAATAAAATTGTATTAAAAAATTCCCTAGTGATAATGGGATGCATGGGTTCCCCCTCAAGATATGGACCAAAAAATGCAAGTGATAGGTCAATTTGTGACAATGACGAGATGTATCCATAGCAATGAACGGATAAAAATCAGAGGTCAAACGCAAAAGTTATGAGGCTCAAATTGAAAAAAGTATCATGAAAAACAAAAGAGGAAAGGGTTACACATCCATCTACACAACCAAGAGGCTATAAAAAGGCTTCGAGAGGGATTTGAGGTCATTTTCACTCTCACTTTTTGAAGAATTTGAGCTTTGGAACTAGGAGAATGGATTGCGTGCTAGGAGAGAATCAGTGTGGGGAATGAGTGTGCATCTACTAATGACTAGAGTATGCAATACCAGAGGTGAGTACATCTGAGTCTCTTAGTCATTTCAAGGTTTTTCACGCATTTCTAGGTGTTTAGGGATAAAAAAATAGGGTCAAAAGTGGGTCAAGGAAAGTTTGACTTCCCACACATGCCAAGTATGTATAAAATGATCCCAAGTGCACAAAAATGCACTTGGCATGCCAAGTGCGGCCCTGGCTGCACTTGGTTGGCCAATTTTTGCAGTTGGTTAAGGGAATCTACAAATCAGGTCAAACAAGCTCTGGAGGGTCTTAAACCTTCCTAATGTGTGCTAAAAAGGTGTCACACTTCTATGAGTCATTCCATCCAAGATTGCTCAAGAATGAGGTCTCAATTATCGAATCATAGCTCCCTAGTCATGGAGTGCAAAGGTTTGCGATGGAGGCCCTCAGATTGACCTAGTTGTGCCTATGCAAGTACACCATAAAATAAGAGATTCAACGCAAATGACAACTATTCTATATGATTGCAATGCATGAAAGGAAATTAATCTAAACGATAACAGTGCAAGATTAATCTATGAAAGGAAATATGAATTTAATCTAATATGAATCTAATCTACATGAATAGCCATGGATGCAAGAAGAAGAAGACAAGAAGAGAGAAGTTGCAATATCCAAGCTCAAGTGCTCAAATTCTCCTGCAAAATTGCTCTCCAAACCTGGAGCATAACAATAGCATAAAATCTTGATTATCAAATGAGAAGAAGAGGTTTCCTTTTAAAGAGCAATGGACGGTAGATAGTAAGAGGCAAAAATCAAAGGCTATGATTAATAGGCAAAATGCCCACCACTTAGGAAGATGTGAAGAAAAAGGGATTTTTATTTAATTTATTTCCATTTTCAACAAAGGAATTTAAGTGGGGGTTTTTATTTATTTAATTAAAAGAGGGGTTTTCTTTTAATTAAATAAATTAGAAGAATTTAATTTAATTAAATGGGAGGAATTTAATTTAATTAAATAAGATGAATTTTATTTAATTAAAAGGGAGAAATTTAATTTAATTAAATAAGATGAATTTTATTTAATTAAAAGGGAGATTAAATCTTTTAATTAAATAAAAATGATCAAACCTTAGGAAATATTGAAATAATTGAACTAATTACAATTTGATCAAGGAAATTGATTTGAATTGAAAATGTTCCAAACCATTGATTCAGGAAATTGATAAAATGATAAATGGGGCCCACAGTCTAGGCGACCATTTTAGGGTGCATAAACCTAAATGTTCCTAAACAGGTCAAAACCCTAGGATAGGTCCAAAAATAGGTCAAAGTTGGTTAAAAATGGTTAGATTTGTTCAAAAGGAACATAAAGT
The DNA here is from genome assembly GCA_018584345.1 of Thuja plicata. Taxonomy (NCBI): domain Eukaryota; kingdom Viridiplantae; phylum Streptophyta; class Pinopsida; order Cupressales; family Cupressaceae; genus Thuja; species Thuja plicata. Next base: position 377,098 of record MU224222.1, read on the forward strand.
ACATAAATTTGACCAAAGTTGCATGGTAATCACATGAGGAGCTAGCGTTGCTGCAGACATGGGAGAGTAGACTGACGTGTCTTGACGTATGACATAGGTTGAGTAGTCATAAGAAATAGATCCTAGCCTCATTAGGATTGTACTATATCACATACATCCCCAAGATTAGGGAAAACCAAGGACTAATCATAGGGCTAGCGGAGCGATGGTACTCAGAGATGAGTTTGTTCCACTTTCTAACCGAGGAGGCGACAGTGACATTGGAGGATGTATGACACATCATCAGGCTACCGATACATGGAGAGATTGTAGAGTACAACCCCACAATAGGGAGGTTAGCATTGCATTGGATTTTTGATAGCAATGATGAGTATCTGAACATCAAGGACTACGAGATCAGATGGGAGACTGTAGCTAGACAACATGACCGACTGGTGGTAGTTATATGTTGTGTGATCGCAGGATTACTAGTACCAGATAAATAAGGTCTTGGATTCCCTATTGGTTGGGGGAGAGTACTTGAGCACAAAATAATGGATGGGATAGTATTTGCATGGGGACCCTTCATTCTAGCTATGAAACACTACCATCTCCATCAGGTAGCCTATAGAGGAGGGTTATCGATCAGCAATGGGATCACATTGCTGCAAGTTTTGGCCTATGAGCATATAGCTATATTATGGCCTATTATAGAGAGATTTATGATGCCAGATATGCCATATGTGTATTTCTATCATGGAGCACTCACTCAAGGGCCACTAGGATACGCACTACACTTCAAACATGAGATGGATACACTCAGAGATTTCTCATGGTGACCATACACAGATTGTCCTAGATGGGATAACAATAGAGAGAATTTACCATATTACAGGCATGAGAGGTTCCTCATTGGGTGGACCATCATAGGACATGTGGTGGTCAAGATACAGCTTCCAGAGAGACTGAGCTAACAGTTTGGAAAGAGTCAGGGATAGCCAACAGGAATGGCACTATTTGCATGGTTAAGAGGTGAGGTCAGGTCATGGGGTGCACTACTTAGGCCACAAGTAGGTTATGCAGAGTTTGAGTAGATACAACCTAGGCAGTGGGGATTAGGTATTGATATCACAGATACAAGGATGACAGTTGAGTATGAAACATGTTTTTCCTAGCATAGACATGCTCCTCTAACAAATTTGGATGTACCAGTGTCGATATTGTAGGTGTTGAGGGATGACAGCATGGAGGAGGAGGATGACAAGGAGGAAAGCAGTGGTGAGGAGGAGGACGAGGAGAGCAGCACTAAGTCAAGCAGTGAGGATGGGGATGATGTTGATATTGATCCTGGTGCTATGCCTATGTAGGTAGATGAGGACAAAGAGGATCCACTATAGGATGAGGATATACAGGTGCATGATGACAGGGATGAGGCAGACATGCAGCAGAGACAGTGCAGTGTAGAGCTGACTAGCCAGATAGATTGATTGATCCTCAAGAGAGATACAGACTGAGCAGCATGGGTTATCGAGCGATCAACATGGGCTAGAGATTAGGTGACATACACAATACAGGTAGACAGATTGATAGAAAAGAGGGACGCAGTGATAGCCTCTTGAGATACAGCTTTGTCTAGAGCACAAAGAGCAGAGGAGGAGACATGATAGTTTATAAGAACCATTATAGATGTAGGTGCACGTGATATTGAAGGGATACTAGAGGATTATTGGGCAGAGTCATAGTATTGGAGGAGCATGTATGAGAGAGATCTTCCATGAGATGAGTGGGCTCTGAGTTACAGGGCTTCTTCTAGTAGATAACATTCTAGGAGGAAACAGAGCAGCAGGGGAGTGTTGGGACCGAGGGGGCCACCTAGGTCAGGTCAGATAGGACAACAGACATGAGGAGCTTCATCCTCTAGAAAAAATAGAGATTAAGAGGAATGAGAGACTAGGGGCTGACAGGGGACTTTCACTAGTAGGGGTAATTTTGATAGACATGTTATAGAGCATGAGCCTGCGGGCCTTAGTGTATACAAACGCCTTGATTTTTGTACTTTGATACTTTTCAAGATATAAATATGATATGAAGCTATTTTATGATGATTTTTCTTATGTACATGATGGATTCTTATGCTTTTACTTTCTTTTTGTATTATGATTCTTAGATATTGTGATGCATTTATTTTCTATGCAGTATATACATGTATGAGTGCAACATTTTTTTTGGAAAATGTTGTATCTTTTTGAAATGTATGGATGCAAAATACAAATGTATTTTTGGATTTTCTTGTTTATAAATGAGTGGATGTAAGATGCACATGTTTTTGGAGTTTTATTTTTTATAAATGTGTGTATGCAGGATGCACATGTTTTTGATGTACCAAAGTACTAGACTAAGGAGACTGCAAGGAATGACTGAAGAAGTGTTAGCTGAAAAAAAAAATTAGAAAACAAAATGTTAGTAAGAGGGAAGATTTTGGTTTTCACAAGTGCATTTATGTCATAAGAGCTTATTTTGATATTACAAAATGGATGTAGCACATTGTGACATAAAGAGTTAGAGCGAGAAAGAAATCCTTTTGCATAAAAAAACACAATGCAAGTAGAGGATGATCTTATCCATCCTGAAGCATATAGAAGGCATGCCCCAAAATTTTATGAGATCATCAAACATGCAGAAGACAAAGCAAAAAACTGATCATGAACCATCCCGACCACTCTCATAAGTTCAATAATATCATCGAGTAGCATAGGAACATGACCAAAATAAAATCAATAAAAGATAAAACACTCACTGAAATAATGTGAGCCAATGGCCATTCTGATCTTTTTGTTACTTGCATTAAGTGTTCTTGTTTGATAGGTTGGTTTTGATTGATTGATTGGATGATTGGACTAATAGGTTGGTTAGGTTGATTGGTTGATAGTAGCGATTGAAAGATCAAACAAGTCCAACGAAATCGAGTGTTGAGTTATGATGCTTCAGCTCACTTTTGTGAGAACATGATTTTGTTAAGCATGTGATGATGATTCTACCATTGATTTCTGCATACATGATGATCGTTCCACAAAAGAAAGACGAGTGTGAACAAATTTATTGTAGATTTTGAAGAGACTTTTCAATTTTTAAGATTTTTTAGATATTTGAATTTTTTGTGATGTTCTTTTTCTGGACTTTTCATGATTTTTTGAATTTTTTTAGGTCTTTTTACGCTTTTTAGGGATTTTGTTATGACTTTTTACAATTTTCAGAGATTTTTTCAACATCATATGTCATTTTATGGTCTTTTATTAGGATCGTATTCAATTTTTATTGATTTTTTCAAGACATTATTGGATTTTTAGCATTTTTTCATGACATTATGAATTTGTTTTTGGATTTTAGCTTCTTATTTGGATTTTTAGGGTTTTTCAGGACATTAAGATATTTAAAATTTGTTATCTCCAATCCAATAAGTGAGAAACCCCATGAATCAACCACATTCAAGGTCGTCCACCAGTTTGAATTCCAAATTAAATACAATCATTGCCAGGAATCTGCCCCCAAACAGAATATAGATGATATATAGAGGCCAAAGTTATGTACAAACTGGGTGTGCCAAGGAAAGGACAAAGAATATCAACCAGTTACAGGCCATAAAGGGACACTAGGGTTGACTCAAAGTAAAAGATATGATCAGGAAAGGACAACAGAACACCAAGTGGAATCACGATAGACGTAGGAGCAACAACTTACTACGAGTGGCGCCTGTTTGCCAGGTTTTTACCATGGTACTTTCCCAAATCACTTGTTTACTAGGTTTTCACTTGTGGATGGATTTTTTCTCTTTATTTCTACTTTTACATTCCAAGACGCCTATTTACCAGTTTTTTTATCAAGGTAACCATTTTTTCTCTTTTATACTTTTTTTTTTTTGAATTTTTTGTATTTTTTCAAAAACTTTTGCAATTTTTTGGGTATTTTATTAGGATCTTATGTATTATTTCTAGAGATGCATAATATCCACTACTTCTGCTAATGTTTCTCCCACTGGTGTTGCAAGATGATATACTCTGGACTCATTAGCTGCAGTAACTATGTAGGGTCCTTCTAAGTTTGGTTTAAATTTTCCCAGCTTCTCTCTGTGTGGTTGGGTCTTATAGTTCTTTTTCAAGACCAAATCACCGATCTCAAAGTGACGACCTCTAACTTTCTTGTTGTAGCATCATTTGAGACGGTTCTACTATGCTTGCAAGTGAAATAAGGCAGTTTTTCTTCGCTCATCTAGCATCTCAAGATTATGCAGTCAGGAGATTTTATATTGATCATTGTCAATAATGTCTTGTAGTAATACTCTCAGTGATGTAATTTCAACCTCGAGAGGTAGGATGACATCAACACCATAGACAAGAGAGTATGGAGTAGCACTAGTGGGGGTGTGTATGCTAGTTCTGTATCCCAAAGAGATGGAATTATCTATGGAGACAAGTTCAATAGAGAATCCTTCTTTATGATCACTGGATGACATGCCTTCTCAGAGCTCAAATAATTCTTTCATTGCTTCATCATTTTTGAACCAATCTAAGCTCGATGATCCTTGTTAATCCCAATCTATAAGTTTAGGGTAAACCAATATGATGTCATCATCGGTATTGCAAATGTTTTCAAAGCCAGGGGTAAGGGAAAAGATATAAATATCAGTCTCATCAAAGTTAGAGGCTTAATTTGCAAAAGGTTCAGGACTAAGATCCCATAAAATTTTGGCCCAGGGATCAGGACAGGTTTTTGGAGGGGGGTTTCGTCAACATGTTTATCCTTAATTAGTGGGTCATCAAACTCAAGAAAGACATAGTAAATCTCATAGGTACTTGAGGAACATGAATTTCCTTCCCAGTCATTAGAAATGGTATTTTCAGAATAGAGAACCTTAGATGCCTTGTGCCAACATAACAGCTGAAGTCACACACACCATCAACATGACCATTGTGTATCTTCATAGTCGTTAGCCATCGATCCTCCTTTTAGCTTGCTGAAGCTATACAAACTATCCTCACAAAATGGTCATCAGTAAATGACACATAGCACCCAAATTGATACGTAGTCCTATCGCTATGTTTTGAATATTCGCCAATATATATTTTTTATACTATAAATATTGTTTTTTATTCGCCAATATATATTTTTATACTATAAATATTGGTTTTTATTTGCCAATATATATTTTTGTAGTTCTGAAACAAAAACGCAATTTTCCAAATGAGATTTTTTTTTTCTTTCAAAAAGAAAAAAATTTCGCCAATAAAATCAATAATTTCCTCTCTAGTTTTCTAAATTTTGCCATTTTTTTACAAATTTTTTGAAGGGGGGGGGGGGGGTTCTTAAATATTACCATAATTAAGAGAAAATCACATATAAATCACTAAAAGTGACATATTTATTCCTATCTAAGAAGAGTGTAATATAGATCATAATTGCCCTCATATTATGCCTAAATCTGTGACATATACAAGCTTAGAATGGAAGATTTAATTAAAATGCAAGCTAAATGTGAATGCAAAGTTCATTTTAGTGCTCCAAATGAAAGATTATGAAATTCTAAGAATATTGAGCTAAAATGCATTAATAAATTAGGACAGTATGAGTTTGCAAAATGAAATTCTAAGAATTAGGGGCCCATTGAGCTCAAAATTCATTCCTTTTATAGAAGAATTTGAGGAATGACAGGTCAAGATTGATTTATGAAGAGAGGTGGTGATTGAATCTTTAGTGATCCATGTGAGGTGATCCAAGAAAGCATCCACATTTTTACATGAGGTCACTTTAGCATTCGAAGATCCAATTCGCAATGGTTTAAATCGAAGCCCCAAATGAGGGGGATTTATTTTTGTAGCAATAGGTTGAACAATCCCTTTCTTTTGTGAACTGAGACCATTGTAACCATCATAGCCTTTTCTTTGCATGATTGTGAACCCTGGTCCATATCTTTCAATGGGTATCGGAGTGGGTTTGGTTTCTTGTTTATCTTTATAAACCCATGTAAATGTGTTGTCATACACATGTTCTTCATGCACTCCTCCCCAACTTGTGAATGTGGTTGAGGGTTTAACTTTCAGGGTGGTCTTTGGTGGTTGTTTTTACAACAATCATGGATTTCCATAAGATTTTGGGGAAAGAGGAAGTTTCCCAATGTGAAATTCTTGAGCCATGGTATACTCTTTGCAACCATTATCTTCAATTTTCATCTTTCATTTGACCATCTTAGTGAGAGTGGATGCATCAACATACTTGGAATAATTGGTTGATGTTGCTTCAAAATTTTTAGGTACTTGTTGTGCGGGAGATTCTCTCAAATTAGCACAAAATTAAAAAGGATTAGGATCACCTAGAACAGTGATCTTAGCTCCATTGTGGAAAAAATTTAGACATTGGTGATATATGGAGGGAAATTCCTTCATGGAATGGATCTACGGCCTTTCCAAGATCATGCTATAAGAGAGGTCTAGGTCCAAGACTTGGAGAAATGTATTCTCAATAATCAGACCAATTCTGATAGGCAATACAATGACTCCTTTGGAAGGACGTTCAACGTCATCATATGATTTTATTATGATTTTCCTGGATGGATCAATATAAATTTCATTGTAACCAAGACTAGTTTCAACCTTCAAAGTGAAAATGTTAAGTCATGCTCCACCGTCTATCATGACTCATCTGACCTTACAATTATGGATAAAAACTTCAAGGTGTAGGGGATCATTATGACTGAGTCTATCTTATGGGACATCATTTTTTGAAAAGGTGACATGATGGAATGTGGAGAAGTACCCTATCATGGCCTGAAATTGGTCAGTATCAATGTCATTAGTGATGGTAGACTCTTTTACGTATTTGTTGAGGATTTCCTTGTACTAGGGAGATGTGTGCAACAAGTCAAGGATAGAAATCAGGGTTGGGGTTTTACCAAGGTGTTCAACAAGCTTGTACTCAGAAGACACTTTGGGTCTAGGTAATGCTCCAGGATTAGTAATCTTGGCATGACGAGTGGTGACTACACATTGAGGAATATCATCTCTGATAGTAAAAGTGGACACATGTGCATCTGACTCAAAAAATTAGTTTATGGTATAGTCATGGGTAGTTCGGGTATAGTTGGCATTGGTCTTTGAATTTGAATTTGAACTAGATGCTTTCCTCTTCTCAAGATCTAAAAAAGGAGTTTTAAAAATGGTGTGATCAGCATTGGAAGAACCTGTGGTAGTTTCCACTTTAATTATGCCTTGATTAATGAGATCTTGCACTACATGCTTCAATTGAAAACAAGAGTTGGTTTTGTGTCATTTGGACCGATGATAATCACAAAATTTATTTTCATCCCATTAAGGAGGTTTTACCGTTGGTTCATTTCTAATCTCAGGTACCTAAATATATATATATTTTTAGTATTTTTTGTAGCACAGAATGAAGTAGTTCACCCAATGATGTGAACTATCTCGGAGGTCTATCTTTGTTTCTCAGTGTTTGACATTGTCGACTTTGTTGTGTATTATTAGTTTCTTGTGCTTGAGGTTGAGCATGGTTTTTGAGTCACTGTATGCGTATCCATAATATTAGGCCCTTTGATACTAACCTTTTCATGTGTCATGTTGACTGTTTGTGCATCCACAGTGCCACTATTCGTGATTTTTTTATTTTGAGACCAGAATTGTGTCTTGTCACCTGAAGTGCTCGTATTGTTACTTTCTTTGTTAATCTTAAGGAATCCTTTCTAAATAAGAGCATCTTCAATATCAATTCTCTTTTTCATGAATTTTATAATGGTCCTTGGGTGTTTCATCTTTAACTCATACATCATCTCTGGCACAAGATTTTGAATGAATAAATGTATTATTTGTTCTTATGGAACATCAAAGGGACATTGACGAACCAAATTTCTCCACCATAATAGGAAGGTCATAAATGATTCTCCAAATTTTTATATAGTTGTGCACAAATCATTCAATGTAACTTCACTTGATATGTTAAACGCTAAATGAGAGATGAATTTATCTGCCAATTCCTTCCATGATCTTATATTGCCTGGTAACTTAGAATACCATTCCATTGCTTGTCCCCCAAGACATCTAGGAAAGAGTCTCATGAGATATGTGTCATCGTGATGAAATTAGATACAAGAAGTGTAAAAATCTCTAACATGATCAATTGGATTACCTTTCTCTTTGTACTTTTCAAATTTTGGTACTTCAAATTTCCTTGGGAAATGATGCATATCTATGCTCTAATCAAATGGATCAGGACATAGATCTCATTTCGTATAAAGTGTCTTCTTGTCCTTGAATTTTTTTTCATTAAGTTTCTTTTGTAGCTGTGAACCATGTCGTCATTATGTGAATAATTTATAGCTTTATCATGCGTATAAAAATGATGCCTTTGTTTGCGAACTGTTGGGCGTTGATTATGCTGATAAGTCTTATCATGAGTATCTGATTCTAATGATTTGGAAGAGATTTCTTCAGGTTGTTCCATTTTTTTCCTCAAATACTATTGAGGACCCTCCACTTATTGTTTCTTTATGGGTGGAGGTACATACTACTGATTTTGTGGCACATAGTGTTGTTGAGATACTTGTTGATACCTTGGTGCAAACTGTTGTTGTTGTGGCTTATATTGTGGCATAAACTATTGTTTTTGAGGTTGCACCATATGTTGTTATTGTTGCAAAACATATTGTTGATTTTGCTAAATATACTGTTGATGTTGGACATGATGTTTTTGTTGTTGTTGTTGAACATGCTTTTGTTGTTGGACATGATGTTGTCATTTTTTTTTAGCATGTTTTTGTTGTTGTTGTTGAGTATGTTGTTGTTGTTGAGCATGTTTTTGTTGTTGTAAATGTTTTTGAACATATTTATGTTGGTGTTGTTTCAGGTGCACTTGTTGTACCTTTGGACCTTGCACATGTTGGGTGATAGGATAAGATTCTTGACCCACTTTCATCATTTGTTATTGCATGTTACGTTCTTGTTGAAATCATAGTGGTGCAAGTATACTTCAAGGACTTTGAGTCTTATGCTTTGATCTTTTTTCTTAAGACATCATATTGACTTGCACTACATATTGTTGTTGTTCTTGTTGTGCAACATTTATTTTTTTTCTTGTTGAGCTGCTTGGGCTTGTTGCACTTGTTTTGCCACATGTTTTTATTGAGATTGTTGTGCTACATGTGTTTGTCGAGTCACCTTAGGTGGAATTGGTGAAATTTCAACGATGCTCTTCTTATTTGTCTCAAATGGTGCACTTGGCATAACTGTAGTGATCATACGAGATGCATCTATCTTGGGTACCCTTGGTGGTTCATTGAGTGGTCCTTTGGATGTCATTTTAGTTGAAGTACTTCCTTGGATTGTTGAATGTGCTACCAAAGGAGGACCACCTTTTTTTGTTTCTTCAAAAGAGGGTATGTGGCATTCCCCAAGGGAATGTGAACACATCTTTTGGTTCTTTGCGTTGACTAATTGGCGCGATTCTTAAAATAAAGCCTTCGTGTCCTTTGAGGATATATCTTGGAGGCTTTTGTAGTATCCATTGTCTCTAGAGGAGGTGGTAATGATGTTTGAAACAAAAGATTATTTAATGGCACAAAAGATTCCTTTGGAGGAATTTTAAAAGTTAACTCATTTTGTTGTCTTTTTTGTGCTACCTTCATAGTTGACTCATTAGAGGCTTGTTCCCCTTTTTCTTTGTCCCAAATCACTAGGGCTTGGTTCTCTTCCAAAGTATATTGTGTGGGATTTTGATATTCCAAGAGTAATTGATAATTTTCCTTCTATATTACTTTGATATATCATTTTGGATCTTGAGTCATGAGATATTCTAATGTCTTCTGAATCCTTTTGTCTTTTATGGCTTCATCAATCTCACCTCTAGGTAAATCTTTGAGTGAAATGTATGTTGCATGTCGGTCTTCAAAATCTGAGGAGACATTTGAAGTATATCCGAGATTTTGATTATCTCGCGGTGGTAAAGGAGGTTGACAGGACCTGAACTCCATGTTTTTCATGGGTTCTTGATGTAAGTATGTTGGTTGGGGTTGATCAAATTCAAAAGTTTGTTGGAGTTCCTCTTGAGGCATAGGGGGAACACTACCATGACCTAGTGAGATAGGCACAAAAATTGGTTGAAATTTTGGTGGGGTCCCCACTAAATTATGCCAAAACTTTGTGAAGTATTTTAAGGATACCACATGTTGTATAGGTCATTACTTTTGTCTTATGTTAGGGAACATATGCGTGGTGGCAGGTCCTTGTGAGAACATAACATGTCTTGAATCATGAAATATTTGATGTACTTCATCCGAGGATTGCATGTTGATTAGGTAACCTTGGTATTGAAATGTCACACCTTGACTTGGATCAAAAGGTGGTTGGGATTCTTGTTGTGTTGTAAACATAGGTTGATGGGAACCTTGTTTCCTTTTGGATGCTTGATACCTTGTGAAGACCAGCATGACGACTATATGCAAGTGCAATATTTTTTTGATTTCAAAAGGAATTGAGAATGAAAATGCAACCTAGGATATGTAATGACCTTATGAAAATGCAAATTTTGGGCTTGGAATGATTATGCAATGAAAACTATGGCTTATGAAACTGTGTTTTTGGGATTTTCTACTCTGGAAAGATCTTTGAAAGAATACAAACCTAAGAGTATAGCCTTAGGAAAATAGAATAGGGGTCTTAACTTGAAAGGGATCAAAAGGACAATGATAATTGGGTAGAAAAGGACTAGGTAAAATCCATCATGACAAATATGGAATCTGACTAAGTGATAAGGGGAAAAATTGGACAGAGGGATAAAAGGGACCAAGTCAAGATCATATATTCAATATCATAATGAGAGACTCTAAATCATGGATTCTCTTGGCATTTTTCCAAATTTTTTAAGAGGGTTCTAAATTAAATATGAGGACTTGCAAGGAAATAGGCAACTATAATGAGGACAAGTAATGGAAGGATTTTTTTTGAAGATGAAAAATGATAAGGGATAATGCAAGATTGAAAAGAATTTGATATGAGAATGCAAAATGAGGATGCAAAATGGAGACTAAGTGCAATCACTAATATGAAATGAGGATTTCAAGCATGCCATAAGGGTCCAAAGTGAATGTTTAGTTATTACATATGTTTACGAACAAGGTTGAGACAAAGTGTTCGTGATAGATCAAAGTGTTTAGGAGCAATTTGAGAAACATTTATGAGTGTTTTAAGAATTTTATTTTTTAAATTGTGACACATTCACACAAGACACATTAGATAGAATGGTTGTTGTAAATTTTGAAATAGAAACACGACAACCTAGGTTAGCCAGGACATTATCTGCTAAATTCCCACATGAACAAGTTCAGTCGCACCTACTCATAGCGAACCACCTAGAATCTTGGAGGGACATGCTTCCTCTTATAGTGCACTCACTTATCAGGCATACCAAGCTTTGAATCCCAAGGGTCATCACCTCCCAAGGGACCGTTGTCTCTACCAAGAGCCAAAAAAGTGTGGGATGTCTTCAAAGATTCCCCCTATGCTAGAAAATTGAAGGTTTTATGGGCCACTACAACAAGAGGTTTTTAATTAGGGAACCATTCAGGCGGCTATACAAGTGATAGATTAGCCCCATTATCAAGGCCTCCCAACCTATAGAAGTTACATTCTATAGGTTTTTACGTACCACATAGGTACTAAGGGAGATCTTCTATCGGCGTAGAGAAATTGACACCTTTTCACTGTGACACTAATCACAGTGATTTTTTTAATATATCAGTTCGGAAGGACTTGGATTTAGCCTGTTATTGGTTGGGCAATCCCTATCACCGGCTATGTTAAAGCTCTTGGGAGGTGGCAGTCACACTAAAACATTTTGTATGAATTTATCTTACACCCAAGATCCACAAAGGTGACGGGAGAGGATACATTCATACAACTCTTTGGGATTACAATTCTAGAAGACACTTCAAACACATAAGAAAAGTGATTCTTTTTAAGCACCAAATCTGAAGTGTTTTTTAACTACTAAAAGCAGACATGAAAGTTTTGGAAGATAGACAAGGTCTTTGACAAGAATATTGAATCAAATACATTATTATTTTATGGTTCATTCTTCATCCCATGATTGCTAAAATGTTCCACAGATCATTAGTAACACATAAATCATGTATAACAAGTTCAGAAATAGGTTTAGGAATGAAAATAATCAGAATATAGCATCAAAACAACTCCTTTTACCAACTATGTAGTATCAGAGAAACAAGTGTGTGGTATCATAGAACAAAGTGCATGGTATCATAGGCCCAAGTGTGCTGCTTTTGACCAAGTGCACAGAAATCCTAACCAACTGCGCAACTTGTGATGAGAGGCTACAAATATAGAAAAACTTGCAAAATAAAAGACTTTTGACAAAATTAAGCTTTAAGAACTCAGAAAACATGAAATTAGGGTTCATTTTAGGCCATTTAGGAATCTTTTGAAAGGATTGAAATCAATTTTGAACCCCTAATTATCCTATGTGCAGATTGGAGTGATTTTGAAACAACTCAATCAAGCAAATCTGCAATCAATCCTAAACTATTTGAATGTTCATTTTAGGTTCCCAAATCAAGTCTGAGCATTCATTTTAAGATCCTTTTCAACTTAAATAACTTGATATGACACAATTGATTCAATTAGGAACCCTTACTTATGCTAGATTGGAAGTTTGAATAGAATTGAAGAGAACTAATTAGCTAGCCTTGCATGGAATCCTAAACTAGATAAAGTTCATTTTACGAGCACCAAACTTGAATGTGAGATTCATTAAGAACCAAAACTGAAATATGAGGTTCATTAACCAAGTTAGGGTTCATTTACATCATTTAGGGTTAATTACATCCTTGGAACTGAGAAAATTGAAAGTAGAAAGCATAAAATGTAGAACTACTTCCTAAACCCTAACATGTTGATCCTAAACCATCAAAATGCATTCCATTTGACCAAGTGCACAGAATTTTCAACCAAGTGTGCATCTTTGGGAACCAAGTGTGTAGGACTGGGTTTCAAGTGTGCGGAACTAACAACCAACTGTGTAGAACTTAACCAACTATGTAGGATGATGACATTGTTTTTCCATTAGTATGCAAACAACACTTTCGGTAAGCCTACACTAAAAGACAAAACAAAGAGAAAACCAAAAATTAGATATAAAGAGATCACCAAAAACTGTTAAGTACAAAGAGAACCGATGACACAACTTTGTGTGTAAACCAAAATTGCAAATTCAGAAGGATAAAGTGGAACCCGACAAAGGAACCCGATGTGCAGGATATAGTGCAACCTGAGAGACAGTCAAAGAGAAAACTAAGAGAAGAGTTCAAGCAAGGAACCTAAAAAATAGTCAACTAACTTCAGAGCATAACCGAACATTAGAAACTAAAAGTCAGATGTAGCCCACAAAAAGTGGATCTAACCTGCACGTTAGATAAAATAGTCTTATTATATTTATAGAGTCTTGATTTGTTTTTAAAACCATTTCTTTAGGGACAAGAAACATGAATGTAAGTGTTTTAATCAGTCTAACTGATTTAAAACACATAGACTAGGAGATCAAGCTAAAGTTGTAAACTTGATCTTAGAGTTAACATTGTTTTTCATGAAACTTGATGAAGTTAATCCATCTTATAAATAGATGATGCAATCATTCATTATACATTTGTGAATATAAAAGAGAGGATTAATGAAGCCTACGAGCACATCTATGGATCAGATTGAAATTTTCAAGAACCAGAACAACAAAAGGTGAATTTGGTTATCAGAACCAAGAATAGAGGCTATCGAGAATTAGAGGTATTACTAAATCACATTAGGTGATATATCTTTATATGTAAACTTAAAAGGATCTGTAATCAGAAATAGGAGATTTCATATACCAGGTCAAATTGTAATTTTCTATCATTCTAACAAGTGAAGCAAAGTGTAAAAATCCTTTCAAGGAAGGTGGATTTAACAGTCTAACTATAAATCTCTTAACCGAGTACACACTCAACAGTGTTTCTAAAGCACTTAACTAAGTAGAATTTAATAGGTCTCCATAGATAATTTTAACTAGGTAGATCATCAAAAGTGATCAAATTGTAAGCCTTGATCGACCCCTTCTAATCTGCAGATAGTGAAGATTTTGTGGGTACCATCCCGACCGCAGTTTTTACTTCCTAATAGGAGTTTTCTGTGATATCATATCTTGTGTTATGTGTCAATTACTTTCATGAATATTTCTATGAATGTTCACTTGTATGTTAAGTTTATGAATTGATATATCTTGCATCAAGATAGTATAAATTAGATGGTTGGATAAATAATTGATTGCACAAAGGTTAATTGATTAAAGGATACAAAAGTTTTAGAGGTACTGATTTACCCCTCCCCTCTTAGTACACACTTTCCATTAATTCTAACAATTGGTATCAGAGCTAAGTCTCTTGTTTGGAAAGCTTAAAGGTTTAAGAGAAAAGATCATACAATGGAGAAGTACATACTTGACAAAAATATTGAAAATAAGAAGCTAGAAATTCAGATGTTCTATGAGAAGTATAAAGAAGCTAGAATCAATGTGAGACAGATGTTAGATGAAATAAAGATTACGACATCTCATTGTAATAAGACAGATTATCATGAGGAAGAAATATCAGATTTCTTTGAGTCTTCAGGATCAACTACGAGCAAAGCATCAAATACATTAGAAGAAAGCATCACAAGTCTAACTGAAATCAATCAACATCTGGCTGGACAAGTAAAATCTCTGCAAATCGGTCAAGAGACACAGATGGTAAGAATGATTGATGTCATGAACAATGCTAGACAAGATGAGAAAGAAAGAACACTAGCTATTGATGATAGAAGGAAGATTACAGAAAAGCTACAAGAAAAAGAGTCTGAAATACAAGAACTCAAAGAGCATCACCATGAGATTACAAATCAAATTATTCTTATGAGTCAAGAGGTAAATAGAATAAAGGTTGAACTCATTGAAAGAATAGAAGCTATCGGTGAGCTAAGGGATGAGAATGAAAAGTTGAAACATGAAATAAGAATTCAGTAGCAACATAATGAAATTATAAAGAAACCTGAAGAAAGAAATAAAAGAATGGATGATTTTCTTGAAGGACAACAAAGAGTCAACAAAAACATCAGTCTAGGCTTTATCGAGAATGGAGAATCACCCGATCAAGTTGATCCAAAAAAATTCTATAAAAATCCAAGACCAAGAAATCTTACATGCAATCACTATGGAAAGCAAGGTCACACATCAAATGTATGCAAAGGAAAAGTGAAAGGTATTCCTAAATCTACATCTTCATTCATAGAATTTTGTTATAAATGTAAAAAGAAAGGACATAAAGCATATGAATGTAAATATGAGATGAAACAACCAAAGAAGGAAACCTACATGGAAAAATACTGTCCTACTTGGAAAATGAATGGGCACACAACTCTTGAATGTTGGAAAAAGAAAAGGCAAGCATGGAAGCCTAAAGGTCAAGAAACTCCCTATGAAGCAAAAAGAGTCAGTAACCAGCATGTATGGGTTTACAACACTTGAAAACATTGTACAGCGTGTGGAAGATTTGGTCACATTGCTGCAAACTGTATGAGACAGTGGACTAGAAATTCTAGGGGCTGGACTAACCCCAGAATGGCATGCTTACATTGTCATAAATTTGGTCATCTCAAGAAGGACTATAGAGACTGAATGATAGAGACTAGCACATATCCCAATGGAAATACCATTGAAGACATCTGGAGTGCAAGATAAAAAATGTGGAAAAAAGCTTCAAAAAATGATGAAGCTGGACTGAGCAATGCAAATGGTTACACCTCATCCAATGGATCCGGTGACATCACCACCCCCACCTAAGAAGAAAAAGTAAGTATGGAACTGCATTACCCCAAGTTATCATTTTACATTAGTTCCATAATATGTTGATAAAATATAAAATTAGAAAAAGTAAAGATGCATCATGACATTACTTGTTAAAATATGTGATATCTATGCTATCGGGCATACATACCAAAATCCATCGGTATATGCTCAAAACTGAAATGGGCTATGTTTAACGAAACTTTTTGGTTAACATGTAAAACCAAAGTTGCTAATGTAAATTGAGACTCGTCGGTAATCAAGCAAAGTGAACAAGTTGTTTGCAACACCGAAACCTGTCGGTAAAAGAAAGAGGTGTGATGACTACCCTGAAACATCGTATTAAAACTGAAAAGGGAAGTTAATTTCTTAACTGACAAACTCTGTCTTCATACACTGAGGAGTGGTTGAGAATTAATGAATCACCTTTTAGGGAAAACAACTGTAAAAGGGTGACGAAAGGGGTTCATTGGTCACCATGACTAGAGAAGAGCGACGAGAGAAAATTTTGTGGAAACGGTGATAGGATCACAAAGCGGCTGCAACTCGACACAGAGCACTCCTAGCAGATCAAAAATCACTACTGGTGCAAATAGTAAGTTCCATGACAACCGAAAACACTAGTTTACGCATTTCTCAGAAAGCCCTAAATCTAAAAAATGGCCATGACTTAAAGAGCCACCAAATCAAAGAACACCAAGAAAGATGAGATCAAACTCGTCAAAAATTTTGCATGTGAGGAGACACACTACAATATTTACCTTGAGGTTGCCTCACAAACCAACAATGATGGAGCATTCTCATGAATACCAGCTAGGGTTTAGCTCGTCGAGGACGTGTGAGCTTACATCCACTGCAAGATTGCAGAAATTAGTGATTTAGACGTAGAACAAGCTTACTGCAAGAAGCTATTCAATGAATATGGATCCTTAAAAGATGAAAATAAACACATAGAGGTGAAAGGGCTCATTAATTCCCTATTATTCCTGAAGTTTTTCAAAATCGAGTGGATTCGATAAGTACTGAGCTGAATGCACAATCACAAACTATGGCTGGATGAACCGAAGATGATAACCCGAGATGTTATCCATGCAGTCACCGGTTATCCAGTAACCAAAAAGGTAAAAGCATTGAAGCACCCACCCAAGGCTGAGATTGAAAACAACACAGGAGCCAAATGGGATGGAAGAGAATTCAAGGTATCAACTATTACCGATGATGAGATGAAATTCAAGCATGTGTCCTAGGCTATAGATTCTTTCAAGCCAGCAGGATTAACAACATAGCATCTAGTGTTGTTGATACATCATACAAGATTGTGAAGAAAGGAACTCAGTTTGATTTATCTGAACTTCTACTAAACTAGTTAGAAGAGAATTTGAAGACTATAAGGAATGCAAAGACAAATACATGTAAGTTTGGCTCACTTATCATGTGCATTTTCTTCTACTTTCAAGAAACATTTCCATCAGTAGGAGATGTAAAATGGGATTCCACAAGGTCAGTCACCATGCAGATTAGTGAACACATAACCTCACTGGGAGACAATTTTGAAATAGTCGTGGATGAATACTTTACTGTATTCAAAGACTGAATGCAGAAGAGAGTAAGGATCCCTGAGCAAATTATTGAGAAGTTCAAAGATGAAATATGTTTCACAGTTGATACAGACCACACTTATATCAAGCCTATTATACCAAGGATAGCATGGTTACAACCATTGGGATATGAGCTAAATATTGATCAAGCATCCAAGGCAATCGATGCATTGATAAATGAACCATTAGATAAGAAACAACCAAAGTTTGTAACTTATGAGGAGGCCAAATCAAGAATCAAATATGGCCTGGTTGTTAAAAAAATTGATAGGAAAAAGGAAAAAATGGTCAAGAACCTTAAGAAAATGTTGTCGGTTACAGAGGAAGGAACCGAACAGGAGGAAGAAGTTGAAAAGGAGGAAGAGACTGAAATACAGCTACCTATCGGTGAAGCTGAAGAAAAGAATGACTCCGAGGCCACAGAGTCAAATTCACCACCTCCTCCACCAACCAAGAAGCCAAGAACAATAGATTCTTCAAGAATAAGAAGCCAAATAGCTAATGATTCAAGTCCTTCACCTTTGAAGAAAGGAAAAGTTAGAACATACAAGAAGAAATCAGCCACACCAAAAAGAGGGCCAAACAAAAGAATAAGATGAAGGACACCGAAACCAAAGAAGACATTGAGGACACCGAACAAGATGAAGGTGTACAAGTAGAAAATACTAAGGTTCTAGAAAACATTGATGAGGTATGTAAGTCTATTTCAAATTCAAGATCTATCACAGATTCTAAGATTAGAAGATGGTTGAAACTGGATCCAAAAGATCAGAACAAAGTTGAAGATGCCATCATTGCAAAGATGTATAAATTCAAGTACATATCAATTCAATTTGAAGGTAATAATGTACCAAGGGAACTCTTGGATAGATTATATGCTAGATGGACATTTTCCTTAAAGAGTACTTGTTACTCTCATGCCTTCTGAATCCAAGAAGGAAGAAATTGATGAGATGATGGAGAACCATAAAAAGGATTTCTCACCCAAGTTGAGAGCCTACAAATTTCTTGAAGGGAGGATTATAGAGCTTGAATAAGAAAGTCACAAGCAATGGATAAAAATACTCAATAGACCTATTAAGGAAGCTAGCCCTGAGAAAGATCTACAACAGAAAGTTGATAATAAGGCAACTCAAGAATAGATATTGATCAAAGATGTAGAAGATGACACATCAGTTGAGTTAGACAAGGAAGAACAAGACACAAACGGCAACAAAAATATGGATGTTGTAGATGAGACATGGCCAGACACAACCATAAACAACATTGTGGATAACACAATCATTGACATAATCGATGATCCAACAGTAGAAGTAAAGAAAGATGAAGATGTCAATGTTACCAAGGACACAATTGATGAGGACACAACATTAGATACTACACAGGTGAACATACCAGGAAACATGCCAATATTGATACAAGCCATCAATATTCTACAAGAAAAAGACAAGTCACCTGAAAAATATTCAAGCATTCCTGAGGATGCAGGGGAAGAAGGAAAGAAAGACAACACCGATGATTAGAAGGACATCGGAGATACTCATATTGTGAGAAAAACTGACAAGGTTATAGGAGGAGATACAAATCAAATAGATGGAGACACAACTAAGAAGGATGCATAGATAAAGATAGATGAAGTGCATAAGGGCACTGATGAAGGAGATAAAACCAAAGATGGCACTCTTGATGATACCAAAAAAGTTGCTACCGACAATGAAAAGGTTGATGTGGAGACGTCTACAGAAAACCGACAAGCAGACACCGAAACAAAGCAGCAAAAAGAGGCAACACCACAAATCACTTCATCAAGCATAATGGACAAAGCCAAGAAATTGGAAATGGTTCTACATTCAAGTGTAACTCAAAAGAAGAAGAAGAAATCCAAGAAGAATAAGTTGGAAGTCACTTTAGATGAAATCATTGAGATACCCAAATGTGACCCAACTACACTTGATTATAAAGAATTGAAATAATACGGTGAAATATGCCAGAGGAAGGCATTACAGGAGAAGTTGAGGAAATAGCACCGAGACTCCATGGTACTGGAAAAAAATAAGGGACATCTTGCACTAGATTGTACCCGATGGTGGTGTTGATCAAAATAAACTGATACTTGATCAATTAGCCACTCTCACAGAAGCCATTACAACACAAAACATTGATACAGAGAAGGTAATTAAAGAGAGAAAAGAGCAAAAATACCAATAGAAACTTGTTGAGAATGTCAGCCAAGAAGTGGAAGTTAACAAGGTAAAGCTTTCAGAATTCATAAGTGAATTAGATCCAATTATCTCTGAAGCTATTTCCTTGATTCAACAGCTAAGCACACTCAAAAAGTTCACTAAAGAGCATAGTGAAAATATAGCAAAGTTAGATTCTGATCTAGCTAATAGTGCTAAATATTTAACCACCAGAGACAATGCAATTAAGTTGCATTATGAGAAGATAATTGAAATATAAAGGATAAGGTAGGAAATTTGGGAAGCAGAGACACAATTCAGGGAAGAAGTCATTGAGCTCCAAGCTCAACTTCTACCAAATTTAACACTGCTTCAACAATACATCAATTCAGCAAGACAACTGATAGCAACCCCTGAGATGTTTGTAGTAGACAACATCTATGATATGCATTCCAAGATCACACTTGAGCACATGGATCTAGAGAACTTGAAGGAATAATGGGAGAAGATGATGGAAGACATGAAGTCTTCACACTCTTACATTTTTTATAAACTATAAGGTATACACCTTTGCCCTTAATATCAAAAAAGGGGGAAAATGATATGTATATGTATTGTACAAGGGAAAATATATGATATGTACAGATAGGTAGGCAACTATATAGTACTACCAAAAAAGGGTAAAATAATGATATATTGGCATATACATAGGGGGAGTCATGAAATGACTAAGGATTATATATGTTGTACATACTTAACATTGTGTTAGTATTTTGCACATATCAGTTTTTTATACTAATGTCAAAGGGGGATATTGATGACATTATTTTCCATTAGTATGCAAACAACACTTTTTGTAAGCGTACACCAAAAGATAGAACAAAGAGAAAACCAAAAATCAGATATAAAGAGATCATCGAAAACTGCTAAGTACAAAGAGAACTGACGACACAACTTTGTGTGTAAACTAAAATTGTAAAGTCATAAGGATAAAGTGGAACCCAACAGAGGAACTTGGCATGCAGGATATAGTGCAACCTAAGAGACAGTCAAAGAGAAAATTGAGAGAATAGTTCAAGAAAGGAACCCGAAAGACAGTCAACTGAATTCAGAGTATAACTAACCGTCAGAAACTGAAAGTTAGTTGCAGCCCGCAAAAAGTGGATCTGACCTCCATGTCAGATAAAACAGTCTTATTCTATTTATAGAATCTTGATTTTTTTTTAAAACCATTTCTTTAGGGACAAGAAACATGAATGTAAGTGCTTTAATCAGTCTAACTGATTTAAAACACATAGACTAGGAGATCAAGGTAAAGATGTAAACCTCATCTTAGAGTTAACATTGTTTTTTGTGAAACTTGATGAAGTCAATCCATCTTATAAATAAATGATGCAATCATTCATTATACATGTGTGAATATAGAAGAGAGTATGAATGAAGTCTATGAGCACATTTATGGATCAGATTGAAAGTTTTAAGAGCCAGAACAACAAAAGGTGAATTTGGTTATCAGAACCAAGAACAGAGGCTACTGAGAATCAGAGGTATTACTCAATCACATTAGGTGATATATATTTATATGTAAACTTAAAAGGATCTATAATCAGAAATAGGAGATTGCATATACCAGGTCAAATTGTAATTTTATATCATTCTAACAAGTGAAGCAAAGTGTAAATATCCTTTCAAGGAAGGTGGATTTAACAATCCAACTATAAATCTCTTAACCGAGTGCACACTCAACAGTTTTTCTAAAGCTCTTAACCGAGTAGACTTTAATAGGTCTCCACAAATACTCTTAACTGGTTAGATCATTAGAAGTGATCAAATTGTAAGCCTTAACCGGCCCCTTCGAATCTGTAGATAGTGAAGATTTTCGGGGTGCCATCCCCACCGCAGTTTTTACTTCCTAACAGGAGTTTTCTACGATATCATATCTTGTGTTATGTATCAATTAATTTCATGAATGTTTCTATGAATGTTCACGTGTATGTTAAGTTTTTGAAATGATATATCTTGCATCAAGATAGTATAGATCAAATGGTTGGATAAAAAATTGATTACACAAAGGTTAATTGATTAAAGGATACAAAATTTTTAGAGGTACTGATTCACCCCTCCCCTCTCAATACACACTTCCCATTAATTCCAACATAGTGCTTTAGACCAACTACGCAGATCTCTTCTAAGACCTTGAAAATGCACAAAAATGAAAAAAAATCCTATCAGTTAGGCATGATTCACATCAGGTTCACCAAATGTAAGACAAGATAAAGGGTTAGAATGCATATTAAGGAAACCACAAAACCTTTAACAATATGCAAACCAATCTAATCTGCCATTAAATCCATTGAATGAAAAGGTGCATAAAATAAGAATAAAACTCAAACACCCCCGTCAAATGATGCTCCAATGTTCTCCTTTCTTCTCCATTTAATGTATTCAATGTAGCTCTTTGTCAATGACAAAATGAACAAATATTTGAAAGCCAAAAGTGATATCAAGAATACTAGGAGATAGTGGTTAACCAAAAGAAGACAAAATAAGCTCAATTTATAGGAGATGAGAGCTCAAATTGAAAAATTAGCAATTGAATGTGAAAATTGGAAATTTGAAAGGTTTATGACACTTGGTAAAAACAAGATGGAAATATGTCATCATTATGACAAATTATAAAATAATTGAGGCTAAATTAGTGGATGGAAAGGTGTAAGAAAGGTGGAAGGGAAGTTGTAATAGATGAAGCTAGCTAATAGGAGATGGAGGCTAGAAAATAGGAAGGGGATAGGTGAGGTGGATTTATGAGGTTTTACATCAATTAGAGGTTTTAAATCAATTAGGAATTCAATATTCCTCACAAAAGGTAGTTAACATTTATGAAATTCAAAATTCCATAAATTAGGAAGTTATCCAATTAATTAATTGTGGAGACCTAGGATAAGGAATGAATAAATATAATATACTCATAAAAGCTAGGGATACACCATAGGTCATTCATCCCAAGAGGATAAATTATAAAATCAATGGCCGAATCAAAGGCATTAATGCACATTTGAATTGATTTTAATGATATTGATAAGGTTTAGGATAGTTTCGAGGATGATTTAGGAAAAATGAGGTATTGATGAACTTGGAAAATGTGCTCAAATAATGATGTATGAAAATAATTAAATAGCATCAATGAACTTGGATGATGCCAGAGGATTGATAAGGAAAATGAGACATTGATGAACTTGGACAATTCTCTTGAAACAATAATGATCTGAAATAGCATCGATGATCTTGGACAATTGTATTGAATTAGTGATGATGGACTGATGGTGATAGCATCGATGAACTAGGACAATTTTATCAAATGATGATGAAAAGAGATGAGGCAATGATGAAATTTGACAATGCCCTAGGATAATAAAATTGGATTAATGATGACAAGATTGACCAAATTTGAAAAGGACTTGATCGATTAGAAAGTGATTTAAATAGGCATCAGTGATCTTGGACAATGCCCCATAATGGTTGAGATACGTCCAAAACTATACTAGAATGATAAAGAAGATAATTGGATTGATTTGAATTGATTTAGGATGATTTGATATGGTTTAGGATCATTTAGGATGAAATAGGATTGGTTTAGGAAGATTTAGGATTGATCAGGATTGATTAGGATTGATTAGGAAATGATCAATTCGGCCAAGAGGAAAAAAATATTGGTGTAAGCACCCCAATTCGGTCTACTCTAAGAAGAGACCCTATTTTCCCTAAATGTGATCATACTCCCAATTATGCTAGTCCAACCATCTGATTATTATCATAATTCATCAAAATAAAAATAATCTCCTAAAATTAAAGTGATCTCATCATTATCTCACATTAATTACCTTGGCCTGTTTAAATCAAATCAACACAATTAAATCCTTGGATAATGTAATTAATTAAAAGGGAATTAATAAAAATCTCAAAATACAACTCATTACTTGCACATGGAAAGTCAATCCATGAACCAATGAGAGTTCACTCACATGGATCACCAAAGACTCAATCCTCACCTCTCCTCGCAAATCAATCTCAACCCTTCATTTCTCAAATTCTTCGATAAAAGGATTGAATTTTGAGCTCAATAGGTCCATAATTTTAGAATTATAATTAAACTCTTAATTTGTTCACCTGGTTTCATGAATTCATAGCTAATTAGATAATCCTTTCATTTTGTGCTTAATGAATCATTTTAGCTTGAATTGCATGATAGATAGTATGAATTTCGTTTGAATCTTCCATTCTAAGACTAAATGTGTCACTAATTTTAAGTATAATCTGAGGGAAAATTTATAGCTTAAATCATACTCTTTCTAAATATGAAGCAATATGTCAATTTCTTTGGTTTTCTCATGTTTTCAATTGATTTGATTATTGCTAACCATTGATGTAATGACATATTCAAGTGTTGTGTTTCAGCTTGTAGGTACATAATTCACATGCACATTTCTAGCACCCACCATAGGGTTGTACCCCATAATTTCATCCCTTTTTGACCAAATTTACACTAATATTTTGATCATGTTTTGGTGCAAATCCACATTTGGGAGAAGAGGATCGCATCTGGTAAACAAGATCACATCGGGTAAATTTTGAATCGCATCCACGATGTCTTGAAATGCATCTGGTAAAGGCTCGCATTTGGTAAATTCTAGATCGTATTTGGGTAAAGGTTCACATTTAGGATCCTTAATAGCATTTGGTTTTCCTGGATTGTATTTAGTAAATAAGATCGCATTTGGTTGGCTTACTTGCATGATTAATTGATTTTGTTGCTAATCAGCTAACCTTGTGTGAATGTGATTATTTGACAGCCTAACATTTTTTTGCAGGACGCATGCGAAAGAATCCTTGGTGAAAGAAGTGGAGTAAAACATGCCAAAACTACTAATGAGTGCAAATACAGGTTGCCTTGGTGAAAATCGATCAAAATTTATGCTTGGTTAAGTTCTTCTTTAGACACTAAATCTCAAAATTGGAGTTGAATCTTAACTTGACTAGAGGATTATTCTCTTTTCCTTCATGAAAAATCAGAAACTCAAAAATCAAGATAATTTTTGAGTTCAAATTTGTGGTAAATGAGTCATTGTTTTGCGTGTTTGATAAGAGAAAATGACATGGAATAGGAGATTATGCTCTTCTTCCATGTGAAGAATTAGAAATCCAAACTCTTAAGTCGCCACTCCTCTTTATTGTTTTTCACCTATTAGTTGGGCCTACCGGTGAGGAAAAAATCTCCCAAAATGACCCACATGAGAACGAGGTGTGAGCCACACCACTCCAACTCATGTTAATCAAATTTACTCTTAAAGGTTAAAGCCTTAGGAGTCGGATGTCATTTGGGCTTATACTCTACCCACATCTAACACAAAATTAGGGCATTTTTCTCTCAATCATGTTTACATGACTTCTTGTACTAAGACGCTTTACAGGACTATACGTCTCAATCGCGCTTGCGCAGATGCAAATGATACAACCAAACAAAGACCCTTACTATAAACTCTAAGCATAGAAGCTAGCCGGATCACCCCCAAAAGGTGATAATATTTGTGCAAGGCAAATAGTAATTTCCCCAAGATACTCATTATTTTGTGCCCTCATTTGTGTTTGGAGTCAGATAATACGACATCATGACTAGAGTCATTGCTTGCTTGGTGATGGTCGTATTCTGATTAGCATTTGAGTGTGTACCTGAGTCTATGAGAAAATATTTTCATGCTATGCCAATGAGTAGGAAAAGGTGTGTTTGGCTCTTAATCAACATTCTTGATGTGTCAAAATTGCAAATAACAAGATAAAACCTCCAAAAAAATCAATATTTGGATAGTAAAAGACATTTTGCACTATCTCAAACACTCTGGAATTCATCAAATAGCCCCTGGAATCAAATTTTTTTTACAAAATTTAAAACAAAGAAGAAAATTTTCAAAAACCAATCAGAAGGTTGCATATAGGATCCTGGATCGTATTTGGTCAGAACATAATTGCATCATGTAAACACAGTCACATTCGGTAAATCCTGGATCACATCTGGTGAAAAGGATCACATCTAGGAAGAACAAGCTCGCATACTTGAAATCTAGGATCGCATCCTGGAAGTCGCATCAGGAATAGAGGGTACTTGCACATGTGTTAGACTCAAAAAATTTGCAATTTTAGATACCCTTTTTGTTTGTCAATTAGACTCTATTATTATTTTCTGTCCACCTGACATTGTTTCTCAGTCGAATTGAAAGTCTACCTTGCATTTTCTTTAGGGTTATTGCAATTGTTACTAAATCATGTTGTCACTTCACTAAAAAAATCTTCTTGATTCCTAACTCACTATCAGGGCATTCTAACCCTTTGACACTGGAATAAATCACTTTGAAACATCAAACTCACACTCATCATAACTTGGACAAACACATTTGGACAATTCAAAAATTCCTTTTGGCACTATTGGAATGCTCTTGACGAGATTGATATCCCACTTTCATGGTTAACACAAGAATCAAACAATATCTTGTTGACGATTCTGAAAGACCTTTAAGATTGCTTAAATTTCAACAAGGAGAGACATCTCGAACAAACCCTCTTTTTGATCAAGACTCACCCAACATGGATGTACCTAATATAGAATGGAGTGCTTCCTTTAATGAATATGACCAAGATGAAAAATAAAGTCAATAATAAATTAATCATGACCGTCCTTTGTTTGACTTGGATAGTGATGAAGAAATGTCGAAATAAGAATACAATAAACTCAAACAAAATAGGAAGTTTCAAAAGACCTTGGAGAAAATCATTGAAGAAGACAAAGAAAAATATTTTCTCCACCTAGCTTCTCTTGGGGTCAAACTTCCTAAATATTATGATGTCGAACGATTGAAAGATGAAGAGGTACAAACACCTATATCAATACTCTCTAAACAATTGTATCAAATGAAAATGGAACTCATAGCGCTCAAGAAAGAAAAGACTAAACCAACCAATAAATACTCATTGGAACACATATGTCCATTCTCATTCAGTAAGAACTTGCAAATGGTTCATTTTCCACTAAATGCGGCAAGACCAAAGTATGACAAATACATGGGAGCAACGAATCCTTGGGATCATTTGAGTGCACAAACCAACATACTTGATGAGACTATTTTTGACAAGTTCAGGAGGACAAGCCATGGAATGGTGCTCTAAACTCACACCTAGCATACAAGCATTTGAGGAGTTGATTCAAAGATTCATCCAACACTACTCCTATAGCATACAACACAATGTCACCATGATGGGTCTTTGTAATACCAAATAATGAACAGGTGAATCCTTCACACATTTCTTGCAATGATGGAGGAAAATATTTGCAAGGTACTCAAGAAAAATACCTGAATTGGAAAATATGGAGATCTTCATCAATAACTTAGTACCTAAAATGAACTATATTCTACAAATGCAAGATTATCCTAGTTTTGATAGAATGATTAAGAACCCTATTCATGCAGAAGAGGTTATGATCAAAAAAGGATAAATCACGCTTTCTAATGATAACAAATCCACTAACAACTATAACAACAAACCTAGATGGTGGAACAAGAACAAAAATGTTGTTAGTGATGGAGTGGTTGAAGATTCAAATACAAATGTTAAACCAGTTGTGTTTAATCTTATAAACAACCTACAAGAAAGAAAATAAGCTAAGACAACAACAACAATTCCATGAGAAAATTATGATACCAACAAGAAGAAGCCATGGGTGTCTAGACCATAGTGAAATTTTACTCCATTGGGAGAACCTCTTGAAATGGTTTTGAAAACTCTCTTAGACAACAAAATCATTACTTTATCAGAGTCAAAATCTTGGGAACCGGAAGTAAAACCAAGATGGTGGAATGATAATGCCTATTGTGAGTTCCATAAAAACAAAGGATATAAGACCAACGATTGTGTCAAACTCAAGCACATTATACAAGATCTCATCGATGGAGGAAAAATCAAAGTGGAAGGACATGCATCTAATGAAGGTCACACGGCCTATAATAAACCATTTCCTAACTATGAAAAAGGAGAAGCCTCTAAAGCAAAAGGAAATGAAGTCAATTAGACCTATTATCATAACAATAATGTGATCAATATGTTGGACATAAAGAACGAATCAATCAATGTGGTCACTATCAAAAGTGTCAAGGACAAGACAACACATTCAAACACAATAACATGAAGTCAAGCACAAATTATGATCAAAGGGATTAATTCCTCATCCATATAGGCAACATCATCCAAACCACCTATTGTCACAATTCCTAAACTAGCAACGTCAAGACAAATGGTTCCCATACCATCTGCTCACTATAACTTGGTAGACCAATTTCAAAGAACCTCGACTCAAATCTCTATATTTGAGTTTCTAAAGATCTGTTTAGTGCATAGGGAAGTTCTTAAACAAGCCCTACATTTAGCTAATGTTCCAAAGGACATAGATGTAGACAAATTCTAGGCAATGGTTATTCACATAT
The DNA here is from genome assembly GCA_018584345.1 of Thuja plicata. Taxonomy (NCBI): domain Eukaryota; kingdom Viridiplantae; phylum Streptophyta; class Pinopsida; order Cupressales; family Cupressaceae; genus Thuja; species Thuja plicata. The sequence goes on from MU224222.1 coordinate 405,304, forward strand.
CAGCTCCACATTACCTCTCTTTCTTAGAAGAGTACGAAATTAATCTTTGACTCATCCCCATAATCAACCTCTACACCTTGAATTTCTGATCCACAAAAACCGTATAAAACATGTATTGATAGATGGAGGTGCGGGTTTGAATATATGTACTTCAATCTTGTCAAAGCATTGGGTCTTTCAAAACACGCAATTGACTCAAGAAGTAAGATAACCATCAAGGCCTATAATGAGGAAGAAAGGTCATCCAAAGGACTAGTTGTTTTACCAATAAGGATAGGGCCAATAGAATGAAATGTGATTTTTCAAGTTCTTGATCTACCATTGGCTTATAGCATATTACTCGGGAGACCTTGGATACATGAAATGAGAGCGGTTCCATCTACTTACCACTAATGTATCAAATTCCCACACAATGGAGTAGAAGTAACAATCCCAGTAGATTAAAGATAAACTTGCAACAACATCAAGGAAGATATTATGGTTCCTCACAATAAGGAAGTTCCAAAGGAGTCTATAGCTTAAACATCCAAAGATATGGTGATGATAAGTTTTGGAAAGAAATTAAAACTTGAAGAAACTAGTATGGGGGAATACAAATTGGACATGTCACCATCATTGGCTAACATTCCTATATCTCCAAGATCATATGGGAAACCATCCCCATCCTTTTCAACTTCTACCTCAAAAGGGAAATTTATTCATGAACCCACTAGCATGGTTAGAGCCTCAACTTCTCAAGAAGAAGAAAAAGAAGATAAAGCAATCTTGGCATGGCTCTATAAAGGGGAAAAAGGAGAAAATGAAGTCAAACATGTTGAAATATCTCCATAAAAATATGGAAAAGGTTATTATCTTCTTAAACAAATGGGATACAAAGGGAAAGGACCATTATGAGATAAAGGCAAAGGACTCATTGAACAATTTCATATGGAATTTTGGGACACTAAAGACAAGACATGTTTAGGTTTTAATAAAAAAATCAGAACATCCTACCTCAAGAGATGGTCCAATCTTTGATAAAGGAAGCTGTGACGAAGATGAAGAAGAGGTTGAACTCATACCCTGGACATATGAAAGGTTACTACATATTAGTACTGAAAACCAAGAATACCAAGGAGAACAGTATGTACCTAATTTTGGAGAACATCTAGAACACCATGTTCCTTTATTGTCACAAACCAATGTCCAAGAGGTAGAGGAGGAGGAAGAATAATATTCTCTGGGAGGTCATAAAGAAGAGGAATACCATGAAGAAACCCCTCAAGAACAAGAAGAATACATAAATAGAGAAGAGGAAGAAAGTAGCTCAAGCACTTTTCAAGAGTTATCTTCTATAAGACAATAATAAGATATACATTCTAACTGGGGGCAACTGGTGACAATTTCACATGTCCTAGATCTACCACACTCTGATTAACAAATAGCCAATAGGGTACACCAGGTCACTCTTTCTGAATTTCTAAATCGATCTGATGATAATATCTGAGACTCACATGTCTGACGCTACCATGGATATTGAGGTATATATAATCCATATATTTTCACCTTTATTGGAAAGAGTATAGAGTTCTAATACTAACCCTAGTACAAATGTTTTCATACAATTAGATGAGGTGTTGATGCCTAGCATAATTTATGCATATACAGGTGTCTTAATAGGACCAGAGGAGTGTCAAAGGATATTAGACAACTTTGATGGAACAAAAGAGAGAGAAGGAGAAATCTCAAATGATAGGTTGCTAGAGTTAGGTTTACGTAACACTAAAAATGACTCTAATAATGATGATCCTACTCTTAATGATCTAAACACCATAGAAGCTAACTTAACAGAACTTGTCTTATCAATTAATAGTCTTGACACTAACATGGTGTTGTCCTTAGAATCCTTTGAATCATTATCCTTAGTAAATCCTGAACTGATTGATTAGACAGACTCAGAACAAAATCATATAATTAGCTTTCCCAATGACTACACTTTAGCCTTCTATCTAAATACTTGTGAATCCTATCCCTCTTCTACTAATGTAAGGAGCATGAACATAATAGAGGAGGATATCAAGTTTCTTAGTCACAAATTGAAGAAAAAAAAAAGAACTGATGGTGAAAACCATGTTGTAACAGTATCAGATTCTAAAAAAGTAAAAATAAAAGACGTATACGATGATGAAAACCTCTCAGAGGCACCAAAGGATGAGATTCTTGATATTCTACCTGAACACTTCCAAGAAAGATCTTCATTCTTGATAGAACCAACACAACCAGTTAATCTAGGAACAACTAAAGCTCCTCAATTTTTTCATCTTGCACAATCTTTATCAAAGGAAGAAAAAGCACAATTCACTGAGTTCCTTAAAGAGAAAAAGATAAAATTTTCATGGTCTTATACTGATATGCCTAGATTAGATCCTGAATTAATAATGCATCACTTATCTATAGCTCCTAGGATAAAACCTGTCAAAAAGAAATTGAGAAAGATGCACCCACATGTGGAATTATTGGTGAAAGCGGAGCTAGAAAAACTCTTAAAAGTTGGATTCATAAGGGTAATTTCTTATGCCGAATGGATTTCCAATGCAGTCCCCATATCTAAAGCAGATAATTCTATCACAATTTGCACCAACTTTAGAGATCTAAATAAAGCTTGTCCTAAAGATGACTTTCCACTACCAAACATTGATATGATCATAGATCTCATGGCATGATATGAAATCTATTCACTCATGGATGGATTTTTGGGATACAAAAAAATAAAGATTACCCCTGAAGACCAAGAAAAGAAAGCATTTACATGTTCATGGGGAACATTTTTCTAGAATGTAATGTCATTTGGGCTAAATAATGTTGGAGCTACATATCAATGAGCTATGATCACAATCTTCCACGACATGATACATAAAAACATGGAGGACTATGTGGATGATACCTTAGCCAATTCAAAAAATATAACAACTCACATTAAGGACTTGTGGAATATACTAGATAGAATGGAACAATTTCAACTAAGGCTCAATCCAAAGAAGTGTAAATTTGAAGTTCAATCAGGAAAGCTCCTAGGATTTATCGTATCAGCTAAAGGAATTAAGATAGACCCAGAAAAAGTGAAAGCAATCATGGATGTGCCACCTCCTAGTAATATAAGTCAAATGAGGACTCTCCAAGGAAGACTCCATTCAATCAAAAGATTCATGTCTCAACTAGCGGCGCAACCTTTAAAAAAAAATTTACATAAAGGAGTGCCTTTCAAATGGGATGAACATTGTGAAAATAACTTCAAGGAATTAAAATATTATTTGGCTAATCCTCCTATCTTAATGGCGCCTATTCATGGTAAGGAATTATTACTATATATTTCAGCTATGGCTACATCATTGGGAGTATTTTTAGCACAAGAGGACAATACCAAGAAGGAAAGAGCAATTTATTATATCAGCGGGACATTGGTATCTTATGAGCTCAACTACAGTATAATTGAAAAATCTTATCTAGCCATTGTTTTTGCATCTCAAAAGCTAAGAAACTATATGCTCTCACATACAGTGAAAATCATTGCAAAGATTGATCCTCTTAAATACCTCCTGAGTAAGATAGCATTAGCAGGAAGGCTAGAAAAATGGGTGCTAACATTCAGTGAATTTGATATAGAGTATGTTGACAAAAAGGCTATTAAAGGACAAGTGCTAGCCGATCAACTAGTTGATTCACCATTACAAGATGTAACACCATTGAACATAGAGTTTCTAGATGAGACAATAATGCACTTAATAGAATATCCATGGAAAATGTATTTTCATGGTTCTTTCACACAACAAGGATCTGGAGAAAGGGTATTGTTTATAACTCCTCAAGGTTACAAGATCCCTAAGGCATACAAATTGATGTTTCCATGCACCAACAATATCTCTGAATATGAAGCATTGGTGAACGGTCTCAAGCTAGCCATGGAATGGAAAATCATAGAGTTACATGTATAAGTTTATTCTCAGGAAATCATCAATCAAGTAACTGGAGAGTACCAAATAAAAGATGAAAATTTGATGCCCTATAAGAAGATGATTAAGGATTTGAAGAAGTACTTTGTGTTTATCACATTTCAGCAAATTCCAAGAACAAAAAATAAAGTTGCAGATGCTATGGAAACACTAGCATCCATGTTACAACTGGAGGAACATCAATTCTGCTATAACTTCTTGGTGGAAGAACTATCCTTTCCTGCATTTGATACACCTGAATTCTCAGTAATTTGTTCCCTAAATACCCAAGACCAATCTAGATATACCAATATAACTGCCTATCTTATGGATCAAACCTTTCCTAATGACCTGTCTAGAAATTAAAAACAAGCCCTAATTAGGAAAGCATCATGTTATTTACTCATTACTACTAACTTATATAGATGGGTTCTTGACATAATGCTACTTAGGTGTTTAGAACAAGAAGAGTTTGATCATGCATTAAAAGAGGTCCATGAAGGTGTGTGTGGATCTCACTCGAACGGTTTTTCATTAGCTAAGAAACTTCTAAGGGTCAGATACTATTGGCCTACAATGGAAAAAGATATTTTTTAGTATGCTAAAACATGTCAAAAATGTCAAACACATGGAAATATTATCCATGCTCCAGCCAAGGAGCTTATACCATTTATCACACATTGGCCATTTCAGTAATGGGTCTTTGATCTTGTTGGACAAATATATCCCAATTCTTCAAGTGGACACAAATACATCATCACAACCACTGAGTATTTCATAAAATGGGTCGAAGCAGTGCCGCTAATCAAAACCACTAGAAAAAAAGTTGTTATGTTTATCTTGAACTACATCATTTGTACGTACATGATACCCTCATCTATTGTAACAGACAATGGGGACAGTTCAAGAACCAAGATATTGAGGACCTCTATACATAGTTTCACATTACTCATCATTTTTTTACTCATCATTACAAAGGCTTCAAACAAGAACATTCTAAAAATCCTACACATAATTGTGAGTAAATTTGGTAGAGACTAGCATTTACAATTAAATCCAGCACCATGGGCTTACAAAACAAGCATGATAACTTATGACATGTAACTAATTGAATGTTTGAAGATGTTAAGTTGATGATCATGCAAGGCATTAAATTAGTTAATGTATTGTATTGTCATTGATGTCAACTTGATATAATCTGTATGGTCATGGAAATACTGCCAAAGACTTCAAAGAACCGAGGAATCAAGGCTATGCTATCAGTAATGCATACAAGTCAAGTATTCACTAACTGACTGTATACACCGATAGAGTGCACACCGATGGTCAGAGTAAAATAGCTACGTCATAGTGTTACCCGATGATCAAATGCACAGCATTATCGACAAGCAAAGTCACAGTGTTTCCCGATGAGCAAAGTCACAGTGTTGCCCAAAGAGCAAAGCACAATGTAACTCGATGAAAAATACATGGACGAAGATCCCGATGACAACTGAAGTCACACTGGTGGAATAGTCATTTATCACCAACGACTAACTAAAGTGTTGACCGACATAATAGACAGTTTAGAAAATGACAAAATTATTAGCTGTCAAGAGCTAAAGATAGACTTAACTAATACTTATCATTGTTTTAATCATCCAGATAAAGTCAGAGATAAGTAATTGATTTAAAGCTGATTTGTCCAGTTGGCAAGAAGATCTCTTTGAGATAAAACTAGAGTTTTCTTTAAATCTAATTGGAGAGAATTGTGAATCACGCCAAGAATCAAGAAATCCAAGAAAAGGTAAATCATTTCTATATAGAGACAAACCCAATTCATTATGAAAAGTGTGGGGTGAAGAGAAAAGAGGGAAGATTCTAAAGAGATTCTGAAGAAGAAGAAAGTATTCATTTATACTTTCTCAAACAAGCTGAAGAAAGAGCTAAATTTTGCAGACACCGACGAACAGTGAGACAACATCACAGAGCAGAATAGTGTGGAGTAAAGGTATATAATTGATTATATTGATCATATAGGTAATGCACTTACAATAGATCTGAAAATTTGCAATTTAAGTTGTATGTGTGAACAGATCATTAATGTTTCAATTTAACCATTGAAGCATCAAGTCTCTTAACCAATCAGGACTTAAAATTCTTCTACAATTGAGATACATCCCAAGGAGTATCAAAAAGTTTGATCATAGAAAGTAGCATTGGATATGCCCAATACCTATTGACAGGCCAAGTGAGTGTTTGATCAAGGATGGTAGCACTAGATGCTAGATACTAGGTGACAAACTATATTTTAAATCCTCTAACAAGGTCACACCTAACAATGTGTTTGTAACCTTTAACAAGGTTGGATCCTAATAGAGCTCACTTTAGAAGAGTGAAAATTTGGGGTACCGGTCCCAGTGGTTTTTCCCTTAAAAGGGTTTTCACGTTAAAAATCCATGTGTTATGTGTTTATGTTTCATTACTTTACTATTTTACATTTCACATATACAATTATGGATTGATCGGTATACTCTGCATATTTAATGTGTTTCAGTAAATAGTTGATTGCTTATCGGTAAACATATAGAAGAAGGTTTAACAAAGCATTCCGACAAGTAGTAAATTGTTATAATTATTTCAAGGCATTCATCTTGTAGGACAAAAGATAACTAGAGGCATAATTTGTGGTTATAATTTTTAAGGGTTGATTTAAGGATTAATTTTTGAGGCCACTGATTCAACCCCCCCCCCCCCCCCCCCCCCCCCGCCCTCTCAGTTATTAATAACAATTGGTATCAAAGCTTGTGTGCTTAGAAGGAAAATTTCAAGACCTAAGCTAAAGATCACAAGATGAACAGATGAGATGTGCCCAAGTTGAACAAAGACAATCTTCATGGCAGAGAAGAATAAGACTCCACTTATCAAGTATTGGAAATGATGTTACTCAATACTTAGATACTGAATATGTGTTTCCCATAGGAGCACCAACAGTTGAACAAATGAGAGAGAAGCTTGAGCATAACTACATGATGATAGAGCTTGCTTCCTCACTCTCCGATGTTGAATTTGAAGATGTCAAAACCTACAAGACTGCAAAGTAGATGTGGGACAAATTGATGCTTGTACATGGTGCTGACAAGAATGTTTTGAGAGCCAAGGAAAAAAGCCTCAGAGGAAAGTTTGATGATCTCAAAATGAAAGAAGGTGAAAACATCACACAGTACAGCACAAGAATCAAAGAGGTAGTCAATCCAATCTAAGGAGTTGGAGGTGTACGAGAAGAAGATACAGTGGTGAGTAAAATTCTAAGAACCTTACTACCTACTTATTCTATTAGACTATCTTCCATACAAGAAATGAGAGCAGTAGAAAATAGTAATGTTACTCTAGACAGTTTGATCAAAAGACTGATTTCATTTGAGATGAACAATTTTGATAATAGTGTCTTACCAAACATAGAGTCTGCATTCAAATCTTCTTTAAGAATAAGTAATTCAAGTCATAAACACACTATGAGAAAAGATAGTGATAGTGAAAGTGAAGAAGAAGATATTGATGAAATTGAAGCACTTATGGCTGAAATAATGTAGAGGAAAAGGTAAATACAAAGGTAAATTACCACTTGTTTGTTTTAATTGTAAAGAGATTGGACACTTTGCTACAAGATGTCCTAACAAAAGAAAAGATGATAGAAGTAATGACAGATCATTTGAAAAGAAGTCTGACAGAGGTGATTACAGAAGCTACTGAAAATCAGAAAGAAAAGATACCTGAGACTACAAGGACAAAGGAAAGAAGGCCAGTTACCTAGAAAAATGGAAAGATGATGATACTAACACTGAATCTGAGGAAGACATCGAGATGGTTTTTGTGGTAGTAAAAGATGATTCAGATGATGATGAAGAAAGGTATGTAGAAATTGCACTCATATCTAAAGTTAGTAAAAATGATGTATGGATCATAGATAGTGGCTGCACTCACCATATGACCGGTGACAAGCAAAAGTTTGAGACTTTTGAATACTATAAAGGTGGTTTAGTAAGAATGGGTAATGACACACCTTGTCCAGTTAAAGGTAGAGGAACCATAATGTTGAATAACCAGATAAAATGTGAAAATGCTTATTAGGTAAATGGATTGAATTATAATCTATTGAGTGTTTCTCAGTTGAATAATTCAGGTCACAAAGTAGCATTTGAAAATAAGAAGGCAAAGATCTTCAATAAATCAAGAAATCTGATTGGTACCGGTGAGCAGACAAAAGGTAACTTATTCTATCTGAATGATACTGACACCACTTTCTTAATGGCTATAAATGAAGACATATGGTTGTGACACAAAAGATTGTGTCATGTGAACTTTGACAACATGATAAAAATTATCAAAAATAGAAATGTAAGAGGCTTACCGAAGATGACCAAGCCTGACAATATCATGTGTAAGAATTGTCAAAAAGGTAAGATGACAAAGTCTGGTTTCAAATGAAAAACCCATACATCTGATGTCATTCTAGAATTATTCCATACTAACCTATGTGGACCTATGAGAACAAAGATTTATTATGGAGATAGATATTCTCTTTGTTAATGATTACTCTAGAATGACATGACAGTATTATTTCTAAAACATAAATCTTAAGCATTTAAGATGTTTAAATGGTATAAGGCAATGGTTGAAAAACAAAGTGGTAAAGAATTGAAATGCTTAAGATAAGATAGAGGAGGGGATTTTATTTTAAATGAATTCACTAACTTTTGTAATGAGCATGGAATAAAAAGACAGGTCTCTACACCAAGAACACCACAACAAAATGGAATTGTTGAAAGAAGGAATAGATCCATAGTTGATTATGCAAGGACACTGATGATAGAGAAAGGCATCACCCAAATCTTCTGGATGGAAGTTGTCAATACTGCTGAACAGAGTACAATTGAAGAAGGACACCAAGAAGACACATTATGAGCTATGGTATGGATACACACCCAATGTGAGTTAATTCAAAAATTTTGCCAGTCAATGTTATATTTTAAAAGATGATAGAAATGGAAAAATTGATTCCAAGAGTGATGAAGGAATCTTTCTAGGGTATTCCACCAAGATAAAGGCTTATAAATGTCTCAATAAAGCCTCTAACAAAATTGTTGAAAGTGCAAATGTAAAGATAGATGAATTTGCAGAGAAGAATGAAGAGGAAAGCATAAAAGAACCAGAGGACTACAATAAGTTTTTTTACAATGAAGAACCTGACACTCTACCTGACCAACAATGTAGAGCTCCTGAGAAATAGATCATTGCACCCGAGCATCAGGCTGCAAATACCGACGATCGTAATATTACTCAAAACGATGCACAAAGTGATGGATAACAGAATGAAGAACAAAATGATGATCAAGCTGATAGACAAAGATTTGAACTTGTACTTGCTAGATATGTCAGAAGGAATCATCCATAGAACTAGATCATTGGAGACAAGAAGGCTGGTATGAGAACCAAATGTAAGTCTCTAAATACAAGATGTCTTATTTTTGATTATGAGCCAAAATCTATCAATGTTGCACTAGATAATGGCGAATGGATAAGTGCTATGAATGAGGAGATTGAGAAGATATAGAAAAACAAGACATGGACACTTGTACCGAGACCAAATGACAAGAATGTCATCGGTACAAAATGGATATTCATGAATAAAGTGAATGAGAATGGAGAAGTCATGAGAAATAAAGCAAGACTAGTATGTAAGGGGTATGCACAAGAAGAAGGGATTGACTATGGAGAGACCTTTGCACTCGTTGCTAGGCTAGAAGGAGTAAGAATATTACTTTCTTATGCTGCATATAAATGATTCAAGGTATATCAAATGGATGTCAAGTCTGCATTCCTAAATGGAATACTTGAAGAAGAGGTATACATTGAATAACCAGAAGGGTTTGTTGATCCAGACAAGAGGGACATGGTATGTAGACTGCACAAAGCCTTGTATGGATTGAAACAAGCACCCTGAGCCTGGTATGAAAGAATTCATTCCTATCTTATAAGTATTGGATTTGTAAGGACTAGTGAAAACAATATTCTTTATTTGAAGGAAGATACTGATGCTAACATTTTGATTGCTGAGATATTTGTTGATGACATCATATTTGGAGGCAATGATATGATATGCAAATCATTTGCAAATGAAATGAGCAAAGAGTTTGAGATGTCTATGTTTGGACAGATCAATTTCTTTCTTGTTCTACAGATCATGCAACAAAATGAAGGTATTTTCATTACTCAATCCAAATACATCAAGGAAGTGCTAAAAATATTCAAGATGGAAGAGTTCAAACCAGTTGGAACACCGATGACAACTAGATGTAATTTGACAAAGGAGGACAAGTCATTAGAGGTAAATCAGACTTTGTATAGATCAATGATTGGAAAACTCATGTATGTTGTACATACTAGACCAGATATTGCACATGCAATAGGAATAGTTGCAAAAAAAATTTCTAATCCCAGGGAATCACATATGACTGCTATGAAAAGAATCCTAAGATATTTGAAGAATACCAAGGAACATGGCTTATGGTATAGAAGAGAAGGCAAATTTGAACTTAAGGTCTTTACCGACGTTAATTGGGCTAGAAATATTGATGACCGGAAGAGCACAACTGGAGGAGCATTCTTTATGGGTGACAGAATTGTCACATGGATCAGCAAGAAGCAAGGATGCATCTCTCAATCTACTGCAGAAGCAAAGTATGTTGCTACTACTGAAAACTGCTCAAATATTGCATGGATCAAATAGTTACTGGAAGGTATGCATATGAAAATTCTTGAACTAGTAATTATCTATTGTAATAATACAAGTGCAATAAACATTTCCAAGAATCCAGTCATGCATGCTAAAACAAAGCATATTGCCATCAAGTATCATTATTTAAGAGAACAAGTTCAAGCAAAGGAGGTCATACTTGAGTATGTGCAATCAAAGGAACAATTGGTTGATATCTTCACCAAGCCATTGCCCAAGGATGCATTTTAGTACTTGAGAAAGAGACTAGGGGTCAAACCCTTGTCTACTGGTCAGTAAAATGACTAGAAGGTTGCATCAGCCTACATATTATCAAAATATCATTCATGTTGATGCAAACAAAGAGATGAACTTCAATGATAAATCTATACACAATAAGGTATTTATCTACTTTGAGCACTAGAGTTATTACCGATGGATTGTGAAATTCAAGGAATGTATTATGGATAGAAAGGATCTGTTTGGCATTACTATCAAAAATTTGTTTGGAAAAATGTTTGTTTGGCATTGTTGTCAAAGGGAGAAAAATATATCATTATCATACTGATAAAGGGAGAGATTATAACCATCCATCAAAGTATCCAAAAGAAGAGATGTAATCAAAAAGGGAGAGTACATACAAAGGGAAAAGAATTTTTGAAAAGAGAAATCAAAAGAAAGGAGAATAGTCAAAGGGAGAGAGTTTGACATAGGAGAAGAACACATCACATCATAGCAAGAAAGATTCTACATCTATCCAGTAAAGGGATTGAAGATAGAAAGAAAGTTGCAAGAATCAAATCAAAGCTATTTAAGCTTACCAAAAGCCAGACATTTGTAATAGTTACATTAGGAAATCTTGATGAAACTGTATATTTCATATTGTATTAGTAATAGTATGGTGTGATAATGTAGTATGTTGCCATCAATGCCAAAGGGGGAGATTGGTGATATGTAACTGATTGAATGTTTGAAGATGTTAAGTTGATGATCATGCAAGGCATTAAATCAGTTAATGTATTGTATTGTCATTGATGTCAACTTGATATAATCTATATGGTCATGGAAATAATGCCAAAGACTTCAAAGAATTGAGGAAGCAAGGCTATGCTACCAGTAATGCATACAATTCAAGTATTCACTAAGTGACTGTATACATCGATGGAGTGCACACCGACGATCAGAGTAAAATAGCTAAGTCACATTGTTACCCGACGAGAAAATGCACAGCATTACCGATGAGCAAAGTCACAGTGTTGCCCGACAAGCAAAGTCACAGTGTTGCCCAATGAGCAAAGCACAGTGTAACCCGATGGAAAAGACAAGGACAAAGATCCTGATGACAACTGAAGTCACATTGACGAAACAATCAGTTATCATCGACGACTAACTAAAGTGTTGACCGACAGAATAGAGAGTTCAGAAACTGACAAAATGCTTAGCTGTCAAGAGCTAAAGATAGACTTAACTGATAATTATCATTGTTTTAATCATCCAGATAAAGATGGAGATAATTAATTGATTTAAAGCTAATTTATCCAATTGGCAAGAAGATCTCTTTGAGATAAAATTAGAGTTTTCTTTAAATCTAATTGGCGAGAATTGTGGATCATGCTAATAATCAAGAAAGCCAAGAAAAGGTAAATCGTGTCTATATAGAGACAAACCCAATTCATTACAAAAAGCGTGGGGTGAAGAGAAAAGAGGGAAGATGCTAAAGAGATTCTAAAGAAGAAGAAAGTCTTCATTCATACTTGATCAAACAAGCTGAAGAAAGAGATAGATTATGCAGGCACCAAAAAATAGTGAGACAACATCACAGAGAAGAACAATGTGGAACAAAGGTATATAATTGATTATATTGATCAGAGAGGTAATGCACTTACAATAGATCTAAAAATCTGCAATACCTATTGATAGGCCAAGTGAGTGTTTGATCAAGGATGGTAGCATTAGATGCTAGATACTAGGTGACAAACTATCTTTTAAATCCTCTAACAAGGTCACACCTAACAGTGTGTTTGTAACCTTTA